>CM060834.1:29662500-30010000 GCA_030762175.1 Metallyticus violacea | reverse complement strand
ATATGCGTTTTACAGTATACAAATTGAATGAATGATAGTCTTCATTTAATTTACTCTTGGCTTAAGCTGAGGATGAGCAAGGTTTAAGCAAGGTTATTATTATATGACAGAATGTTTTCGGGAAAAGAAACAATGTGACGAAGAAATTCAGTTTCTTCTACCTCAAATTGAAAGGATAAGGGGATCAAGAACATGTTTAGATCATATTAATTTATGGAGCGAATCTGAATTCTACGAGAGATTTAGGTTAAATTAACAGTCAGTAAATATGATATTAGAAATCATTGGAGACGAAATAAAACATAATAGTATTAGTAATGCATAAAGCATATAGGTATACTTTATTTTAGAAAAGAGTTGGAAAGTTTAATAGCAATTTTAATAATTAACATTTTAGGAACAAGGCCCTGTCGGCTGAAATAATATGTCTTCTAACTTTGAGGTTATAGGCAACAGGTTCTATGCTGATAATAACTGGAGATTTCTGCGACATATCAAAATCAACAGCGAACTGAGTGATGAAGAAGTTTTCTCACCACATAGAACTGTTGAGGGAAATACTTATAAAATTTCCTTCAAGACATAATGAGAGAGTTAAAAAATAGAGAGAAACTCTACAGAGCAACAAAATTTGAAATAAATATGTTATATTATACCCCTACACTTAGCAAAATCGTAAACAAACAAAAAGATAAATGTTGAATTAAGTGCGCATGCCCATGCATTGCTAACTTCAACTGTATCAAACAATGTCCAGCTTACCAGTACGAAATGTTATAGTGTAACTATAAAACTTGAGGAGCTTAAGCTGAAAGTTTAGTTAAGTTAGGACTTAAGCTTCAACTGTGATATCGAGCCTAAGTTGCAGAACATGAAGGCTTGCCTTTCTTTGCGGTAAGGTTCACAATGTTTTGACATATACAAGATGCTGATCGTCTTCGAAGTGAAGCAAGCTGATCATAACACATGGCACAACATTCACCACTGTATAAACACAAATGGAAAGTCACGTCATGGAGAATAAGTGATCCCACACTCCTAAACGATCCGTCTCGTCAGTGTCTCTAGCGAGAAAATGGACAAAGTTTTTGGCATATAAAAGTTTCTCAAATGTCGTAAACTACTTTTGAAACATCTTGTATATGTTGATGAGTGAGCAAGTATGAAGATTAAAAAGAAATGTTTAGGAACGATTTTTTTTTCCTTTTCCCTGTGTATTGAAAAAAGTATCCCTACTTCCCCCGGTCTCCCCTGATTTAATCTGTTCCTATAGTCATTTTAGCATTAGGAATAAGACCTGAATGTCACATGGCGTGTGTTCGTGAGTGCAGTAGATGTGTTTGCAACATCTCTCGGTTGACGTATCTGCAAAAAACTGTGGATTTTGTGCAATACAAGAACCGGTACACGTTGCGTTATGAATAGGGCAGGCTGAAACGCTGGTGTTAATAAATACATGAACGCCAGAAAGATATGAAGAGATATGAAGAGCTATTGATTTATGTTACACGATACCCAACTAAAACCTAATTTTACTTTCGTTCTGTTTTCCCCCAGGAGAGGGAATGTCTGGATTTCACATGCAATTCGCTGCCGGTTACATACGGAAACCCGATGCCTCAGCATAGCTTTCCCTCTCACTCTCCCCACCCTCCTCTGATATCCGATAATTGAATTCCGATGGCCCGGGGAGGGAGGGGGGGGAATGGTAGCGGTCACTCCAACTTCCGCGGATATTCCAACCCCGAACAGCTTTGCAAAAATTTGGCGATGCAAAGATAACGAGACACAAAGTATTGGCTGATTGAATTATTGGAAACGTTTCAAGTAGCTTTTGTCACATACTAGGTCTTCAAACTTGTCAAGCTTTTGTCGATAACACGGCACCTGTGATTCACATGTGAACACTAAGGGCTATGATTCATTCGGCAACCTCTTTTACACCGGAACGAATCAGCCATTTGACAAGAATCGTGGCGTAGAAATGAACATTAACACAATAAGTTGTAAATAATGCAATGAAGTGTCTTTCTAGATCCAGTGCATGGCTTGCACTAAGTGTCAACAGTGTGGCAATCATTATTGTTGTGGAAAGTACTCTGCTAATTCCTTCATTAGTTTATTTATTTACTGGTTAAGTGCATGTTTGCTATGGACTCTTCAAAGAACATAAAGAGCTGCTATATTAAAGCTGGAAATGCGAATATAATAAAATTGCAAATAAATTGAGTTTCTGAGCAAGGATATACAGTGTGTTAATAAAGTCTCTGGTCGATTTTATTCACTCAAAAACTATTTGAGATAGCAACTTGGCTGTGTTCTGCATTGTAATTGTCACCTCAGAAATGCTCATTCATTTGTGAACACTTGAACATGTACTCCTCTAGTCACCAATCTGTCTAATGCACAGATTCAACCAATCACAAACACTGTAGCCCAGTAGTAAAGTACACAATCTTTCAGGAAAATGTTTTGTAGTAAGTATTGAACTTGTGATAGAAAAAAGAGCACGTCAGGATTCCATTAACAGCCTCTTGAAAAAGAGAATGACTCAATGACTGATCACACCTTAGGATATCTCCTTCCATTTCACAAAACTGGGCGCTAATCGCCCATTTCACAAACCACTTGAGGATTCTTGATTCACCATATACGAACATTAGGTCTATTAATTTAAGTGAAAAGTGGCGTTTCTATAGAAACGTCGGGAATCTAGTGCAGTGTTTAAAAACTTTGAGTTGACAAATGCAAGGCAAAAAGCCGCATATTGCTATTTATTAGTTTTTAAATTATTAAGGAGTGAAATTCCCCAGTCTCTATTATTAATATTAATAATAATTTTACTATTATTTAGTCAAATTTACAACGAATTAAGATCTGCTGATAGCCAATTACAAAATGCAAAAAAAATCTCATTTATTATTTTATAATTAACTATAAACAGTACGAACTGCTGAAAACTATTCCTCTCGTTCCAGTCATTGTTCTTTTTGGTGTCAATTTTCCATGTCTTTTTGGATTCCCTTCATCCACGTTGTCTGTGGCCTTCCTCGTTTCGTCTTCTTAGTGGAATCCATTTATGCATCATACTTATAATCTTTCTTCATCCATTTGCATTAAATGGCCATACCATATCAATTGTCCTGTTAAAAAGTTATGTTTAATTTTCATTTTTTGTCTAATTGTTTCTGATTCTGCCTCTTCGTGACACCCTTTCTGACCATCTCCAGTAATCCACTTTCATTGCCAAAAATCTATTCTTGTAGGTATTTTTAAGTTTCCATGTTTCTGCACCATATAAAGCTGTGCTACAATTAATGGATTTATAAATTTGCTGTTTTATTTCTTTATTATAATAACAATAATAATAATAATAATAATAATAATAATAATAATTTGTTTTACCTGACGAAGTTAATAACGTAAGGCCCCCTCTCACTGTATCAAATTCAATAAACGATTACAATGGCATTTAAGCACAGTGTTTGTTAAACATGACTCAAAACGTCACAGCTACTATCTGTTAAATGGATCAATGTTACTGAAGTTATTGATATGTTTTAGCTTTAAACATTTCGGAACAGCAAACCTTCATGCTAGCTTTATGAACAATGCTTTATTGGGCCTCGTCAAGGAACTCTAAGGGTCTGGGTACCTTTAGAATTTTAAATGTAGCAATTTTGATTGTCTGGTTGTCATGGTCTCGGAGATATGCCACGGTGTGAGGCATACGTCAACTTGAACTGGCCAAAGGCCGCAATCAACCACCACTTCAGTACAAAGACGCCAAAGCGGCAAACACAAATTTATCATCAAGAATCGAGCAGATCACCACTTCTGCATAGAATTTTGTGAATAGCTGCATTAAGAAATTGCAGAGAATGAATTCACTGTTAAGTAGCGTATTATTTTCCAATGATGCAACTCTGGACATTTTAATAAACATAATATGCATTAATGCCTTTTCTTTATCGCTGTTAGTGACTGTGATAGGTTTTTAACTTTTTTGAAGGCTCAGAGACAGGTGAAGCATATCGTCATTTTGTCAGCTCTGGTTTACCTGCACTCTTGGAAATATACGAGCAGAAATATGGTACCGCCAAGGGTGCCCGAGGTCGTTATACTTGAGCGGGATGTCTGGGTTTCGATTTCCACTAGGGCCGTTAACCCTGATTGAGTTATTTCCAGGATTTTCTAAGTACTCATATATGGCAAATGCCGGGAAGATGCCCTTAATTTAAGACTGCAACGCTTCATCCCTTAAAAATAAATTATTTAGCAATTTATTGTTTCATTTCTCGCTTTATGGACACAAACTCAAGAAGCCTAGAATGTTGTAGCCTCTCGTCCACACTGCTGTAGAAATCTGACATCTATGCTCCGAAGATTGAGGGCAGTTATACTTGCTGAGGGTTAATATACCCCCATATGCGTTTATTTCTATGTGTTGTCACTTTAGAAAATAACTTTTTGTTTGTGTATTTATTTAGGTATTTATAAAGAATACGCTAGTTTGTGATTTCGTTTTTATGTTTATATAGGTAATGTATACAACTCAAATGATTCGTTTAAATATAATATGACATGAAGGCAACATATGTGCTATATATATACTTATAAAACCAATAAAAAAAATAAATGTTGAGTGTGATTTGAGCCCAGGAACTTACGCAGAAGATCAGTGCCTTCTAAAGAGCTCCGCCACACCTACTCTACTATAATGTTCTATTTTCAGATGCTTATGATTGGAACCATTACGTTTACAGTGTGCACTCGCTGCATGCGTTTGTGAATACAGTATTTACGAGCGTCCCAGAAGTTCTCTGATCGACATGTAGAATCTGGTAGACTCATTCTTTTTTTGTCAAAGGGTTTAAAGGAAATGGAGCTCGGGCCTTCCATTCAGTAACCAGAAGCACTAACTGCTAGAGTTGAGAGAATGCCAGCAGTATTAAATAATACTCGATAAATTTAACCTGTTCAGTTTTATTTACAACTGTGCCAGAAATTTATACAAGATTTAGTGTTTTTTTATCATCTCCCATGACAAGTACTTTACATGTGTGTTTCACAAAAGGCTGAAGTGGCTCAAACGCTTTGTTACGTTTTGAAAGTCATGTTTATGACAGCTGGTCAACATAAAAAAGTCCATAAAAATACAGTCCTATGGTAGTAGGCAGCAGGTGTATCAGAGCTCTACTCAAACAGAATTTTGAAATTCAAAGTCATTCACATGATTTAATAGTCTGCAACGAAACGTGTGCTGTTCAGCGTTTAGCTGTTGAAATCCATTAGGTTTAATAACAGCAACAGCAAATGGCTTTGCTTAATGCACGAGATTTTATGTAATAAAATCAGTGGCGTAGCCGGTACGGGAAACATACACAGCACATTGTTCAGGAGTTAACTTCGTCTCATTAGGAGATAATTGTCATGGCAAAGTAAACTTAAAACAAAAAATGCACATTTTAGATCTCGTCTCTTTAGAGGGTTTTTGTAAATGAATAACACTGGGACTATGCCTAACGCTGAGGGCTGTTTTCTTGTATGCTAAAATGTGCAAGAAACAAAGTTTAAAATGCAAATCAGAATTCTCATTTTTATATGCTGGAAAGTAATTTACTATACAATTGAAGGGTACAAAGGAAAACAAACAAAGTCTCTTTTGGTGAAATTTGATATTTTGGTGACAATGGGTGATAGGTATACAATACTATACAACACATTTGTTCAGAGACTTAAATTTACTTATAGTCCATAAAAATTAGCATAGAAAAAGTAGTGTCCAAGGGAAAAACAATCAGTCCTCTAAAATACTTTGAGATCATAGTAAGAAAGAGTGCTGATGAAGTTGCGTCTATGTCGTTTGGCTTCTCTTTCAATCACCTGGACCCATCAGTTCAAAATTTGCAAATTTCTTGTGATTCGTGCCCCGGCGTAAATAAAAATTATATAATTTTTTGCCTCATTCATGCAGTGGTTACTAAGTAAAACACATTTGAATCAGTAAAAGTGACTTTTCCCATCAGAGGCCACAGTAATAGGGAATATGACAAAGATATGAAACACCCAGCGATTGGAATGAGCACATTAGAAAATGCTGCGTGAAACCATCTCCCTTCAATATCATTGAGTGTGTTGAGGGTATCTTTGAGTCGTGGTCATCATTTCTAATAAAGAATACAGAAAGACATGCCCAATAAAGATGAGAAGAATTCGAGAAATTTTAGCTAACAAAACCTCTTCTAGAACCAGTCAATCTACAATGGCAACCGGGAGTCTCATATTGCAGACAGATTTGCCGTACAGACAGATGAGCAGCCTGCCCCTTCCTATTCAAGTTTAATTCCACTTTGCAAGCAAAATATGATGACCTGAAGAGATTCTGTTCAGACAATGCTCAGTTCTATTTTAAAACTTACCTGTTATAGACAATAAATGCTTTTGATGGAATGATTATTTTAATAGTGCTTAATTAATGTTTATGCATTCCGCAGCAAATATTTAGTGTAATTTGGTACATTCCTCAATATAATTAGTGGACTTTGATTGTTTTTATCTACAATTATATGTACTATGACTTTTATTGCTAATTAACATGAAAACAAATGACATTTCTTTCAATAGAAGGGTCACTTAGAAAACTACCTTAAGAATTACTCCAGGAGGGTAAAAATAATAATAATAATAATAATAATAATAATAATAATAATAATAAAAATATTTTAATATGCTTTATTTTGAAGCATTTTTAGCTTCAAATTACATTTCTGTAAAATGTAAAAAGTGGACTTTTATTGTTTTTTCCTTTCCCTTTAAAATCATAGCAACGGCTTTGTAAACTTGACAGCGAGGGGAATTTAAAAGTCCCTCAACTTAAATTGGCCGACGAGTACAACTCCCGCGCTCCAGTCGCTGAGATTCCCCAAGAAGCATTGAGACGCCATTCTCTCTTCCAGTCAGGATTTCGATAAGATCGAGCAATTGTATTGTGCTGTGTTGAGTGAGTGGTGCAATGGCGAGATGTTCACTGCACTGCATCGTGGTATGAGGGTTGGTCCATAAGATTCCGGCCTAACCATTTTCTAGTATGATAAAGACAAAAACTAAATTTCACTTTTCAATACAGTTACCCTTTATTGAAATACACTTCTCACATCTTTGAATTAACATTTCAACCCCCCCCCCAACCAAATAGTCGAACGTCTTGACTGCAAAACGGACATAAACAGCATCCATCACTTCTTTGTCACACTTAAATTTCCTTCCTCGATGGTCTTTCTTGAATTTTGGGAAGATGAAATAGTCACTGGGAGCTAGATCTGGCCTGTAGGGTGGATACTCGATCTCCTTGAAGCCACATTTCTTCACAGCTTCCTTTGCAACAAGTGTCGTGTGCACAGGCGCGTTGTCATGAAGAAGGTGCAAACCACTCAGCTTTCTTCACCTTTTCTTTTTGATAGAGGCACGTAGTCTACGCAGTAGGTCAGCATAGTACTCCCCATTTACTATGGTGTTCCTCTCCTTGAAGTCAAAGAAGAATATTCCTTCACAGTCCAAAAGTTTGTGGCCATGATCTTCTTGGTTGACTGAGTGACCTTGGCCTTTAGAGGCGGTGCTTCGCCAGGTTTACGCCACTCCATTGATTCTCTTTTGGACAAGGGATCATAGCAGATGACCATTGTTTCATCTCCTGTAACAATGGTTTGCAGAACTTCTCTCTAGTTGCCACGACAGAGCTACCAAAATGACTGACAACAGATGACTCGTAGCTGCTTTTGGACTGAGGAAAGAAGTCACCCATCTTGCAATAACCTTATTAATGTTTAAATGTTCATGAATAATTCGAAGGACTGTTGTTTTAGAAGGCTAAACCTTGCTGCTATTTTTGTAACTTTAAGCCGCCGGTCTTGCATAATTTCTCCTTCCGCAAGAGTTTTAGGAGTTAGCACCTCCAAGGGCCGGCCTGCACGCTCTTCGTCTGTAATACTTTCTCGACCCATTCACAAAAGTTTGGCCCGTTCTTTTACGGTAGAATATGAGGGGGATGCTTCCCCATATACACCGCCCAATCGCTGTTTAATTTCATTTGAAATAAGTCCTTCTTTTGTCAAGAACTTAATAACAGCTCAAAACTCCATTTTGAACATGTCACAATCTTCTACATACAGCCATCTTTATACAACTGAACACAGCAGAGCGGAAGTTATAACTGCAATTATTTACTTAACAGATAACATATGACACCAGATAAGGATTTTAAGAAGGTGACAATCCTTATCGGTGAGGACGGAAACGTATGGACCTACCCTCATACATCAGTAGGTATAGAAAGTCGTGTGGCAGAACGAGACAAACATTTAGCCCGGGTATTCCTGTTAGCCTGATTACAACACAAAAAGCAATATTAAAGTTAGTACAGAAATTTAATGAAACAGATTTTGTCACCGGGGGGGGGGGGGGGGGTGTAGACGACTGCTCATCAATCCATGAAGGAACTTTGCTGTCCCAGAATTATTAGTCCTGGTCCCATCTTCAGATCTTGTGGTTTGTGATATTTTTATCTTTGGGGGGCATTGAAAAGTAGGGTATATTAAACTCTCACACCTGGAGGAATTTAAAATATAACATTCGATAGGATGTGCATTGCATGGACAACATTTCCATGTAAGATGGGCGAGTACCAAATTCTGTTGTAGCTTAAGCTTTGAAATATTGAAGCACTTGAATGGCGCGAGTTTAAGCAAGAAAATAGCGGAGCCAATGCGGGGTATAACCGCAAACCGACTGAACTATGTATCGGAACTTTTTAACTGCTCTCCCTTTACAATGGCTAACCTGCTACCCCCAAACTTCTAAACGGTCAGGTGTCACATAATAAGCAGATCCTGTAGAATTTTTAAAAATATGCAAAGGAATTAGTAATGAAAATTTAAGGTATTACGATCATAGCCTCTACCCTAAGCCTTTGTTTAGAAATAACAAGCGTTATAGGTGTAGCTGTATAGAAACTGTTTACACAGGCTCATTCTAAAAGTAGTTCTTTTAACACAAACGATAGACTGAATTTTGTAAAGCTTTTTACAACGCCAGTGTCACTAACTTTGGTTAAATGCCTAAGGTAATGATTATCAATCTATTTAAGCAGACACAAAATACATCTCTTATAATGTATTACAGTTTTTAATCTTTTCATTCCTCGCGGCGGTTTCAAAATCGGGCTATAACTAGAGTTGATGTGTTTTTAGTTAAGCGAAATGTTTTTAATTAATTTAATATGTGTAAAATTAAAATTGACATGTATTTAATTATTTTGACGTATTTAACTAGGGTGATATTATTTAACTATACTGAAATGTTTTTAGTTAGATGAAAATGCATTTAATTAAGTTAATGTGTGTACCGCCACGGATGGTCGAGGTCCTTAAAACCCGGACTCGTGGGCGGAAGGTCTGGGGTTCGATTCACACCAGGACCGTCCTCCCTGGCTGAATTTTTTCCAGGATTTCCTCAACCCATAAATGGCAAATGCCGGGGAGATACCTAAATTTAGACCTGGAAGGCTTCCTTTTTTGAAAAAAATTCCTTTCCCAATTTATCATTTCATGTCATGCATCATCAGTGTCCACCGCCTGTAGTGCCTGAGTAATTAAAACGGGCGTTAAACACTATTAAAAGTTAATATGTGAAAAATTATGTTGTCACGTATTTAATTAGTTTGACGTATTTAACTAGATTGATGTGTAACGAACTAAACTGACAAGTTTTTGGTTAGGTTAAATGCATTTAAATAAACTAAATAGCATATAAATATCTGTAAAATTAATTAGCATGTATTTAAATTAGATTTATTTATTTAATTAATAGTTGCCATGTAATTAAGTTAACTGCTTTTTAATTATTTTGCTGTAAATAATCGTTGTATTTTCATTATTCTTCATTGCCAAGCACAGTAATTAAATACATATCACAATTACACATTTGTCTCCGAGATTTATTTGCATAAGTAAGCTTGATAACAACCCTGGAACCATGCAGACAGGAAGAAAATCAATAATATCTTAATCCACAATTGCGCATAGCCTAGCGCGGGAAAATTACATTTTAAGAAGCTATTTAATATAATATATAAATAAATATTAAAACAACAATGTAAATTGCAATTTTACTCACCAAATGCCTTAAAAGTCACTAATTTCCACCTTAGCATTATCCAGGAATATACATAATGTTTCTATAATAAATGAGAAATAAACTATTTCTTTGAAACAAGGAACCTTTCGGAATTTAAAAAACAAATTTACTTTTTAATAATTCATTAATTAATTTTTTTGGCAGTTTGTGTATCATGAATAACTATTTTGTTGGTCTCGGTGGTCTAGGAATTCCCCGTTATCCGTTGGACCTAAGGTGCGCTATTCGAGCCCGAACTGAACCGGGGCCGATAAATTTTTCATGATGTAACGGACTTTAAGCTGCTATTCTTGTGTCGTACCTTTATGGCACGTTAAAAATCTCCGTACCTGAAAAGAGAGTCCCCGGATAAATGTTACGTTCAAGCAATACCTTAGTTTCCTGTCAAATTGCGCTGTAGGCTGTGGGCTTACCACCCACCTTTCCCTCTGCAGGAAAATAAGCGTAATTGAAATTTTCCCTTTGTAATCGAAACTTCCTTCTTGGAATGTATCCATGTTGCGGAAACTCTGATTTGACTCCAGGGTACTGCAAACACTTAGCAACGTGCGTGCCCCTCGTGTCATGTGAAGGAAACAAAAACAAATTAATAAGGCCAAAATTTATTCCCCTTTCGTTAACAGAAATGATAAAGTTAAACTTTTAAAATTATTAAAATTAACGTTTGCTATATGTTTTTAATGGTTTCGCAAAAAACTGCTGTGCACAGATGTTCATATGGCTCACTATAGCCGGGTGTTACGCCACTGAGTGACGATATTTTGCATGTTCACATAATTGGAAGTCTGCATTACTACAAACGAGGTGACGCACGCCTTCGACATTCACACTGTTGGTTGTATGTAGGTCAGGGCCATCATATACAGGTAGCATGATGCGTCAGCAAGTGAACCATTTCCGCGAATTCACGCGATAAATCACGAGGGGTGTTGGTAGAGATTGAGCATTTCTGAGAAGTAGGACCCTGTACGCTGCAGTAACGGTGCTTCAGTGAATCACATTGCTGTATCATCAAAACAACCGCCTGGCAGTGACACGTGACAGTTCTTCCTTAGTGCTGCGGGAAGTCTTTCCATTACCTGCTACTTTACACACGAGGAAGAAATCTCTGTTCTGTTTTCCTTGCATATGTTCAGACGCTTAAATGTTAATGTGCAGTTTTCTTGAAAGTGTTGCAAAAACTTTCATTTTGCGGATCAAAATAAAAGCGACCAAGTTGTTTTGGCAACCTCAGGGAATAACTTGCAGAGAGCTGTCTTTAAACTAGCGCTATAACTGGACAATATGCGTTAAAAATATCAACCAAAATAGCAAAAGTAATGGGATTTCGAGTAAAAACTCCAAAAGAAACAAGTACAAACAAAGAAATGCTCTTGTTCCATCCTGTATCATAAATAAAATTTAAATTTAAATTGACCAAGATGTATTTGCAACTTACAGAGAGTTGCCTTTAAACTAAGTTCTATAGCTGGACAACATGGTTTAAAAATATGAACAAAAAAGACAACAGTAATGGGATTTCGAGAAAATTCCATTGAGAACAAAAATCTTATCGATAATGAACAAATGGAACAAGTGAATAAATTTAATTATTTAGGATGTAATATAACTTATGGCTTTACAAATGATATATATTTTAAATTACCCAAATTTCAACAGATATTAGGTACAATTAAAACAACACTTGTTGGAAAAGTTAGAAGAGATAACATTTTAAAATTATACAAAGTGTTAGCCTTAAAATCACTACTCTATGGCTCAGAAACCTAGCCTCTGTCAACAAAGCAAAAACAAAGGATAGAGGTCACAGAAATGAGATTATTGAAACCGTTAGCTGGATATAATATGCTAGACCATAAACAAAATTCAGATATTCGTAAATAGAACAGATTCCAATCGCATCTTCAAAATAGAAATGACTATAAATCCATAGGAAGGACGAGGAGTCATTTGACGCCCTTGAAACAGATGGAAAGGTTAGTTTCAATAAAAATGGTCTGTTATGTGAAAACGAAATACGCCTTATAGTCTAAACCGTAATTGTATATGATAATGAATTAGAGCATTGTTGCCATTTATAGACGACGTCACATACGAGTTGCTCAAATTTTGAGAAAGAAGTACATAATAACCGCTTTTACAACCAAAAGATAAATGTGTGAAAAGTTGCGTTCTCAGGTACCATGAGTATGAGGGAAAATATTCATAGGTATAACTGGGAGAAATATAAAAACTCGATTAAAATCGATTCGTAGAACATAGGTGACGTTTTCACATTAATCAGTCAGAAAAATCTGCGATTTCAGAAGCCATTCTAATTTGTCATGGATTTTTTAAAGCAGAAGTCATTACAACAACAATTGCATATTTTAATCTGGCTAGAAGAGAGATCTTAGAAAAACCGTTTGCATCCACATAATATAAACTTAGAGGTTTATAAATAAGCAAGACTTGGAATGTGTTACTAATCAACAAACAACGTCTGCACCACAACTCTCCCAACACTGCTATCCCTTCCCACTTTGTACCTCTGCCATTCAATAGAATATTTACAATAACACCCAGGGTAATTATTGTATTTAGTATATTTTTGAGCATAATATAAAAAGTATTGCGTTTAATTTCTGCTTTTAATCACGACTGGAATACAGGTCACAAAGAAATAAAGAAACCGAAACCTCTGTTTACCTTTTATCTGTGACACTCTTCTGTAAATGCCAGACAGCAAAGCGTTGAGCACTTATTAATATTGATTTATCTAGAATTTCACCTCATGAAACAGAAAACCTTGACTTTGAGGATTCGAGCCCGTTTCTTTACTGTGTAAGAGTAAAGCAGCTAATACAGTTAATGGATAGCAGACATGTGTCTACTTGGAAAGCTAACAGTCTCTTTATGGGCCGGGTGCTGAGAGGCACTTTAGGGAAATGGAAGGAAAGCGTGTGGAAATGCGATAACGTGCAATGTTTACTGCTTTCTCTCAGGTTAGAACCCGAATATTCTTCAAGGATGATTCATCGCCCTGTTTCGTGTGTCACATTTCCTTCACGATATAAAGATTACTTCTTTTCGTTATCCTCGCCGTTCCAGCTTTCGTTTAACACAAGGCATCATCCATGGCTTATGCAATGGTTCATAGATGGGTTACCGCTACTTGCACAGGAAATATTTAGACGTAGAAACGCTGTTGGCAATGTCTAGTAAAAATTAATTTTATTACCAAAAATAGACCCAATCAAAGGGATATACTTGTCTATCGAGTTTTCAAATATTTTAACCTTTTGGGAATATAGGTTTTTGTTAAGTTTTGCAAAATAGTCATTGAGGCACGTTGCCCCTGTTCAAAGAACACCTTTGATCAAGCTAATACATACAAAGTGAACGACAAGAAATCTTATAAATTATTAATGCTTTGAAAAAGATACATAGAACATTAAGAGATGTTAGTGAGGGGTGTTTTTCTTTTTAAGTCCGTTAGTTTTAATCCTCAAATTTATCGCATATTTGTGAAAATAAATTTCGAAAAATATAAACCCGAAAGGATTTACGTTTATATCATAGCCGGCAGCAAACATTCAATAAATGTTTGTGTCATATTTCATATTACATTTTAAAAGGGACATAAATAAATGAAATTACATTTTACTAATTTCTCCACAAAAAACATTAAAAAAAAAAATAGGAAAGATGTAATTGTTCTTTCCATCTCTGACAAAAGTGTATATCTATATAATTTTGACCAAGAAAAATTCTCTAAAAATAATTTCGTTATCGCAGGGACTTGAGATGCAGAGCGAGAAGTCAGTTGTACTACTTTGGCTTGAGAGTGTTGAGTAGTAGTAATTCCATATGTGAGAATTGAACTTCCAAATATTTTTTTTTCTAATTTTTTACTTTGAAGCTTAAAAATTTGCCATTTGTTTCATTTTTCTTTGAATCGTTCAAATATTCATAACATAGATAAGGGGTTTAAGAAATATGTGTGTATAAAAATGCACTTTTAATAAAATACAGACATTTTAGAGAAAATTTTGCATGATGTCATATTTTATATATCATATTTCACAAAAGCACTCTCTTTATGTGTTGTAGTAATATAAAATCACATTAAAATTTAAAAAAGAAATCACAGCTCTGATTTTATATTTGATTTTAAATTGATCTCTCATATGTGCAAAATATTCTTTCTAAATGCAGAATACGAACACGCTAAAGTCAGAAAACAGAACATCTCTGCAGAAATACTTAGAACATAAAGCATAGAGGCAATACATATCAGATTTCCAAAATCGTCCTGGCTTCATATTTTTACCGATATCTCTAAAATGAACCAATCAGAAGAAGCAGAAGCCGGAGCACACTGTAAAATTTTTCCCACTATCCACCATTTGGCCAAAATACTACCAATTCTGATTCCGAAATAGAAGCTATGGATTATACCATAAATAATAAATTTTCAGAATAAACAAATCCAAAAAGCAGTACTATTGATTGATTCAAAAGCTGTTATTGCACCAAAAACATTAAACCAAATAAAAAAACAACAAATATTGGAAAAATGCAAACCAATCAGATATTTCATAAAAGCAAGTAAGACAATAGTTCTTCAATGGATTCCATCCCACTTGAATCTTCTTGATAATGAGATAGCAGGTGAATAGGCAAAGAAAGGATCAATCCTACAACAAAAAAGGACCAAGTCACTGTTCTATAGCCTCAGATTACGCTTACAAAAGAAATACGAATACAGTATAGGACAAAGGAAGAAAACGTAAAGATGAATCTTGGAACAGATAAAGGGTATCGGGAATAAATACTCGCAAGTAGGAGAATGCAGTAGCAATGTTCAGAACAACAAACACCGTACTTGTTTGGCTGGTCACCTTTACAAAATAATATCAAAAATACACCTGCATGCAACATCTGCATGGACCCAACTATCATCATGAACAAAGTCCATCTATTTTAATGTACAAAATAGATTCATCAATTTACCAGAAAACAAGAAAAAGCTGCTTCTAAAGCTTGCCATTTAGAAATATTTTTATTTTTATTTACAATACTTTCAGATTTTGTTTTTCTATTTTCTAAAAGACCAAAACTACAAGTCCTACCAATCGAAAAATTGAACTCAAAGCATGAACAGATAAAGTTTTAATTATTACCTCGTACAAATGATCTAACGTTAATACCCTGCATACAATTACGTTTGAAAAGGTTGGTAATAATGCAAGTAAAATTATTTTTATTAACATATTCACATAATTTCTTAACATAATCTCCATCAATGTCTATACACTTAGTCCAGCGAGTTTCCAATTTTTCCATTCCATCGGAAAAATAGGATCTCTCAAATTTAGCATAATATTCATTGTAGGCAATGCTCCCTTCCTCGTTTGATGAAATATTCTTTCCACCAAGCCAAATTTACAGTTCGGGAATAGGAAAAAGTCACTTAGGGTTAAATACGGAGAATAGGAGGGATTCAAAACTCAATTCATATACTTTGTAACCATTATGACTGTTGCTGTGAGGGCTGGAGCATTGTGCTGTTGAAAGAATACTTTTTGTATGATATTCTTGGTCGTTTTTCGTTCAATGCATGTTTTAAACGATACAACAATGTAGCATAATAGCCTCCCAGTTATGGTTCTGCCTTTTTCCAAGTAATCTATGAGGATTGTACCCCGGGAATCCCAAAAATGCGCTGGCCATCACCTTTCTAACGACAAAACACCATGCGCATTCTTTGGCGCCCTCTCGTAAGATTTTGTTTCCTGCTTTTTCTTCGGATGTAATTTGAACTCAAGTTACATCTACAATTACGAATTGGAGCAAGAAGTCTGCGGTGTGCGATTAAACAGTGCCAGACACTGTGCAGAAACGTTCTGCATGTATTTTTGGTCAACAGTAGCAATTGCGGCACCCGACGAACACACATCGTTCTCTTTTCTAATTTTTCATGTAAGATATTGTGCTGCTGTTCATTTGAAATGTCTACAGTCTCCGCTATCTCGCGCACACCATGTTTAAACTCATTCAGCCAGAAATAAATGTTGCAGAATCAGCGTGAACTTCATACAATTCTTTGATCTATTTAGCAGTGCAACCTTTTAAAAAGAAATGTTTAATAGCAGCGTGAAACTCAATTTTTCCCATTTTCTTCGGCAGTGTGATCACTTCAGATAACTGAACATCACATCTGGCTGAAAATTTGCCTAGAACTGTAACAAGAATTGCTCTTATCAACAATGGCGCCGCTGAACAAATTGTCCTTCAATATCATGGAAATTGACCAAACTTATCAATCAACCCTTGCATATGAGCAGTACAAGGTAACGTTGAGCATAATATATCTATACAGTAGCTAACCTTTGATCTCTAACACATCAAGGTACTAAACAGAATAAAGGGGAACACAGGAAATCAAGATTCAAACAAAAATGTGACTTTTAGTGTAGAAGTACCCATATTCTCTTTTCTTATTAGGGGGGAGAGTTTGTGACGTTTCGATTCAAGGGGCTCACACTCACTACCACTTTTATGTTCTCTATCATAGCTAGTATTATTTTTAGACGTTGTCGAATCTCTAATTCGCTTCTAGTTCCACCACTGCTATTACACTCACACTTATGCTTATTACAAAAAAAAAAAAAAAAAAAAAAAAAAAAAAATCATTGTTTCGACATTCGGCTTCAGGGCCTTTCAATTTGCGTGTTAGTCTCAAAAGTGTAAGAACATTATTATTATTCTACCACTACCACTACCACTACCACTACTAGATGATAAACGCGACGGGCTTTTGATTTTATAGCTTATTTATTATGCAACAAGATTCAATGTACGGAGAATCTCTCAATATGCTCCCCACCGACGTCATAGCACCGTTGCCACTCTTCCTAGCAACTTTATTATGGCGTGGCAGAACATTGTTTGGGAGTATTGCGACACCACACCTGGCCAGCTGCCTGAATTTACTCGTTGTTGCCGAATTTTTTACCTCGCAGCAAGTCCTAATATTGTCGAAAAAGGCCTAATCACACCCGGTGAATGTGGTAGGTGTGGTTCAACAATGGACAGTGTGTTTGTTTGTTGTCTTTTGGGACACTTCAGGCAAGCTGCTAATGGACTGACTTCCTCAAGGTACAGGTGTCAACAGTGAGGTGTACTCCGAGACCCTTACATAGCTTGGACATAGGATTCAGCAATGGCGAAAGGGAAAACTCGTTGACCGGAGTGTTCCCCCAACATGACAATGCGCGGCCCCACACCAGCCCTACGAATTGACGTGAGTATAGATTGCGCTGTGTTCGTAAAACAGCGTTTTTGTAAATCATTTCGGGATTTATTCTTACTTTCTGTGATATTAGAATAACCGACACAGTCAGATATACCACGATTTTAATGCAAAGAGCATTGCTGGTTGCATCGAACTATCTAAAAATTATGATATTATCGTATGCATTTACTGGATCTACTAAACAAGTGAACATTTTTACATTTAAACATTTTCATTGGTTGTAGTTTTAATCACAATAGAATAAAATTCAATTCAATTAATTAACTAGCTCGATATGTATAAAATAAATTAGCAATTAATTGAGCTATAATTAAGAGTTTAAAATTGTTTCATAAAACCGGGGAAGCCCTCTCCACCACCCCCCGTACCTGGGCTAGAATCGCGTATGAACAAAGGTCACAAAATTGCAGCTTTAAACCAAGAGAACAATCTGAAAACCCCACGAATTACGAATTTAATTTCACCTAGAGAGATATTCACTTCATTATTCCCTACACAAAGCAGAGGTTATTGGTTAGTTACATACTTTTATCGTCTCGAGTTTTAATTTTAATTTGAAGCCACGCTTTTCAGCATATAAGGCACAAAGCTACATGCCTATGGCAAGAAAAGTTGAAAATGACCGCATTAATTTATTCATTGTCTCGGAAAGCTTCGTTTGGTCAACAATGGACTGTGAAAACAATGAAATGTGAGCGGAATTACTTCACAGGAAAGATAAACAAACTCCGTTAAATTAACTTTCATCCCGGTTTAATTCAAAATGAGACGCCACGAATATTCATCCCAAAAGTCATTATTTGTTTTGGAGATGCTGCCAGGAACGTCATCCATCATGTTTAGCACGCACCCCGGCATTCTTGCACTACCTTCATTTTATTTTTATTCCCACAAAAAGCCTCGTTCCTCCCCTTTTTTCTGTTGAATCCAATGAGCCTATGTTACCATCTCCCTATGCAATCATACATCAAATCCCAACTCATGAATCGATGACGAATGTGCGAGCACGCACAATCGGCTCCACGTCGCACAGTCCATTTCGTTTTTTATTTGGGCAAGAGATACCCTCACCAACGATAGCTCTCCTCAGTAAATCTGTCCCGAAACAAATTTCTAGATACGCATTGCGAATATGTTGGGGGAAGGGGGTGGGAGGGTTTGCCGCACATCCGTTCAAGTTGACTGTAGAGATTGAAGCCGAAAATAATATTCTGGACATGTCCATACTACCTAGAGCTACGTGCCAGGCGGACTCTCCCTTAAATAAAATGCAAGATCGGCGTACGAAATGTTTGTATTGACCCAACAGTCCTGCAGTCTGCCCAAAATTGACGTTTTAATAAAAGTTGAAGTTACTCAAGTCATTGACGAAAGAAATTCAAGGGGAAAAAAACTGTCGTAAAATGAAACTGCTAAAATTAGTTCAAATCTAGCACACAAAGTGCTCTCAATGTATGCATACTACATATGGAGTTTGTATTTATGTGGGTTTTCACATCTTTCATTCTTCCAGACAGACCAGAGCCAACCAGCTTTTCAGGTGCAACAGGTACAGCCCGACTGCATCAATCTTTTAACCAATTTATACGAAATTATTGATTTCGTGGTTTCCCGTTTTTAATACTATTTTAAAATGTTTCTGAATGCGGATGTATGTTTTATAGAGGTTGTTATGCAACGGCAGACGCTTGATGTATGCTCCAAGATAGCAAGTACAGTCAAAACTGGAATCGGACAGTGGGCAGCATCTAGGACGGGAAGAAACGTGTGTTGATTGACTGTCCTGCTTCCTTGCAACTCAGAAGGATGAGCGAGCCAGCGTTCATTACCAGCCTGCTGAATATAATGCTTTAGACTTCGTTTAGCTATTTAAATTAGAAATTTTATACTTGTTACGTTACTCGTCTTATATCTCTAGTTATGAAAACAAACATTTAAATTATTATTATTTTCATTTTAATTGTTGTTCCATTTAGCTCTCTGTCTATATTGAAACTATTGGTGTGGTACTATTTGTAGCTTCGGTTTTCTGAAGTGCATAAGGTTCTTTATTGCATTTACATAAAATGATGTACTAACAGTGAATCTTGTGTAAGTACGTTAATATAATTTTTTTAAATCTCATTTCCCTATAAGGCCTACTATAACCTCCGATGAGTTGTATTTTATGCAAAAATATAAGTTTTACTTTATAATTCTTCTGTTGTGCAATAAATAGTAGATATAATTGCGTATGTCAGTATATTTTTACACTCAAATGTATAGCAGATACTCAACATCATTTTCAAATTAAACTCCTTGTATGGAGGTACCAATTTTTTATGTCACAAGCGTCCTCTGCCTCGATTGCCCACAGAAGGCAGTATAGGGGCTGCTCCACTAGGATTTTGTTTTTTAAATTTGGTTTATTTACGGACGCTATTTAATACCTCACATCATGTGTCCCATTCAATTGAGGCCATGCGTCGGGCGATAAATTTTGCTCAGAGGCCTCTTCTTTCAGGCTTGAGGTTCTTTTACGTGTCATAAATCTACCACATGGGACCCATGACTTTACTTCGCTTCTGAAAAAAGATATATCTATTAGAATCTTTACGCCCTAAAAAATCAATCGGCCTTTGAACCCGCGATCTCGGGTTTACGAGACAGATATAGTTACCACTAGACCTCGTTAGCCTTGTCACTACTTACGTGCCTGGAATTGAGAACATCGAACCTATTTTGAAAGAATGTCACGATACTTTATTAACACATTCATATTTAAGTGATTTTTATAAATTTGTTCTCCGCCTTACTTTTAGAACACCCCTAAGCCTAAAAGAATATTTCGCCGCAACCCATCTCCTTCCAAATTGCTTCATCGCAGGCTCATATCCGCCAACGCTCTATATGTAAAACCTGTGAGCTTATTACGTCATGTCACGTTCCGCAGCCCCAATTTATCCAAAGAATTTAATATGCTTTCATTTGCTACCTGTTCTTCCAAAAACGTCGTATATATGTTATCTTGTAAGCTTTGCAAAGCATTTTATATTGGTTTAACTTCTACTGTTGTTTCGCTACGTATGAACAATCATAGACGTTCTATTAAAACCAAGTCTCCCTTGCCGGTTGCCCAACATGCCTTATCTCACTGTAAGGATTTTGATGATGCTTTTAATCTAACACTTATTGATGCTTTACCTACACAATGCTGTGAAAGTTTACTCAGAGATAGAGAAATGGCAACTGTATTTTTACATAAAGCGCGTATACCACCTGGTTTAAATCTTACGTATTAATATGTTTAAAATCTCTCTCTCTCTCTCTCTCTCTCTCTCTCTCTCTCTCATATTGCTTGTTTAATCTGTTTCGAAGCATTACGTTACCTTCGAGATTCAATATTTATTTTTACTTTCACTTGTATTCTTGCCTTTGAAGAACACTAGTTGTTTGAGATATAACGAATGAATATGGAACTTTTATTTTATTTTTGCTTCTTTAGTTATGGTTATTTTAATTACATTGTGAAAGTGTTACTTTATTTTTCATTATATGTCTGTTAACGCTCTAGGGGCCTCAATTTTTGTTTTTTCATAATGAAACTCAGCATATAACATTGAAATAAAATAAGAAAAATAGTTTCTGAAAATAAGCGAAATCAGACTATTATGAATGGGAGTTTACCAGAAACATAAAATTAAAAAAAAAAAGTTTTAGGAACGAAACTAGGTATATACTACTGAAATAAAATAAGAAAAATATTTTCTGAAAATCAAGGAAATCGGACCATTAGGAGCGAGAGTATATCTGAAAACCAAAATGTGATGTGGCATACGGAAGGAGTAGAATTGTATTAAAAATTGGGTATTCGCGCCAAGTGATAAACTTGGTGCCATGTGAGAGAATATTGGGAAGTGGGGGGAGGAATAGTCCGCGCAAGATCTGTTACTTTTCGTCATTCTTCTTTAATAGGTCCTGCTTAATAGATGATCGTAGGTTAAGCCCAAAGATCAGAATCATATGATATAAATATAGGGTGGGCCAAAAGTTGCTACTCCTAGTGAACAGAAATTGATGATTACGCATCTTACGCGTCTTTTGTTTATATAGATTTCAATTACGCCTCTTTTGTTTGTATTTGATAGTTTCTTATGTAACCAAAGAGTGCAATGGTATTCATTCAAACAGCTGATGTTCGTTTGACATTGTTGATTCACAATTGTGAAGATGAACCAACACAGAATACAGTCTACAATTTACGGAAAATTTTTGAGGATACAGGATCTGTAGCGGACTGTCCGAGGACAATAGGCCTTCATTAAACAATGAAAGTAAGCTGAATGTTTTACAACTGATTATGATTATCCAGCGTTCTAAAAACTCTACTCATAGGCTGTCTTGTGAACAGGCTGTTTAAAGAACTTCTGTTGGGAGAATTTTACATGCGGCAAATTCAAGTGTTACATACCTCTCGTCTTGTACATGACCTATTGGAAGATGATCCTGATGGTAGGATTGAATTTTTTTGAGGTTATGTTAAATGAAATGAGGGTTAGTGATAAGTTGCTTTTTAAGATAATTTGGAGTGATGTGGCATCTTTCAAATTAATACGTCACCCTATTGGTATACGCAGAACCATAATATGTTCTTGAGCAGCAGCTGAATCAACCTGGGATACTGTTTGGAATGGAATCTCATGTCATGGCGTTATTGGGCCTTGTTTTTTTGATCACATAGTCACTGGAGAGCAATGTCTGGAAATGTTAGCTACCTATGTCATTCCAGCTACGAATACATTACGATAATTTCAAATAAATGTACATTCAACATGATGGCGCTCCGCCACATTATGCATTACTGTGTAAAAGTACGTTAATGAGTCTTTTCATGGTAAAGTTATTGGAAGGCGAGGGTCAATAGAAAGGCCACCTAGATCACCACGTTAAATATAAAATCTATGCTACCAAACCACAAACACTTGAGGACTTAAAAGAAGCTATTCAAAATATTTTTGAAGAAAACGGTACAAAATACACGACTGTGCGAACAAGTAGGCGTCCCAAATCGTCTGCAGAAGCGTATCGATAGAGATGGAAAATAAATTGAGAAACGCTTTTACAAATAATACTCGTGTAGCTTCAGCAAAGTGTTAATTCCATTGTACTGTATTTTTCATTAAAATGGGGAGTGCGACACCCATCTTAGCATAAATAAAAATGAATGGAAAATGTTGTTGTACTTATATCTTTAAATAACTATAGTAAATAAATATTTTTTTTAAATTTTATAGTACGTTATAGAGAAATTTTGAATCAAAAACTTTTATCAATCCCGTTGCCTACAGCGTTAAAATCAAAACTAAGACGCTTAATCCTTTCTGAAACATTGTTTGTAAATGTTATAAGAAAAATGATATTGATGTGCACTATGTCAAAAGATCTGGAAAAACATAAAAATGGGTCAAGAACCCCCCCCCCCCCCCGCAAAAAAATATACCTCAATAGAAGAGAAACTATTGACCAAATATGTTGTAGTCATTGAAAACTTTCGAATCAATGTTGTAGAATGTTTGAAAAAAACAGTAAATCGGGAATATTTGATATATAAAAAAAAAGTTTAAATATTTTATTTAACAGAACATACATTTAAATTAAATGAAATGTCAAAATTTAAGCATATATTCATTAACAGCCGAATTCAAGGGCGTTGACTGGAGTTTACTAGTTAATACTGTATTGACATATTCCATCAAGGAGGAAAGTGACTGCAGTAAAGGGGTTCGAGACCAGAGGGGACTGTACCTGAGCACGCACGATCAATACCTCGTGTGTGGCACTGGTGTGGGTAATGACCCTTACAGCACGCAGAATTGGGCCCAACTGTGCGAAATGCATTGATTCCCATACCGCACGGAGGCAGAAAACACTTCACTGGGAAATTTTTTTACGATACTTCTGTGCCTGTGCCAGGAATACAAACGTGCAATGCGTCAGTTTTCAAGATTCATGAAGGTGCATGACAAACCTAAGATTTTAGACGTCTTTTCAGACCATGATCTTAGAAAAATTGTATGATTTGTGCATCTCAATCTGTTTCGGTTCTCCATTCTGGTACAGGAGACTGTCTATGTTTATCGAGTGGAAACTACATAACACAAGCGCTGATTGCATTTAGCTCAAGAACGCCATTGAGTGGAGAGAGAAGTTCTAGACTGAACTTAAAATTGCTAATAAACGTTTTGTAATTTTTTAAAGAAAAAAAAAATGAAAAAGATATAACTATTTACAATCAATAAAATTACTGCTTGAAAATATGTTACCAAAAGTTAAAATAAGAAGTATTTGGTAATGGAACCATCGTTTCACAGGTTTTGATGTTTTTAGGAAATAATAAATGTTCTGTTTTGTCTGAACTAAATATGAAAACATATTCGGAAAGTGAAAGTATTAATATGCATTTCCTTCGCAATATCTTACACGGTGTGTGAAAGGAGGGCGTTTAATGCGCCGGAAGCTTTGAAAATTTAATACTTCAAACTAGTTTATTATATGCAAATGAATGTAAAAGAATTATGACAGTAAATATCGCAAGAGGACCTGAGATTGTCGATAAATTCATGAGCGTAATGAGTGAATATTTGGAAAGCTCAGACCCTCGAGTGATATTTATTAGGACTATTTCACGAATAAAATAAGCATTTAAATATAATTCCTATAAACTTGGCTTATAATATTGTATAATTGTACATTTGTATCATGGATACTTAATCTTTTCAAGCCATCTTGCAACAGACGAATGTCGATTGTCAATAATGCTAATAGAGAAGAACCAAATACGGGTTTAGGAGTGTCTCGTGAATAGATTAAGAATGAAAGTAATATATATATATATATATATATATATATATATATATATATATATATATATATTTGAAATTCGCTTACTGAATATTAACAAGTATATGAAATGTGTGCTTATTAATGCCTATCTATTCAGAAACCCCGAGACTGAAATAGACGAAAATTTACTATTACAATCGCTACCAGTCGATTTACTAATACCAACTGAGAAAAACAAAACAGAGATAACATTTTACCATTCGGAAAAACGTGTTTATTAAGATTTATGATTGCATAGGTAGATATTGTTACATAATTTACAAAATTGTTTTAGTCTCTTTTGCTAAATACGCAAAAACTATTGCTGAGTGAACACATTAAATTAGTTAAATGTACAATTAACTGAAAACACAGAAAAGTGACCAGTGATGCATGCTTAGGAATTATATAGTGGGAGTATAGAGTTGGCTAGACTGACCACAAAACAAACGCATTTAGAGTGATAAAAGGGATTTAATAAAACTTTACAATTTCACTGCAATATCGGGCTGTGATGGTCAAAATTGTTTTTTTTTTTTTAATTCATTAGTCGATTTTATGTTACATTCCATAAGTGAAATATTTATAATATAAGGTCCCATCCAAATCATCTAGTATTACAAATTTCCATCTGCAAAGTTATCTTAACCACAGCACCAAACTGTTTGATACTGATTGTTATTGTTTTGACTTTAAATAAACTCATATTCATTTATTAATTAAATAAATACAAAAGGAACGTTAAGCAATACTTTTTCATAAAACCGATCAAAAGATAATGTTGTTAATACTTCATAACCCCCTCTTTTTTTTAATTAATGCTTTAATTCTTTTTGGCATGCTAGAAATATATTTCTTGTTTTAATACAGGAGTATTATGCCATGCTCTGATTAACTTACAAGTACTCTCTTATTTGTGATTAGTATCATTTTCACAAACACCTCGTCAACCTTCTCCCCAAACTTTGTCAATGGGATTCATGTCAGGCCACAGTACAAGGAGATATGTAGCAGGGACAACGTCGGCACCTTTGATGTTGTTGCTCCTAAATCCGCTCAGAGTTGGTCTTACTTCTCAATGAACCCATGTGATGTCGCTGCTATTGCCGAGTTAGCATAGTTGTTTAACTAATAGCTGTTAATCATAGAGGTTACAGATATATTAGTCAAAACGTTAACTGCAATGAAAATTTCATTTTTCTTTTCAAAATTGACATGAAATTTCAGTGAGAGTCACTGAAATAAAATGTAATTATATAGAACACCACACTAATTTATGTGGGTAAATCGTGTATTTTTTTATTTTGTTTTTCGGTTTTTTACTGTAGGCGGCTTCTGAATGGTTGTAAAACATTTTATTTATGCATATTATTATTATTATTATTATTATTATTATTATGATCATCATTATTATTATTAATATGATCATTATCATTATTATTATTATTATTATTATTATTTTATTTTTCTCCTATTCCTTACTTTATGTTTAGCTGGGAATTTTCCGAATTGTACTGGGATACAAATAAAATAAAATAAAAGTCCGTCACGCAAGAGCTGCATAAACTAAGCGAATTCCTCAGTTACTTGAACTTGAATTTCAGAGCTCTAGAGCAGAGAATATAATAATGAAAATACGTAATGCTAATTGAAGATATACACATGTGTTTAATAAAAACATAACTTTCAGGCTGAAAAGTATGTGTTTCTCCCATATCATTATTATTTTATATATGTGTTGTATTGTTAACTTAACTTTTGCAATTGTATTTAGCTATATAGCAACTAAAACGCAATGTTATTAATATTTTGAGCTACAAGTTATTTACTTGTTTTTCTATGCGCCGAAACCTTGTGTTCTCTTGTCTACAGTTACTGAACACTTTAAACAATCAAGTTTGATCGAGCACATACATTACCGCTTAAGATTTGTACACCGCTCCGTATCGCTCCACCACTCCCTGGAATTCGACTTTTCCGCTGTCTTTCGGTACTGAAGCTGCAGAACTGCCGCTGTCTGTAAAGGTAAATCCGATTATTCGTCATACAAATTGCGAATTCCTAAGGCTGAAGCAGAAGACGATCTCTATACCGATTAACTTGTGTTGGTGTTGACACATGGTGTAAAGTCGTCCATTTCCTTTTCTGCTATGAGAGTGTATGTGACCAGTTAAATAAGCAATTTTAACTTCAATGTGTTTCATTCTGATGGAATATCTTAGTAGTTACATCAGAGAAGCAGACCTAAGAGGAAAAGAGTTTGCTATTTATTCTAGTTGTATTTGTTTATTTTTTTGTTATTTAGGTATTTCTCACCGAAGGCTGTGGCGCACTTTCATCATAGTACGAGGGTCGCCCAGCAAGTAATGTCCCACATTTTTTTTTCCTCAGTCGACAACAGTGTTACCAATGCGAAACGTTAGATTTCAATTATTTGCTGGTTGCGCGCGTAATATTTCACTTTCTTCCGACAGATAGCGCAGCTGCGGCAATGTTTCAAAATGGCGTGTGTAAGTGATGTCGTCGTACAATTTCTCACATAAGGAACTGTGGGGGATACCCATAAACGTTTGTGTGAAGTCTATGGATCATCTCAGTCTACAGAAGTTCAGTTGGTCGTGGGCACGGAGGGGGTGAGGCCATCAGAAGGCGGTTCGGCGGAGCTCCCAACATTTGCTGCGGGCGGAGAGACCATCCACGACTGTTACACCTGACATGTTGCAGTGTGCTGATGTTCTCATTCGCAAGGATCGACGCATTACGACGCGGAAGTTGGCGCTGAAGCTGTCAATCACAACAACTTAGATGTTTTGATTCAATACGATAACGCTCGGCCTTACAAGTTTCAGGTCTTCTGAACAAATCACGAAACAGGGTTGGACAGAGTTATCCCATCCACCTTACAGTCCTGACTTAGTTCCCTCAGACTTCCACTTGTTGGGCCATTAAAGACTGGCATTCATGGAAGACATTTTGAATAAAATGAGGAGGTGATTCGCGCAGTAAAGAAATGGATTCGTGACGAGAACAAGGGTTGGTACCAACGGGGCATACACGCCCTTTTGTCTCGCTGGAGGAGGGCCATAGACCTGGAAGGAAATTGCATGCAAAAATAGTGTGTGTATATAAAATATCATTCTTTCATGTGTGTAATTCTCATTGTGTGGAATAAATAATTAAGAAAAAAATGTGGAGAATTACTTTTGGGCGACACGCGTAATTTCTTATAGAATGCTGAAGGATAAAAAAAAAATCTTTATTTTTTCCTGTTAAGGAGCGTTTCCGCAATCGTAAATTAAGCACAGTTTCTCTGAAAATTCCCAAATCTCAAATTTAATAATTTGGGAATCAGAAAATTTTGGAAAAAAATACACAATAATATCAAATGAATGAACTACCAATAAGCGTTTAAATGGCAGCTGTACCAGGTCAATAACTATTATTATTTTATAATTATAATCATAATAATGAGGTAGCAAATTAAGATTTATTGGTATTTTTAAAAGATTTATATCATAGAAATGAAAGATTGGAGTAAAAGATATGTTTTACTAAGCTTATGTTAAAACATTTAAACTAACTTCATCACATCATGTTTCAAAATTAATTCATTGCTTGATTTTTAATGGACTTGCCCTAAAAGGCGATATATACATCATTAAACAAAGTAGTTATTTGCAATTTAATTATGAGGAACACTTAGGGCGGAAGTGTGAGTTTAAAAAATGAATTTTGGCATCTGTTATCAAGGATAGCATTTAAATTGAAATAAAACAGAAAATAGATATATTTAACTCTATTTAGAGCATGTTAAATTTAAACAAATGCAGTGGTTTGAACCTGTTAGAACAATGAACAATGTAAATGCTCCTACAAGTACTGGAGCAGACATCTTCAAGCAAAAGAAACAAAGGAAGACAAAGAAATTGATAATAAAATAAAAGAAAGGAATTAGATGAGAGTGGGGAAAATGGTGAAGATGGTTTAAACAACGTAAACCAGTTACTAAATAAACCATCGCCCTCTCTGTTCTGAGCTGGTTTGTTTTACCGGAATCAGGAAGGTCATTTATCATCGATGCACAAGATCTATATTTCATTACGCGGGTACACACGGGGAAAATGCCACCGTTTTGTGATTAAATTATGCAAGCGGTTGTCCTTTACTGTTTGTTACTGTCAGTCAAACATTGCGAGATGTGTTTTAAATACACTTTTATCAAGTATCTGGAGGTGTCGTTAATCAAAGCGATTATATAGTCTGTAACTTCACGCACAATTATTTACTTATTTCGTGATTTAGAGAATATTTAGTTCTTTGAAATGTAATGCTTCCACGTAGATGAGAACATCTGTTTCTTTTTTTTATTTATATATAAAGGGGTTAAGGCCCAAAGTGCATTATACAAAACAACTTTGACAACTATTATAATTGAAATTGATCAATACGGGGCTATTTATACTCATTACAGTTGCGTTTAAACATTTTTGAGAAATGTTTATTTGAATGCGTTTTTGGTCCATTGTTAAAAAACGCGGCAACCATCTAGAAGAAAGTTTTCTCATGTCCGGACACGGCCTATCGAAGTCTCTGCGATTTTAGCCAATTCGCACACCTTTAATCGGCTATCATTGAGTACAGCATTGTGAATTTGTGTCATAGTCTTTGGTCGTAGCAGTTTTGGGAGACCCTGAGCACTCATCATGTTGAATAGATGTACGAACAAGTTTAAATTAGCAACGCACTTTTTAACCGACAAAAACGAAGAGGAAGAATCCTTTAACGTGAAATCTAACTCCTTTTGAGGCTAAAACCCTTAAAAACTAAGTACTTTATCGTAGTTCACATTTCAATTTTATCCATTTTGTAGAAACTTTAACACTAGTTTGTATACACGATCATCACAAACAATGACTACGTTTAACGCGTCTGAAACTTTACAGCTCCCCAATCTAAAGAATACTAAACTATCATATTAACTCGACTATCTTCAGTCAGGCCGAAAGCTTTTAGAGCACATCCCCGCACAAGAATTCATTGCATGGTAATGTTCACACCCCAATTTACATTGTTGAGATGCATAAGTAGCAAGTGGCGGAAATTATGTTGATCTACAGATAAAAGGGGGGGCTACCGCATGGTGTCTATATATATATTGTTAGCTATTCTTAACTCTTTACTGAGATATGAATACTTTAATTAGTGACTCAAGAGGAGGTAGTAAAAGGAAAATTATGGAGAGAGTATTGAAATACTGGTTTAGAATTAGAAATTCAGATGAACATAGTGTTTTATATCAGTGTATGGTAGGTCAGTAAAGGATAAAGTACTTGTTGGTTAAAAAGGTAAAGCAAAGTATAGAAAAAAATTGGGTTTTGGAACGTGAGGAGAACTAGGGGATCATTAAGAAGGGGTTTCCGGAAAGAAATTAGGTTAAGAATCGAAGACATTGAAAGACAAGAAATATTTGTTAGTTTTCATTTCAAGACGTCATTGAGTGTATACAGAGAAATGAAAGGGGTTTGAAACAAGGACAATTATTTTGAAATATGTGATAACAGCAATAAAAGGCTTCGCATGGGCGAGAACGGGAGTTGTGAAAGAGCAAGGGGAAAGCTGGATAAATGTCCATTGTGTAGCCTTTTTTTTTTTTTTTGAGTTGTGTTTAACGCCCGTTTTTACTACTGAGGCACCACAGGCGGTGGACACTGATGATACATGAGATGAAATGATAAATTGGGAAAGGATATTTTTTTTTTTAAGGAAGGAAGCGTTCCAGGCCTAAGTTTAGGTACCTCCCCGGCATTTGCCAGTTATGAAGACTGAGGAAAACCTGGAAAAAATCCCAGTCAGGGAGGACGGTCCTGGCGGGATTCGAACCGCAGACCTCCCGCTCACGAGTCCGTGCCTTAACGACCTCGGCCACCCGTGGCGGTATTGTGTAGCCTGAAAGACAATAATTAGCTTTTATTATTAGAATGCCAGGAAACTTAAGTTTCTTAGGGAGAAGCTGGCAATGCAGAGATCGTCCATTCTACCAAAAGAAATTACAGGGGAAAAGATGTTGAATGTTAAATCAAGAAATGTCATGGTGGAAATTGGTATTTTATTTAGATAAATTGGGAGGAAAATGGCTGAAGAAAATTAGTAAACAAGGCAACGAAGAAAGTGTAGAGTGCGAGGGGTTAGATTGAAATAGTAGGAAGGGTCCTATAATTCGGTAACCGCAGTGTTTGGAATGTCGGACCCCAAATTTACGGTAGTGAAATATAGTGAGATATAATTTGCTAAATATATGGGTTGTTAAATTTTGTTGGATGTAGTGTCTTCTGAAATAACCGAAGGCACAATATTTTAAATGACTTTTTGTGTTAATTTTATCATAAATATTTTTGTAGATTGTAGGGGTATATTTATATAAATTTTAATTTTAATTGAATACTGAAACCCAAGTCTTCCAGTACGAAGCTGCTGCTGAGCGGAAGACAAGGGTTCAGGAATTAGTTAAATAAGTAAAATTAAAGGAAAATATATTGAAAAGGTTTAAGTTATTAAGGGATGTAATTTAGCAAGTTATGAAACTAAACATAAAGGGGGCGAGGAAAAAATGTAGATTTAATTGTGATGTTTGTTGAAATAAATTCATTGACCCTCGCACAGCCTAATTTGGAATTCTCTCTCTCATTCTGTTCTTTCCTTTGGTGTACACGGCTTTGGCACACTTTGTTATCAAAACCTATTTATTATATGAAATGCGCAGAGCTGTAGTATTGTTCTGTCCGAATTCAAACAACAATAACAAAGCTTCAGATTGCCACGCTACGATAGAAATCGAAAGATGTGATAATAATTTTATTCCCTTCATAATTTTAAGTGTGGTAAAGTAGTGTTGCTATTGAAATTAGAAATTGGAGGTACCTGAGGGTGTGGGGATAAAATCAAAAAGTAATCAACATTAGTTTTAAACTCCTCTTTCATTGACTAAATTGTCTTGCTTTTTTGTTTAAATTAAAATTTATTTTAGTTAGGTAATTATTCAAAATGGAAGTTTTTGAAGTGAAAACCCTGTATACTTTATAGCCATTGTCGCTGCTTTCCTTTAAAATGCTGGAATGTGTTGCAGGTTGACGTTTTATTCGCGTGTTTAAAGATTAACGACGATATCATTAGGAATCATACATGAAGATTATATGTGCGAAAGTATACAGACTTTTAGGTATTACAGCACAAAGACTTCACGTCAGCACACGGTGGCAGGAAAGTGGGAAGGGCAACTGAACCGGCTAGAAACAGGGCAGGCTAATCCCCTTTAAGCCCGACACGCGTCTAAATAAAGACTCTGCAATTAATGTATTTAAATAATTGATCCGTTTATATTAATGATTGTAAGATTGAATTACCTTAGGGATAACAGCATACTTTATTTGAGAGTTCTTATCGAGAGGAAAGATTCTGGCGTAATCGATAGCCCAATTGAATTTCACTTGATTTTTGTGTTTGTATATCGTAGTATGCTAATATGATATCATTTTCAGTATCACATTGCTATAATTAGTATTTATGCTCTATGATTAATGTTATTCTACAAATAGAAAACTAGATTTTCCATCATATGGCATATATCGAATTAACAAACGCTTGATAAGAAAGAACGCAATGAATCGTTTAATTTTCTTATTTTTAAATTATTGACTTCACACTTAAATCATTACGTTTGTGTAAAACGTAATAACATTGGTTGCAGAAACCACCATCGACTTTGATGTGTGAATGTCCGTTATGCGTATTTGATGTTAGCTGAACGCGTTGTGTTGTGGTTTATGTGAATGTGACGTCATGTAGAAGAGGCATTTGTGACAGCACTCCGCACTGTTGACAGATGCTTGTTCGAAAATATGAATCAGCAACAACCCTGTTGCACCTTTTGGCATATCACGGCACATTGACAGAATTTATATAGACATATTTTAAATTATAATTATATTTTTAAAATAGTAATGGTTTACATGTTTACAGGTCTGTTTAATAAAGAATGAGCATAATTTTTTATTGGCACCATTTCTCGCGCTAAAAATCTTTACAATATTTTTAAACGTAATTCAGTTTAGCTACACCGATGTCCGTTCCTTCATTCATTTGTTGTATCATTGACCCTAACTGTATGGATATCATTTATTTAATATAATTTCTCATCATTTTTAACGCAGAACTTTATTAAACGCTATCGTAAATTTTTATTTGTCACCTTTAACAATTGTACAAAGTTTGTTTTGATTTGCAGTTGTTAACTCACCAACCAGATTTACACATTTTCCCCAGCGTTTCATGATCTTCTAAATACATCATCATAGAAGACTATAAATTGTCCTTAAACCATTCTTCCACTTTATTAATGATGTCATTTGTGTTATCAAATCGGCAACCCTGCGACGGATTTTTCATTTCTGGGAACAAGAAAAAGTAACTTGGTGCGAGCTCCGGAGAATTAGGGGGATGCTGCAAGATCTCAAAGCCACATGCACTTGCTTTGTCAACAGCAACTTGAGATAAGTGAGCTGGTGCATTGTCAGCTAGGAAACAAATCCCTCTGGAGAGCATCTCGCAACTTGTCCAGAAGATTGCTGTAGCATGTGCCAGTGATGGTTTATCACTTTGCCAGGTAATCTGTGAGGATGACACCACGACATTCCCAAAAAACTGGGAGCATGACCTTCCCTGCTGACTTTTGCACCTTTGCCTTTTGGGGGGAAGGGAATCTACGTCTTCCGCTCCAGGCCCATGGTTTTGGTTTCTGAATCATACCAATGGATCCAAGATTCATCCTTGATTACCAGACGACCAAAAAATGATCTTCATTCTGTTCCAACAGCGTCAACATCTGTCTTGAAAGTTCATCTCGTGTTTGTTTCTGGAAATAAGTTAGCAAACGTGAAACCTACGTGCAGCTCGTAAAGAATACTTTTCCACATACTCCCATAACTGAGATAAGTTTCATTCATGTTCATTTGGATGATGCTCTTCTGTCTTCTAGGAGTAAACATTCCACTTTCTTGACTGGCGCTTCCGTCAATAATGGTCTTCCAGGTCTTGACTCGTCTGTAGGGGACATGTGACCACTTTGGAAATTCTTTTTCAACCTTAAAACAGTGTCATAAGTTGGGCAATCGTTTCCTTAAACAGCCATCATCGCTTCATGAATTTGCCGGGTTCTAATGCAGGAACTTCACCACCCTGCGAGCCTCAATCTCTCTGTTTTACACTTTAGCATTTCTGGAACAAAGTGTAAAAACATAAATGGCACAGTGAGCTATTTTCTAACACCATGCACTTATGGGCCAATGAGACAAAATTTCATCAATATACCATCATAATTCAAACTTTACGACATCCTCTTGTAAAGCAACAAATAGTAAATATGTCTCTAGGTGGTATTCTCTGCTTCTTCTATTTTTTTTTATTATTATTTGCCTTACAATAAATACAGAGTCTCAAAATATCCACCGTGTCTAAACTCCAGTAGTTCAATATTTAAAAGAATTTGAGATATAACGTTGAACCGCTTTATTAACGTTGTAGCAAAAACGTCATAATCTGTATTAAAAAAAAAAAAAAAAAACTCATCCCTCTGTAGTTCTTACACTGGTTTATTTTATAGTTTTTAAATCGTGGCTTTATTACAGCGTTTAGCCATTCATTTGGGGTCTGCAATTTAGACTAGTATACATTCAAATGTTTAGTAATCGCAAGTTGAACTGTGGCGATGCATATTTAATGCACAACAGTAAATTTCCATTGCTTATTTCATCATAAAGAATAAGGAAGTAAGGAAATCTGTTACATACCGTTCAAAACATAAATAATAATGAATGAGAAGTGCAGTGAATAGACATGCAACAACTACACGTCATCCTAACTCTGCAAGATTGAAGAGGGAATGTTTGCATCAGGTGCACCTGAACATGTGTAAACATCCTTGCATTATGTACAAGCTACTACCTCGTAGCAAACGCTGCACTTTAGCTAAAATCAATACTCCTGAAGACAGGATAATGGACTGTGTTTTAATAATTGACATTCCAGCCTATTAATGGGATTTATTTTGTAGCAGCGATTGGCGTTAATTGGATTCTAACGTCCTATATGAGCTCCATCAAAAGAGGACTGCATATTTGGGAACGCATTCCACTCATTGTAAAAGACACTAAGGGAAGTATGGTACAAGCAAAATTTATGTATCATTATATTACTAATGGTTGTAATAGTAGTAGTAGTGGTAGTGGTAGTGGCGGTGGTAGTAGTAATAGTAGTGGTAGTAGTAATAGTAGTAATAGTAGTAGTGGTGGTGGTGGTGGTGGTAGTGGTAGTGGTAATTTTTTTTTTTTTTTGAGTAGTGTTTAACGCCCGTTTTTACTACTGAGGCACCACAGGCGGTGGACACTGATGATACATGAGATGAAATGATAAATTGGGAAAGGATATATTTTTTTTAAGGAAGGAAGCGTTCCAGGCCTAAGTTTAGGTACCTCCCCGGCATTTGCCAGTTATGAAGACTGAGGAAAACCTGGAAAAAACCCCAGTCAGGGAGGACGGTCCTGGCGGGATTCGAACCGCGGTAGTGGTAATGAATTATTATTGTTGCATGTCTACAATTACACAATTGTAAGTGTAACTATCGCAAGGGCCTTACGACCGTACTTGCCAATGCCATTTTTTTTAACAATCAAAATATACAATACCCCCCTAAACGGTAATATTACGAATATGCAAAAATATAAAACGTAACGATATACTTACATCACACATTTTCTATGAATAATTTTATATACATATAATCAAACATGAATAGAATTTTTAACCCTGAGCCCCCCCTTCCCTTTACTCACCCCTCCCCAACTCCGCTCTCTTCTCTAAAGCCTTTAACCTTCTTTGTCGGGTCTTCGCTAGAAATATTCCCGATTTGTGTGTGTGTTCTCCCATGCACCAACAGTGCCAGGCAGATATTCAAACTTCTGTTGGAATTCGGAACTTGTGCTGGTAAAAGCTCATTTCTTACAAGTTCTGTTTCCCTGCATTCTGCCAGAATATGCCCCCAGGTATCGTTTTCTCCGCACTGTGGACAAATTCTTTCTCCGAAATTATTTTCTTTTTTTCCGAGGCCCCTAATCTGAGCCATGTTAAAATTATCTATTCTATTTTGATGACATTTTATATGTTAATACGATTTGTCATTAATAAAGAATGATTATACCTTTTTTACATGCACAATTTGTCGCTCTAAAATTTAACTTTACAATATTTTGTTAGCTTAATGCATAATATACACGTGACACTAGTTTCATTATATTGTCAGAGGTTGCAAGTTGAAACATGTTCAGTTCTGTCTACAGTAAAGTGGAAGTGACCGACAACCAATAATATGCTGCTCTGAAATTCTGACCTCGTCTCAACAGACGTATGCAATGTTACAGGAGGTTTTTGACCTATATTAATCTTATTCCTCACATATCTTCATGGTGCTGTTTTCACTGCAGTTTTTAAACTTTACGGAATTATTCAGAGCACTGGACATTAGTTATTTATTATTAATTATTTGGTTCATATGACACATTTATTTGATATTTACACAATATTTATTATTTGTGAAGTTTTCTTCTTGAGTAACATGTTTATACACTGTCCTCCTTATTATATCGTTTTTCAAGGACTTTACGAAATGTGGTGAGGTTTAGAGCTTTTCTTCTGAGATTAATTGTTTTAAAAGCATGTATATAGATTTGTATTGCATTTTCAATTTATTGTTTGTTTGAATTATTTTAAATTATTCCTACACTCTGTTTTTATAACATTAAAAAACATACTACGTTAAACAGTTTATATACTTTACGACGGCTTTCTTTATTATCTATAAATACCAGTTTTATTATTTATATACACACGTACATACAGAACCTTAAGGTGAATTCATTGAAACATTTAATTACACAGTTTAAATTCGGTACAAATGTTGAAATAAACACCGAAGTTTTTTTTCGCAATGACTTTCTGAAATGAATGGATATATTTACTGTATTAATAAAATAGTTTGGAGTCTTCACATCTCTTTGAATGTTCTTCTCACGTACGATATGTCCACGCGTCACTGCTGACTTATTAGGGATTGTGTTTTCTAAAATGCATAGTTTATCGAAACAGCTGAACGACATTGCGATAACAGAGTTGTATACAATGCCTTCTGTATATCGCTTTGTTTCCTAAGCAAAGTCCTCGGAAAACGACATTTCAAGTCGATAACAACTTCGACTCGGCAATACTAATGAACAGATGTCATAGCTAGCCTCAAAGTAATACAACTACTTTATTCACTAATGTGGAATGTTTACAAATGTTTTGTGTTTTCTTCCAGTACCTCTAGAAGATTACTTGAACAATTTTTTGAGGGTTCAAGGACCTTCACTTAAATTCTTTTCATTGAAAACACTTACACTTTTTTTTAACTCTAGTAAACGCGGCTGAAAACAGTAAATGTGGAGCCCAAATGCTGCCTAGTTTGTAATAAAAGTTAAAAGTATAATCCAAATGCTGGAGTGATATAAAAAGAGAGCGTAACCTGTGTCATCCCCATGACAATTAAATTGCACTACCGAACTTTAGACATTTACAAGCAATGTATTATAAAATAGGCTATAAAGTATCAAATTGTGTTAAATATTCCCCTCACCCCTCCCCTCATTATTCTCCATATCATAGACGCGCATGTGAGATATGAATAATTCGGTATGGTTAACGGTACTGCGAATCCTTTAAATTGTTAACATGTATATTAAATGAGCACTTCTCTACGGTTTCATCCTGTAAAAGCAATTTCTTACCAATATTTGGACCCATTTCGTCTTTTCTAAGGTTACAATGTCAACCATTTGAAGACTCGAATACTTTTCAGCTGTTTTGATTTGACAGTCTTTAAGCCATTTCTGGCTTTTAGAGACAAATTTACAACTTTATAATGTCTTGTGGTATCGTTATGAATATATCACATTTAATAACATATTTGCAGTCTGTATTTTTATAGAAGTGTGCAGTGTATTTATTTGTGTGTTAGTATTTTAAACCCGCGTGCACTTGATCAAATTGGAAATGAACAACTTCATCGTGGTGGAGCAGTCTTGAAAAAAAAAAAAAAATTCTGAACCATAATAACGTACTCTTGAGGCAGCCTAATGCATCAAATGCCAAGCAATTTCTCGCTGAAGAAGGCCATTAACTCGCAGGTGGCCTCCCCCCATCGCATCAACAAGTTTGATGAGGGAAAGCTATATCCCCGGGCCATTTGTCCACAGCATTAATGACAAAGTTTGTCGCACTACGCGATTCGCATTAAGATTTCCAGTAGGCGGTGAGTTGGAACATACATCCCAACCAGAGATCACCTTTCAATGGCTGACAGCCGCTTCTGATAAGACTTAATGTCCTCATGGGCTGTTCGTCATTTGTAGCCCACGTGGACAACACCAGCAACACAATTTCTGTACTGGTTGTTTCAATCGATCTTTCTATCCAAGGAATGGAATCTTTTGAAATTGGAAGCACTTATCAAAGTTTAGTTTTTAGTTACGTGAAGAAGCGGTTTAGGGATGATGCTAGGGGCCCCGCTTTCCCCAAAGAAAGTGTCATAATTATTTACCATTTTCTGTTCTATTGGTCAACTTATAAAACATGCATGGAAAGTAGCGATGTTTAACGGACTAATTCTTAATTGTATCTAATGCAATAGGCGCCTTTCCTTTCTACAGTTGTAGTGGCAGCATGCGGGTCCTCCGTTAGCGGGGGAAGCTATACATTTTACGTTTTAAACTTATACCTTCATGGCCCAGCAAAGATTTACAAGGACTAATGCGAGTAGCACAAACGTATGATGGCGTGCAGTTATGAGAAAATGTGGGGGAGGAGTATACGCCTTCATAAAACGAGACCTTGCCCACGCCATTTATGTACGCACTGGCCCATCCTACAGGGGCCATGAACCGCCACTGGATGGTACTTTTTTTAACGCCCATTTTTACTACTGAGGTACCACAGACAGTGGACACTGATGGTATATGAAATGAAATGATGAAAAGATTTTTTTTTAAAGGAAGGAAACATTCTAGGCCTTAGTTTAGGATACCTCACCAGCCTTTGCCATTTATAAGGACTGAGGAAAACCTGGAGAAAACCTCAGTGAGGGAGGACGTTCCTGGCGGGAATCGAACCCCAGACTCCCGCTCATGAGTCCGCGTCCTAATGACCTCGGCCACCCGTGGCGGTGATGGTACCTTCGAGCTGATAAAACTAAAACTAATCAATTCTATATTATTTATATTTTATGTGTGCGCTTTCATAAAGGTTGGTCCTGGTGGCCTAGTGGTAACCACACTTGCCTCTTTAACTCAAGATCGCGGGTTCAATCCCGACGAGGGTCCATATATTTTTTTTCGGGCTTAAAAATCGTATGTCTTTTTTCGGAAAGGAAGTAAAGTCGTGGATCTCGTGTCAAAAGAACACTTAGTATGTGTTTAATTACGGATGACTTCGATGTCAAGTGGAGCACGATGCGTGGCGTTTCTCCAGGAAGTATGTAGGTATATGCGGCAGCCATATAATTTAATGATCCTATATTACGTACCATTGTCACACGGCTGAATGGTTAGATACAGTTTAAAATAAAAATATTAATGATATGCTCTAATGAACATTTCGTCAGTATCAACATTAGTTAAAGCAGAAGATTAAATCGGCTGCTGTGAAGTAAATTTCTATGCATAACTGATTATATAGAGTTTCAACACACGGAATTATTCGTAAAGCCAATATTTGGTACCAATCAGTTAGAAACCATTTTGTCTATTCGTCCTTCCATTGCCGTTCCTCAGGCACGCATGTTGTTCCACTAAGTTGACAATCCATTTAACCACCTAGGCACATTACCTGAGTTTGCTAGATTGGGAAATTATTCTTCCTCTGTCAGTTCGAGGCATATGCTAGTTTCCTTAACGCTACAACATTAATAAACTCTATATGTTTTCCGTCCCACTCCTGACACCAATTTTTTCCCCCTCCTACATCTGCCGTTGTATAGCTCTACAAACTTTACTGCAGTTTTGCGTGACTCAACATGTGACCGATTCTGTGAATAATGCCGCTCTCTAGGAAACCTCGGTCTGTTTTCCTTGCTATCCATTCTCTCTTTTGGTTTTTTCTGTGGTGGAAAATTACGACTACGGAAAAGGAAACAAAAGCGCTGAAATCATTTCTCATTCGTCAACTTTCACAGGCAAAAAAAAAAAAAGAAATAAAAGCATCTTTGCCAGTGCTGACATAGGCTCGCTTGATGCGTTTAGGTAAAAAAAGCATCAGGGAAGAAAAGGCCTTACTTGATAAATAACGCAATTGAATATATGTTTGTATATCGGGAGAGGCAAAGGAAAAAAAAAAAAATAATTTTAAGGCCTGGCTCGAGTTCCTCATTTAAAAAAATTAACTCTGCTGCTACGATTTTTTACCGCAGGACCATCATTGATAGTAGGAATAAACAAAAATCCCCCCTTTTTAATCCATTGGAAATGTTGTTTCTGCAAGAAAATATTTTTAACATGTAATTTTTACAACCTCAAGTTTAGAACCAATAAGGTTTCAGTACAAGTTATAACTTAAAACAATCCATCATTCACAAAATCAAAAGCCCAAATATATGCCTAATAGAAACATATTAAATAAAAGAAATCTGTAAAAATCCTAAGTATGGTTCCCTTCGGAAGGAAAGTAAAAGATTGCTACCGTGTCCTAAATTTACGGCACGTAAAAGAACGTCAAGCCTAAAAGTAGAGCCCTCTGAGCAAAATTATCGGCCGTTTATTGTCCTGAATTGAATGGGACGCAGATGACCTGAGATATAAAAGAGCGTTCGTAAATAAGAAGAAAAACAGCAATAATAATATGTCTGATTAAATACTATTTCTTGATTGCTAAATTTGTTTAATAATTTGTACTCATATTTCATTAAACTTTCGTTAGTTTTTATGTTTTAAAACGATAATTACTTAAACGCTTCTTAAATATCTTAACATTATTCTTCATTGGACCCGCAGTTATAAATCTTGGCCCTCGCGCGATTTTTCAGTCTCGGCTGATAAGCTTGCCACCGTACTTCAACTGCGCTAGGAGGTCAGTCAAGTTTTAGCCGTCAATCCAAAAATTGTGCTTAGTTACGTGTTATTTAACTTTGTTGTATTCGTCCTTTGTCACCTAATTAACAAAATCTTACGTAGGTACTATATCCAGCTTTAATAAATGTATACAGAATGAACAAAAGCACGGAATATTTTTATACTATTATACTTTGAATTCTCAAAAACGTTAAGTGCTTCACTTATTAGAAGTATATAACTTAATATTTTACACATGTTTCAGAACATTTAATTTCTCAGGTATTACAAGTGTGTCAAAAAATAAACTTTTTTTTTTCTAAATGGCAACATGTGCTTTTGTTTACATATATTATATACTTTAATTGTTCTCTCACTTCTGTGTAAATTGAGTTTAATGTTTATCTGACTATATCACAAATACTTTAAAAATATTAAGATAATAGGTTATGTCTTTCTGCATGTTTTGCGTTAACAATAAATATTCGAAATAAACAGCATTTAATATCAAACAATGTCCCAACCTGCAATGAAAATTGCCTTGATGTCTTTAGTAGGTACAGTAATTGGATGGATCAAATGCATCTCTGTTTCTGTTCTAATTTACATTGTGTAGTCTGTCGCGGTACACTCGAAATTTTAAGCTCATCACATGTAATAATTAAGAGAATTGAAGTCTTACTATTTAGATAGCCTTTCAACGTGTTCTCTTCTTTCAATCCATCTTACAGAAAATGTAAAATTCTCTCAAATCTCTTCCAAATGTGCGGGAGCACCATCTGATTGATACCAGATATAATTTGGAACATTTTACCCACACCAGAAAACAAATCTTGGCATTCGAAATTATATTGTTTAAGCAATATTGTAGATTCATATCAGGGGTAAGACTGCCTTCAAGGAAAAATGTACCTCGCCCAACTATACCTGTTTATACATTTACTTTGATTGTTTTGTATGCTATTGCTAGTTGATTGTTCGCGACCAATATCGCCATCTAGGCCCATTAAGGGTGTCATTTTGATAAGAAGAGGTCTCTCTGAAAATAAACGTTTGTAAACATTTGTCAGATCCATTAATGTTTCACAAAATTCACTCCTTCGGTCAAAATCAAAATTCCTTTAACAGATATACTGGGTGTCCCATAATGAACGCAATTTTTAACCTCTGTCGGTTTGTTAAGTTGTCGGATCTGAAATTTAACTACCTTCTGTTTGTATTGCGATTAACGATTGCCATTTGTGTGTATCATCATCAGCTAAAATGTAACGATACACAAAGAATCAAATCATCCAGATTCTGAAAGTGCTTTTAAGTTTGGTGAATGTTATCCAGAGACCGTTCGAAGACTTCGTGTAATTTTTGGTAGACGAAATGCGTCGAACATGTCAACAGTGTAGAGACTGGTAAGGAAATTTGAAGATACAGAGTTGACAGAATACAAATCACCTGTACGTCCTCGTTCTCGTCAATCGGTAGAGAATCTTCGTCATACGGAGCGTTGCTACGAGCCCAATACAGCCGATTCATCGCCGTTCTCAACAATGAATTATTCCTAGAAGCTTTGCAGCGAATTTTAATCTTTTGTTTATGTGAACAATCCGCGAATCATCCCTCAACATAAGGCAGAAATGAGACGCTTCCTGGGTGTGTTTCAGCCGGAACTTTGCTTTAAAATCCTTAAACTCAGCCAACAGTTTTTTACTTCGTGTTTAACGCCCGTTTTTACTACTGAGGCGCCACAGGCGGGCCAACAAAGTAAAGGTGTCCCAACGAAGACGTTTGCTTGTGTTTTGTTTCATGTTTAATGGCGGTGTTTATGCTTAATATTGACTTAATTATATTATCAATTTAAAAAAAAAGGATGTGTTTTATTATTAAAACAAATATTCTGTTGATTGTGGGACACCCTATATTTCGACGGATGCCATTTAATATATTTCATTAAATTACAAACAGATTCTTGACTGGCACTATAATTCCTTGCTAGTTGCCTTGTGGTTATATGTGCATTTTCTTGGACTAAAATTAACGTATTAATGGAATTTTCATCCTTCAGAGCACAGTTTGGTCTTCGGATTTTCTCTCGATTTTTACAATTCCCATTTCATTGAACGTCTTTATAGTTTTTGTTACCATGGACTGTTTCTGTTTGGATTTACCTGCTGAAACAATTCATATACTGCTTAGTTTTCATTACTACCACCATGTCCAACCATCATTAAAACTTGCATTTTTTTCACTTTCAGTGAGATTTGCCATGATAAGTAACTGTGTACCTGAGGGTATTACTTTTCTAAACAGCGTGCAAAATATTAAATTATATACGTTCATTGAATGCAGAAGTGTAACATTTTTATCAACATTGTAATTAGAAAGTTGTAAATAGTATTCTGTACTTTCTGTTCAGTCTATTCTAAATACATATAATGATATGCTATATTTAAAATTGAGGTTAGGTTAAGATACTATGTAAATGCAGACCAAAGATTTAGCATAATAGTATTAAATTATAGGTTTTGAGCAGATTATCTTGTAAAACCTTTCCATATCATTATCAAGATACAAAGAGAATGTTTAATATACTAAATTAAGCCTTTATTTGAATAAAATAATTTATAATAACCAAGTATTATTTAAAAGCTTCAAAACTTTGTACTAAATCAAGTTAGAAAAAATATTGCAATGAAAAAGCTTTTAAATAATTAAATAAAATAAATTATTGGTCTACATTAGATTATTATTGACTCTAAAGTCGTTTTGAAATTTTGGCTAATGTATTTAAATAGCATTGACTTCTCGAAAACGTGCATTTACTTTTAAGTAGTTCATGGCTTCCTTGAGATGACGTGCTCTGTAAAACGCAATTTCAGTTAATGCGCAGTTTGCAACACCTGCGTCATGAACCACAAACAGAAATGTAAATGTGTGTTATCAACGGCTTTGTGACTCATGAGAAATAAGGTAACCCTAGCAGGACTTTGTCCTTGCTTGCGTGGAAATTTCAAGAAGACAACCGATGCAGGTCACGTTAGCTAAGGCTCCAGATAACCCGCTGAGTGGACAAGTGCAGGTGACGTTGTCGCATTGGCTGAAAATTCTCACATAACACGGACGGAGAAGTTTGAAGGTAGAAATGCAAATATTTTCCAGCCACGCTATGGTCGGGTTTCAGCTATTTCTACCCTCCTGGAAGTTCAAGAGTAATTCAAACTCCGTTTTTTTTTTTTTTTTTTTTTTTTTTTTTTCTACAATGAAGAAAATGTATTAGCCCAACATAGAACGATTACTATCTCAAAATAAATATTTGTTTATTGAATATAATAATCTTTCAATTCTATATAACACTGGGCCAAACTGTTGTAAAACATAAAATACTGCGGATTTTTGTAAACCATTCTTCTACAGTGCTTATTACTTCATTCAATGGAGATGTAATTTATGACGTTTGTCAAGATAAATGGTTTTGGCTTATGCCGCGTGAATTATTATTAATTGTTATTACTAAATTTCGCAAGAACTTTTGCCATGATATTGTAATTGTTTCAATTTTCCCATTAAATCGCCAAAGCACGTGATATTCTTAGGGGGCTAAATAAGGTGAATATTTAGTATGCTCATCAACTTCACAAGTTTCTGCAACGCGATCATATTTCCGAGTTATACATTGTGTTGGAGAACCTTGCACCTTTGTAAAGCTTCACCATGACACTTCTCCAAAAATTTTCCCTTAGTGAAAGTTTAGAGTTTAAGGACATCCACCATATTCGCCTGGACAACCTTTTCGAAAAGAAATACTTTATTACCGACTGACACTCAGTTTAATCAGATTTAATACAGGGTGTACTCAATTGATTGTATCGGTTTTAAACTTATATTTTTTCTCTGCGATATATAATTACTTTTGATTCAGAACTTAAATCGAAGAAAACTGTGGAAGTTACCATAACACAAATTACAAGTATTCAATATGAGATCCACATGGCATACATCCAGCCGGTAGTCCATTTCTTGCCACACTGGTGTTAGCATGTCTGGTGTAACTGATCCAACTGCTGCAATAATCCTCAGGTAGGTCTGTAGGTAGCGGTGGAACGTACACACGAGCAAAAGTCACAGGGGGTCAGATTGGGAGACCTCGGAGGCCACGAAGAAAAGTCGAAAAGCCAAGTTGTCCAGACCGTGACGACCGATCCAAGGATGGGGAAATTTTGCCTTCAAGCATTTCCACACATCGTTTAGGAAATAGTTGCTCCTACGTTCATTTATTGTGTAGGAATAAGTCGATGCTTTTATCGTTTAAATTAAAATAATTAATTTATCTCTTCAATTAAGTTATGATTCAAAATGACTTTATATACCACAGATATATATATATATATATATATATATATATATATATATAAGTTTAAAACCGCTATAATTAATTCTATACACATTGTATTTTTATCTGACATGATTTCTTTAAAAAGTCACAATACTGAATCGCCTAATTAAAACGACTTTCATTAGATCTTGTGATTTAAAAATTAATTAGGCTGCTTTTAACTATACTGCTCTGTCTTCTGATAAGGTGCAAAAACATATATCTAGTCAAATATTAACAAAAGTTTAAAATATAAAATTCAGTCATCAGTATGTGCAGAACTTATAAAATTGCTTAATTTTAACTATAAGATATATATATATAATTTTTTCCAGTACGTAGATATATTATAATATGATGAAATTTATTTTCAATTCACCATTTACATGCATATAGTATTTTAATATAAAATAAATTTCATACAGTTCAATAAACAAGTGAATATTTTAGAATCAAAGTAAACAATTTATATTTCCATATTCTCAATACATGCAAACTTAACACTATTAAAAGCTTTAAATTTCCCACTTTATAACACTCAATTTATGGAGTGGCATTCCTTCCGTACCCCGTTACAATTAACACCAAGATGTGTATGTAATGGGGAAATATTCTCTGCTAAATAGTGCACTTGTCATCATTGTTGTGCCCAATTGTCTTGCCACCTTCCATCACAATTTTTGTCTCACCTTTCCAATGTATTTTCCAGATTTTTTTTCATCTGATTTTAAATTTAAATTTATTCTGCCCCTTATTTCTTGTTAAGCTTTCCTACTTTGGTAAAATAATTGTTCCTTCCAATACGTATTTACATTCTAAAATGCAATTTCAAGTATTAGCTGCTTCTTCACACATTGGGCATATCCCCTTAATATTTCTATTTCTTATCCTCCTTAAACCTTAAACCTTAAACCTGAACCATACCAGTTCTTCCCTATCTGCTTTATCACAGGTTTTATTGTATCTTCTCTTCTCTAATTATTTCTAGTGTTCTATATAATTTCACAGATTTGTTAGCATTAAGATTAGCCCATGTTTTCTGTTTTTCAATATCCTCAATTCTTGCTTTCATCTCTTTTCAAAATCCTTTAGCTATTCTTTCCCCTTCATATCCTATTGATCCCATTCCAGCTTTTGTAGAATATTTCGGATTTTATGTATTAAAGTTTTTCTCCCCTTGTGTTACCAAGAACCTTGTGTAACCGTAATCCGAAGTGTAATTCTTGATTTATAACTTGTTTTACACACGACTAGTGTGAAAGGGCGATTTCTTTATATTAATTTGAATTATGTTACTAGTTATCACATGGACAAATTTTGTGCTGCCCAATTCACGGCAACCAGCGGATCGGCAGCCAGAGTGATAACTCCGCGTAAAGCGGGTGCAATATCCAAGCAACTGATATATATAAAGCCAAGATTATCGTATGATGTTCTTAGACGTGACTCACATTACGTTATGCTAGCGTTGCTACAACAAAATGGAGCCAAGATTATCGTTTGAACAGCGGAAAGCAGTTTTAAAGTGGTATTGGAAAACCCAGAATGTTGTAGAGGCTCAAATGCAATGGATGTACAGAACAGAACTGTCTACGCGAGTAACAATTGCACGCATTCGAGACAAATTTGAGACTCATGGTACCGTATGCGATGTTCACAAGGGCAGATCAGGGAGACCTCGCACAGCAACAAGTCCCGCGTTTTCAGCTAGGTTTTTGAACGTTTTGAGTACTGACCGTAGAAATCTACAAAGAATGCACACGTGAGACCAATGTACGTTGTATTATTAAAACAACAAAGTTTTAAGTTTTCATCCCAAGACTTTTGCATTCATTAAATGAAGATGACCCTGATCGGAGAATGCAGTACCGTGAGTGATTTCGAAACATGGTACAAGAGGATGAGGCATTCGTAAGGAAAAGTTGTTTGGTCCGATGAGGCACAATTTAAGTTGAACGGAACTGTTAACCAGCACAACTGTGTCTACTGCCGTGACCGTTCTTTTTTGAAGGAACAGTAACAGGCCCAGTGTATCTCAACATCCTTCTTACCCGCCATTCATACATTCGATACAAATGAGGAATTTCATTTCCAACAGAATGGTGTACCACCCCATTACCACCGATATGTACGTGCGTACATTGATGGCAATCTTCCAAGGCACTGGATAGGATCAAGAGATCCGATTGAGTTTTCACCGCTTTCTCCTGATGTAACTCCCTTGGACTTCAACCTGTGGGGAACTCTTTAAGGATGTTTTATACCCCAGAAAACCAGCTACACTGACAGCACTTCGGGAAGAAATTGAAACGGCATGTGCTGCAATCGCTGAGGACACTTTCGCAAACGTTGCTCAATCAGCAGTTCAACATACTCAGAAGTGTATCGAGGCCGATAGTGGGCATTTTAACCAACTGTTGTAACTGTAAAAGTCTAAAATGATTAGTGTTCATCATTTTATGTTTGTGTGAATTTAGTTATATTTTAGTTCTAAAAAACTTGAGGGGAGGGAATTGTTCAATATTTTATTTTTCAATAAAAATCATGGGCTGTATTACTGAGCACCATACACTAATGCAAGGGAGTTTCATGTATTGAGTTTTCTTTTCCTGCTATTTTGCGTTTAAATATGAGCATGTAAAAGGAACTATGCTTTATCACTAAAACAATAAGCGTGAATCAATAACTGTGGCAATAACATCCAATTACAGAAGTTACCCGAATATCAGGATCATCTGCCTGAAATTCGTGGACAACAGTAATCCTGTATACTTTCAAATTTGAATTGAATGAAATTTGGAAGATGAAGTGATGCATGTGAATGATATTTTTGCAAAAAGATGTCAGAAATGTGATGATGTAACAGGACCATGTTTCCAAAAACTCCTGTCATAAGACATATACTTATTTTAATTATAATTGTGATAATTTAAACCAGTTGCTGGAATATCAACGTCCGCTTAGCCGAGAATTGTCGCTCTATCGGGCGTGAAACTTGTGACATAAACATGAAAGATCTTTTATAACAAACAAAGTTAGGCACTGCTCACGTCACATGCATAAGAAGATGTAACAATGCTTTTTATAAAATAAATTCTAATATCATAAAACATAACGTTTAAAATATAAAAAAGACAGCAATCTGTAGGCCCATCCATTAATATGACTTGTTTGTTTATTTTTCAATTTTATCTTTAGCTATCATTTTTCCTGTTTATTTATTTCTGGACTCTAGCAATCCAGATAAACGTCTCCTTTTCATGTTGGGTAACACTCCTTTGTCAATATTTCCGGAAAGATTACAAATCGCCTGAAGTTATGCTGGCACCATCAAATCATAGGCTATCTTGAGTTTTTGTTATTATTAAAGGCGAGTGTTGCTCTGGCATATCACCCACCTACAACTGGAATGTTTTCTGCTGGGGTCACCGCATTTTCTTTCTCGCTATACATCTTGTCTTCCTACACCATCATTCCCCTTTGCTCTAGTCCTCATTCTTTATTCATTTCCCCCTTTCTTTTCATTCTGTTATCCCATTTATATTTTCGTATTGATTCGAGTAGCTTCCCTCTCCCCTACATTTTCAGATCGCATTTTTTTCTCCCTTTCTTCCTTTAACGTTAATCCACTGTGAGTTGTCTTTACTTATGTCTTGGATAAAATATTCAAAGAACTGAATGACAGGCCTCTTAGATTGGTAGAGCTAAAAAAGAAATCGAAACATCCGCAGTGGTGTTCAAAAGTTCAGATAAAATTCTTACACGCATCGCTTAATATGTTTAGTAGATGAATATCTTTGGTTGGCATTATAATTAAAAAAATCCAATTGGTTCTTAATAACTAAGTTTTTACTATTCTACATATATCACTTTTAAATTTCTCCACCTGCAGAGCTTCATTGTATTTAAACTCAATGAGTGTGGAGACCAGGCTTGTGGTTCACCTCTACCTATCCACTTATCAGGATACTTTGGATTTAATTACTTGTGAGCATGAATACTGAAATGTATGGGAGCGCTATTATGCGTGGAATGAACTGCTTGACAAATGATCACTGGCACGGGAATAAAGAAATAAAATATTAATTCTTAAAAAGTATCTGTAGGAATATTCTTTAGGGAGCAATGAGTGGATAAATTATTTTAATTGTCTACATAACAGGAAGTTATATCGTGTATTTCTGGAATGCTTTGCTTATTAAACAAAAAACGGAAATTCCAGGATTTCCTCATTAATGGCAAATTCCAGGGAGGAAGGTTACCCTAATTTAAGGCCTGGTTGACTTCCTTTAAAAAAATGTTTCCCAAATTAAAAATTCATCTCGTGTATCACCAGGTCCACCGCTTGTGATGCCTGAGTAGTAATTGTAGCGTTAAATACTATTCAAAACAATTATACAGGGTCTTCATTTCGCTGCGCAATCAGAAATTGATTTTGCCGATTTTTGTGCAGTTTTGTTTCTTTTGTTATTTATTAGTTGTATTTTGTTATTAATATTCTACTCATTGTATTAGTAGATGCATTGGCATTTCCTGCCTCCTCTGTGAGACGTGTCTGAATCCTTTTGAAAATATTTTGATACACTCACCGCAAATCATCCTCTCAAATATAGTAAACTATCTCCCAGATATTTTGTTTCAATCTCTCCATGGGTTTTATTTCAGACATAGCAATTATTTTATATGAATGAAAATGCAGCTGCTGAGTAGCTTTATACGCACTGCCGACAGACACCCAACTCGGTGGCCTAATTGTGTTAAAGAATTTTGATGAGACGTTTCTAACCCTAATAGCCCATTTCAGCTTCTCTGTATCCTCGGTTTCTTGTAATCGTACTCAAGCTCAATTGCCTACATCAGCAATCTGTAACTTTAATGTGACCGGGAATCACGCATCCACTGAAGGTTCAGCAGATTTCCACTACTACATACTAATTCCAATTGCATAGCGAAATGAGAGCACAGTGTATGATCTTTTGAGTATAAACAAAAATGCTTTTTCAGTAATTATAATTGTTGATAAACTATTTTATACATTATATATTAGGTCTTATGGTGACAAAGTCCGCATATATTTTGAAAAAAAAAATACATATATGAAATTTCAAACATAGACTAAAAAGAAAAAACTTAAATTATCAGTATGAAGACAAATTAATAAAATTTGTTGGTCTTATTACTTGACCAAAATATAATCTGGAAAGACAATATTGATTACATTTCATCAAAATCGAGTTCTGCATGTTTAAATTGAATTATTTTTTTTCTGAGAAAATCTTGGTATATTGGATTGCAGTGAATAGTGTAGAAGCTCCCCATAATCGAATTGGGGGTGGTATTCGGTATTCAGTGAAACAAGGTGGCCATTTTGAATATATTTGTCTATCATATATATATATATATATATATATATATATATATATATGAAACATTTATTTCTAATGATTTACTTAATAGTTTTAATATATCAATAACTGCCTGGAATTTCCTGAGTTTTAAATAAATACGACGGTGAAGCAAAATTGTTTACTATATAATATATACAGGAGTTACTGTATATAGCAAACATATGTTTTTGTTAAAACAGTGGATTACCTTGTGAAGTGGCTCGTATAAGGCTTAGCAATAGCAACATCTCCTAAGAAAGGAAGAGGGCAAGAAAATGGTCCTTGAGGTTGCTATGGAGAAGCCCATCCTGCGGACTTTTGAACCCATAAACATATGTCGTAACAAAGACCGCCATAGGGGCACTGCATACAATTACGTGACGAACCGGACTCTTATGTAGGCGCCTTAGAACACGCACCGCGGGAGTTGCTGACCGGATGTTCCAAACCGGAATTCTGGATGATCAGCCACAGTCCCTTCCGAGATTTTTTTGTTACACCAGCGGGCACAGCACGCATTCCTGCAGCTATATTGTTCCTTCTAAACAGCGCGGCGTTGTTAACCGAAGTGCTATGTGCAGATGGAATCGGGTTGTTGGCAAAAGCTCCAAGTTGTAGAAGCATGGAAAGAAAGAAAAAATTTCGAAAGCATGGTTCAGCATTGGTCGTATTGTATACCCTAGCCTTGAAAATGAGGAAGATTGAGGATGATTCATTGCGGTTGATCTACAACTGAGGGAAATTATTGAAGCTAATGCTATTAAATACTCAGGCTTGTATACCCTGAACCATTTGTGATCATTTGGAGGGAACATTAAACATAAAAAGCTGGATAAATGGATTCCACTTCAGTAAAACTACGATCTGTATGAAATCTCTGTTGTTCTTAACTTGCATAGACATCAATGATTTATTTCTGAATATTATTTTAACCTGTGATGAAAAGTGGATACTGAACAACGCATTCTAACGGTCGGTACAATGGAAAACATTCAAACGCTTTTGCAAAACGAAAGTTGCATCAGAGAAGATAATGAAATGTGTGACTGATTTGTGTTTTTCCAAATCTTGACGAAAGTTACTTTGCAGAAATATGATAAAAAAAAACTGAACAAAAGCTTCCAGAAACTGCGAGAAAAACGCGTATCTCTTCATGAAAATGCACATCTCGCAACTTCAGAAATTGTTATTCTGGCTATGAACTATTATTCTGCACAATATATTCACCCGAATTTTCACTATTTTAGACAATTTCAGCGTTTCCTGCAGAAAAATTTCTACAACAACCAAGAAATAATTGAGACTGCGTTTAGAGATTTCTTCGTCTCCAGAAGCTATAGTTTTTATTCAATGACATAACCAAACTTGGTACTATTGACAGTAAAATATTTTTTTTTTTTTGAATTGAGTAGTACTCTATTGAAGGTGCAAATATTTTAATACAACTCATTTTGCCAATTAACCACCTGAATATAGCAGTTCTACTTTACAGTATCAATCTTCTATTAAGCGTTTTTGCATTATAAATGAGTTCAACAATAGATATTGTTCAAACGTCTGTCATCCTGTGTAGTAACAATATAGAAGATATACAAAATGTTTGTAAATGATCTCTGAAATCAGAATATCCTTGCCTTTCCCTATCTTTAAATATTTATTAATTTTTAAATTTTGTTTGCCTTTGTTGTAAAAAAAAAAGTGTACAGCGTGTTCGGAAAGTCACTGTGCACTTAGACTAAGGATGTCGATTAAGTTGGGAGTTCGAATTAAATTTGTGTTCTTTCTACATAGAATTTTAATACGTTGTCATAATTGTTTTTTCATAGACACATGGTTGTTTTTTAATTCATTCTATTGCTGCATAATATTTAACTGTTTAGTTCAATTATCAGTCGACAAAAGCTGTTAAAAGCGACACGTGCAGTGTTTAGATGTTCAATTTAGTTTTAAAGTATGGTGCTTTCAATTGTGAAACATATTTTACTTGTTGAACACGTATTTAGACAAGATAAATACACAGCATTTGCTGAAATTTTTACAGAAACAGCTGTACCTCATTGAAATGAAGTTCGTCGACTTATTAAGGAATTTCGGGAGACAGGGTCAGTGTTAGATGCCGAACGAACTGGAAGAGAAGTTGTTGGACATTTCTGACTCTATGCTGTGGAGCCCATCAAAATCATTGCGCAAGTTGGCATAAGAAACAGATATCGAGCTTACAACCGCGTATAAAGCGGTTAGGAAAAAATTGAAATAGTTCCTGGATAAAGTGACAGCAGTGCAAAAAGCGTTTCCGTTACTGTGAATGGTTTACATCTTTTATTGAAAGGAATATCATTGCTATTCTTGATGCCATCTTCTATACAGACGAGGCTTGGTTACAGCTCTGCAGAAAGTGTTTTCCAATAAAATTAAGTGGGTTCACATTTGTTTATTCGCCTGCGAACGACATTTTCAACATATGTTGTAACTGCAAAGTGACTTTCCAAACACCCTGTATTATTCAATAAAGTTGCTTCGATATTTTGTGCAAAATAAAATTAATAGTGTATTATTTTTAAAAAAAAACATGTTTCTGAGGTAATTTATGTCATCTCCGGAACATTTTTTTCTTTTTTTCCCCCTCTCCCTAAGGTTTGCGCTGTACTTTTTTTAAAAATCTGGCTGAAGTATTAGCAATTTTACAGTGACTGCCCCTGGTAGTAATGACATTTTGAATATTTGATATGGTAGGATAAATAGCGTAGGCTTAAGGTGCATTCACAATACTTCCATTACATTTTGCAGATTGGCTCACTTTAACGCCCTTGAAAACACTTCCGTGACTTGAGGTGCAACAGGGTATCGAACAAGGGGATAGCGATGAATATCCTCAGGTGTTGACTTCTCTATTTGTTCAGCGTGGCTCATTAATGCAACTGGGCTGGAAATGTCCCACAGGGACATGCTCATTTGATGGTTATGGTGATTGATAGATGGAAGCCACTGCTAGTCTCAATCTAAATTGCATGCATATAAAGCGGAGCGGAGGGGAAAGGGGTGGAATTGCTGATGTTCGAGGGGTGATTTTGCATGTGTTTTGGGGGCTTCGTTCCCAGTCCTCCCCGAGGGCTGCTTGTTCGCTCTGCACTTCCTCTACCATGTGGACAGAGGTCGTGTTATCCGCATCAACATCCCTGAGATTGCCTCGGCTTCAACTGGCTAGATGGAAAAGGCTGATTGCTGACCCCAGCTGGAACAGATTTCATATTGATGCAGCGGCGTGCATTGTATAGAATGACCGATACGATATTATACAATTTTGCGAGGACTTTAGCAAACATGGCGAGTTTTACAGCTTTTCTGCGAGATTAATCATGTAGTTGTTTTATTTTAAATTATTCATACACTTTGATTTTATAGCATTAATAAGAACACTACACTAAAGTAGTAAAACTGCAATTTATGGACTAAACCACAGCTTTCTTTATTGCTGATAGATGTTATTGTATGGCATGTTACCTTTCATATTGCAATATCACATAAATTCCAATTTTATCATAAATGTTTATACGGAACATAAAATTGAATAATAATAATAATAATAATAATAATAATAATAATAAATAAATATACAACACGTTACAAAAAGAGTAAAAGTTATTCTTTCAAAGCAAGGCACTCAACTGAAAAACAGTATTTTATAATAATCAGTGCTATAAAATGTTTATAACACTACTACTTTGGTTTAATATATAATATGGTTCATATTAATCTTTTTAAGATGACTTCACTAATGTGACTTCATCATAAAATTGACTTTTCGGCCAATCCTAAGTATAGCTTCCTTCGAAAGGGACGTAAAGCCATGTCGTATATTTACGGCATGTAAAAGAACCTCATGTCTAAAAGACGAGGCCTCTGAGCAAAATGTGTAGGCCATTTTATGCCCCGGATTGAATGGGACGCTGATGACCTGAGATGTTAAAGAGCGTCCATAAATAAAAGAAATCAATAACAAAAAGACCATGAAGTGAAACAAAAGTTTGAATTTTGACCACTCACAGCCCGATATTGCAATTAATGATCCTACATTTTTGCCATATCCCTTTACCGCGTGAAGTGCATTTGTCTTGTGGTCAGTGTAACCAACTTCATATCCCCCACTATAATTCCTGAGCATGCATCACTGACCACTTTTGCTAGCACGGGGTGGAAATATGTTGATACCAACAAAACTATTGACAACCATAACGCAAAATGGAGAGTTCTCTAAAGCGTTTTGGTAATGAAACCATGTTATAAATCATGTAACAATACATTTTAAAAGCACGTTGTTCGGAAAAGTAATTGGTACCTGTTTTGTTTTTCTCAGTTTGTATTAGTAAATCGAATAGTAGGATTGTAATGGACGAATTTCGTTTATTTCAGTCTCACGGTTTCTAATTAGCTAGATATTCTTAAATAGTTATAACATTTTGCACAATTGTTAATAATCTGTGCGTGAATTTCAAATATATGAATATATAGTACTTTTATTCTTATTGTATTCATGAAATAGTCCTAAACCCGTATTTTGTTGTTCTCTGTTGGCATTACTGACCATCGGCTTTCGCCTGTTGCAAGATGGCTTGAAAAGATAAAGTATTCATAATACAAATATACAAGTATTACACATTTGTCATCCAAGTTTAGGGGAATAATATTAAATTCTTGTTTGATTCGTGAAATAACTGTAGTAAATATCATCCATTTTATAATGTGCTACATATATGGTTATAGTTTTTATATTTTTACGTTCCACGCAGTGGTTTCTATACCGGGCCATAGTGCAATGAGTGATATTACATAATTTGTTTCTAAGATTTATTTCACGTGTATATAGTAGAATATATAATAAAATCTATTAATGATAGTGATAATAATAAGGATGATGATGAAAATATAAAAACCCAAAAGATTTATATGTAATTTTATTTCGCCAAAATACATTTAAAGGCCCAATAATTTCTACCGCTACGATATAAGCAGAGCCCGGAAGTTATGCAAAATGTTTTTGTAGTTGCGTGGATATTTAAGAAACGAAATGACTTTTGTTTCCGTACATTTGGGGGCGTAGGGCCAGTTTTTATTTTGCATTATTTATTTTTTTTTTGTTTCTGTTTCCTATTTTAAGGTTTTAAAACTTTTTTTTACCTTGATTTGGGTCGTTATGGATTTTTCTTAGATTATTTATGTATTTAAGTACATAAAGAATTTTAATATATGGAAGTGAAAAAAGGTATAAATATTAAATGGCGCATTCATCTTACAAAAAAATAGTTATTGAGAATCTTGTTATACATTTATTTCTTTTCAAGCAGTCAAAAAGTTTCTCCTCAACCCATTCACTTAAGCTCCTTAAATAGCATAACCTTCATTAGTGAAAGGAAAGTTTGGTTACCTCGGACATAGAATACCATGAAATAGAGAGGATGAGGAAAGTACTGTAGTTTTGAATAGTTCTGGCGAATGATCTTCTATCCATTTACGCGAAACAATTCTAGGAAGTTTTCTGTAGGGATAACTACTCAGTACGCCTATATATAACAAACAATTGCAAGCGAGAAAGAGGAGAGCGGTACAGCTGTGCATTAAACCGTCTCTACAATGCTTTCAGTACACAAGTAAGAGAGACACTAACCTGATTCCCCTTTAAACGCATGAATAGAAAACGAACTCGACCAGAAGCTACTGCGCATCTTTGATACCTTGGAAAAACATCTTGTTGATGCTTGTAAGCAAGTAAATAAATTATTAAGTGTCTTAAATACTTATTTTCATTAATAATGAGTGATATCACTCTCTGTTTTCATTTTTAATAAATGACTATTTTAAGTATATTAGTGTCTATTTTCAGTGTTTAAATGTCTTTTTGCCTGCCTATTTTAACGAAAATAAATGCCTGAACTTCCGGAACTTGGATATAGTAATATTATCCGTAATATTTCTTCTATTCACCAACTATTTCTTTGAAACAAGGAACCTTCCGGAAAGTCTATAATAAATTTAATTTATATATCTAATTTATTTATAAATACAAAGGATATCTAATAAAAATATATAATATACGAGCTAAAAGTTATTTTGTATTATTCATAGGTATCACAAATCACTATTTTTAACTCATGGAACATTGAAACAGTCCTTGCTGTCGTGTTGTGACCCAACCGTGAATAAAATTCAACTTTTATATAAGTCAACAGGCTGCAGAAATGTTTGTTTTGTTTAATCCATATAATATTCAAGAACGCGTTATGAGTGGTATTAAGTTTGCTAACTGCGCTTTGAAATTTAATTTTGGGCAATGAGTATTTTACATACAGGTTCGTTTTATGTTATTTAACTTAAATTTAAATAATGTTTTATTGAAACAAGAATGTGAGTGGAAGAAAAATTCATGTTCAACAATTTGAGTAAGAACCACAGAAGGTTTTGTGGCTTTATTTATTTTTTGTTAAATTTGCTGGAAATGAAGATTCTGTATTCTTAAATTTGAATTCCAACATATGTAAATTATACGAAACCAAAAGTTTGATGCTCCATTAGAATGTATAGAACTCATAATGAAAGCTCCCCCTCCAAAAATGTCTCACTGAACCCGCCCCTGGCCCTTGAGAGTGAATGGAAAGTTGGTCGGTTCTGTTATGAGAACGCTGGACATAATGAAGATTGAGGAATGCCGTGCTGCAAAGGGCGAGAATGTATGACACAGCTCCCTCCATATAACGCTAAAGCAATTACCCTCCAGTCTCTCCACTCCCCGCAAATGTATCCATCTACCAGTGGCGGCAAGTGCGTGCCGGAATTAAAATTAATGTTTGGCATACAAACGGAGCCCCAGAAATCCACGTGTCATGGGCAATTTTCAAACAGGTGGCTGGTGGTTTTTCGTATATTTTACTGTTTTAGAAAACGTATTATGGAACTCATTTCGTTGAGAGAGTGAGTTAAAATCGGTTTTATGTGACAAAACAGGAATTGTGTTGTATACTTGCGCATTACTTTTACGATAAACGGAGAGTGACGAAGTATGGACTTGACAAAACATAAAGCAGGAGTGAAAGCAGTAGAAGCTCTCTGGTTATTAATAGAATCCCAGAAATGCCTGTAAGTGTATTGGAAATCACCCATGGGGTATTAGTAAGATCTACAATGACATACTGGGCAGATATTTGGAAATGGGAGCAAACTATGAACCTAGATTCAATGAGGACATGTTTTCTGAAAGGAATTTTTGGGGCTGGGGAGGCGCACGGCAAACTGCGGAATTAAGAGAGAGAATTCGGGGCCTACAGCGAGACCATACATTGTAAAATCATAGTAGTCGAGTACTAGCTTTGAATTATTCACGGAAACCAAACTTTATTTGGAGCATTGTGCTATCATGAACAGCTAGGGGATGGGAGGGAACAAGACATGGGCATCCAAATTAAGAAAACGACTAGAAACAATAGGACTGGACGCCATTATCATGGCGGGTCAGAGGAACAGAAAGAGCGCGTGGAGGAATGTTAGGAACCGCATGAGGGATATGGATAGGCAGTAGACAATTACGCAGAGATAATTTTGCTGGAAGTACAATTGGGGCTAAAATTGGAATGGAGAATGGAGCAGTACATCAAATCAGGGGCTAAACTCTCTAGACAGGAGCTAACGTGGCTCAGACTAGTGACATGCCGGATTATTAAGATCACTGACGAATATGAGCGAAGAATTTGCCCCATCTGTGAGGAGGGGGGATCATGGAAACACATTCTGGCTGAATGTAAAGGTACGGAAGAATGGAGGGAAAAATATCTGCCGCACTACTATACAGGATCGTATAGTAGTAGTGGCAGACAAGGAAGGAGAGGAGAAATTAGGTAAATTTCTGGTTAAAGTGAGACAGCCCAGGTCTGAAAAGTCTAATAATCCGGAGGAGTTTGGGGAATCAAATTGACTGAAACCAGCTGTGTGTGGTTCACAATAGCATTTTAGCATTTTAAAATTTATACTCTTCTGATATTTATTTTCTTTTATTTTTATTTGTTTATTTTCATTTATTTGTTTTTATTGCTGAATATATACGTTTTATATCTTACTGTGAATGTCTAATGTAATATCTTGTGCTAAATCAAACATAGAAGTGTATCGTGGGACTGTTGAAATGTTTTGTATTGTATTGGTGCTAATGTATTAAATATACTCCTACTACTGCTACCTATTTGCTTACGCGGTAAGTTTAAGATATTGAAGCAGTTCTTGCATCCCGCTCTCCACCAGGACGCAGGTAAGTAATTTTATATAAATATTTAATTGTAAATAGCTCCTCTATGATATGTAAGGTAATTTGTAAAACAATTTCGTATGCAGAAGAAAGAAATATTTGTAAGGAATGCCTGTCGACACACTCGTCCGGCTTGGAGCTATCTGCAAGGGTGTTGTCTGCCCAGTTGCGGAGTCAAGGGTTATTCCATTAGCTTGTCCAAAGAGATGCCATGACGAGGCAATGAACTTTACCGGCCAGCAAACGCACGATCTCTTCAGTAGCCAATAACACAAGCTTTAAGTTCGAAAGTTTAAGAGTAGCGCGGAAAAGTGAGCGAGAACTCACCAATAAGAAGCAAGGATTTAAAAAACTCAGTTGCCGTGGGTTTGATTAGAATTCACGTATGAGACACCACGTGTAAATTTAGCATAAAAGGAGGATATCCTCCGCAGTTTTGCATTTATCCTCGGGCAGTTCTCTTGCTCGTCAGCACATACAGGCCTACGCGGCATTAGGTAATATTGCCAGGACATTGGTGTCTCAACTATTCGACATTCAGATTGAGGCAGACTTGCAATAACTCGGCAACCACTTAGTAACAGGTGTTAATGATTCAACAAGCGGGTCTTTCAGCATTCTGCATTCGTTCTAAGTGAACTAATCAGTTTTCAACGATCATTCCGTCTCGGTGCAGTTCGCGCGCCAGCAACGTGAGTTTCGTGGTCCAGGCAAACATAAATGGAGGAACATGGCAGAGAGCATCCATCGGATAAAAGTACTAAGTGGTCTACGAATTCTCTCTGATTGATTCGCAACCATTTTTCTCCAACCCTGCTCCTGTGCAAGAACAGGCACAAACAGCAGAATCGAGCGTCATCGTCCACTTCGACGATATCACAGAAATAAAACAGTTTTAATATACAGGTAGATTCAAAAGTTCGATGTTTTTCTCCCTTATTAATACATACAGTTAACAAATAGAAAGGGAAAGATACCTACAAATTGAGAACAAGAGGAAGTAGAAAAGCTGAATTACTCCCGTACACCGTTCGCACCACTGGGAGTGGTGATGCGCGGGTTAGCCTGTATCACGAGATTCAGTGCGGAGGAAATGAAAGTTGCGCTGAAAAATGTTTTAGTATCATTGTATGAATGTCTGGATAAAGTGTCATCAAGCACATTAGATTTAAAAACACACATCTCTTCCTTTCGGTGAGGATTGGAGACGGGTAGTCTGCTGCGTTCCACCCGGGTATCGGACTTTACTGCAGGGTAGGTTAGGTTTTGTAGGACGGTTTATATATTTAGGATGGGTGTAGATAGGGGATAGTGTTGACTTTCGAGTCCAATAGATTAAGGGAATTTTGGGGAGGTAAAACCTCTTCCAGAGATGTTTAGAAAATAACTTCCTTTCAGCCTCCGAAAAAGAAATATATATTCCTTTCTTTTCTTTTGGAGAAGCTCCGTTGAATGGTCCGACATTAGTAAGAAAGGCTTCTTAGCGCAAAGATAATGCGGTGTTTGTGAATGGTGAAATTGCAGTTTTGGTGCAATTTGCATGTTATTGATTGAGGAATCTATTATAATAATTTTTAATTATTTTTCCCTTATTAATTTATGGTGTGTTATTTTCAGCTTTACCGCCACGGGTGGTCGAGGTCGTTAAGGCACGGACTCGTGAGCGGGAGGTCTGCGGTTCGAATCCCTCCAGGACCGTCCTCCCTGACTGGGGTTTTTTCCAGGTTTTCCTCAGTCTTCATAACTGGCAAATGCCGGGGAGATACCTAAACTTAGGCCTGGAACGCTTCCTTCCTTAAAAAAAAAAAAATCCTTTCCCAATATATCATTTCATCTCATGTATCATCAGTGTCCACCGCCTGTGGTGCCTCAGTAGTAAAAACGGGCGTTAAACACTACTCAAAAAAAATTTTTTTTTCAGCTTTCTTATTGTCTTTGCTCTTCAGTCTGTTACGTTCATTTTTTGGTTTTTATGGTACCAGTTTCATTAGGTGATTTTGAATGGTCATCAACTCTTTTTATGAGTGTTAGTCTTCGGCTATTTTTTTCCCCCCTCGTGTTTACTAGTTCTATGTTTTTAGGAATGTTTATGTGTGCGCTTCTGTATTTACTTTTAGCTGCTTCCCTTAAACAGTTTATTTATGCATCCTCTATGCGGTCAGTTAGTGATTTGATTTTAGTAGTTCGATATGCCTCTTCCCCTTTGTGTGTTTTATGCACTCGTAGTGCAATTCATGTGTATTTCCTTTCAAGTTTGCCTACTAGTTCTGTTGCAGTTTTGGGTGAAATTGAAGCGATACATACGTGATGATGGTATAATTGTATAAGTATTTTGGATGAAAGGCCTTTACTTTTAATTCAAGTAGTATCTAATTGTGTTCAGGGCTGTACTGGCTTTCTGAAACTTTTCATTATAGTATTAGGTGGTGTGTGTGAAGATATTTGTTTTTGTAGCTGTGTTTTGACCCATAGTAGACCCTTTTGGTCTACTAGTGGTTAGCATTGCTGACTCTTGGCCGGGAGGACCGTGTTCGATTCCCGGTACCTACTTAGGATATTTCCCAAGTTAGGGAGGCCTGGGACGGGTCCACCCAGCTTCGTGAGGACAATTAGGAGGCTGCCTGATGGAGAGGTGGCGTTCTTCGGTCACGAAAGCCGCGTGAATGGCTGGGTGCCGGCATGCTCCTGCAATACTGCCCCTCTAGCAATAAAGTCGGGAAGTAGAGGAAGCAGAGGTCGCAGCGGCAGGTCGAGGCTGTAACGCCAAATTGGGAGTCCTCTGTTTGTGCTCCAGTATGCTGTGTCGTTAGTGTGTGGTGCTATGTAAGTTTGAATTTTTTGTCATGATATGGTGTTTCCTTGCTTTTAGTTCAAAGGTTTCGGAGTTTGTGCGATTGATTTGAATCAGTTTGTTTATGATTGAGGAAGTTGGTGATCCATTTGACTGGTTTGGGGGGGGGGGATATTAACAAACGTCATTTTATAAAGTAGGTCATTTATTCAGCAAGTGTCAAAGACTATTTTGGTGTCTAAAAAGCACGTAGTTTAGCTCTTGTTTTTATTACAAGCGTTTTGTTTTGTTGCCATTACTCGAATTAATGGTCTTATAAAGGATATCTGGTATGAAGCCGGCTTGTGTAGCTGGAAATATTTGGTTTTCTTGTAGGGTAGTCTTGTGCTATTATATTTTTACGTATTTTGAACAGTGTTGAGGTAAGTTCTATATTTCTATGGTCAGTTTTGTCCTTTCCGGGTTTTTCTAGAAAGGTTATTATTGCGTTTTTCCTTAACTTTATTTTCTCCATCTTCTAATAACGGAGTGGTGTAATACAGAGCGACCCAATAATATATGAACCGACTTGCGGTGTTTTGCATATAGACGAGAGACATTTGCCGTCACAACCATACAACAGTTCTCTTTACTATTTTAAGAAGTTATACTCGCCGACTTTATGAAAAGTAATACTGAAACTATCTCTCGTCGTTGTTCATACATTTTTTGGTAGGAAACAATGCATCATTTGCGGTATTCCACATTGAGTTTCCTGCCGGATAATTTGTTTCAATATGTGGGGTTGTCTGTATAAAATATTTTCTAATTTACCCCACATAGAAAAGTCGCAAGGGGTTAGTTCGTGATACCGATGGGGCCACAAATGCTTACTGATAGCCTTTGTTCTGAAGCACTCTTCAATTTCTCTCATGGAAATGTTCGCTGTATGAGCTGTGACAGAGTCTTGTTGAAAAAAGGCAAAATCAAATCCCTATCGGTTAATTCTCTAAAATAGGGAGAGGGGGCGCATCATTGTATTAATGTATGCAACAGTAATTTTATGTGCTTTTAACTTTAACAATTTAGTGTCATAAACAATGCCTGTACGTCTAATCATTTTTGGGGGAATTATTTTCCAAACGTTAACTGGGGTCATCTAATGTTTCTTCGGTAAGAACCCTGCTGTCTCTTAGGTTTCTTAGACTGAACGCTACCCATTGCTTCAGTTGAAACACACAAACCGTAAATAAATACATGTTGTGCAATATAAAACGTATATTGAGTCACATTTCACTTCGCAATTAAATACAAAACAAAACATCCCACTCATAATACAGAACTGACTGTCATCCAAACTGATACGACAGAAGCTCTAGCGTGTTTATCCCAGTCAACGGCGGGAAACACAGGTGCACACTCTAAGTGTAAAAACATGGTTCATAGCTCATTGGATCGCTCCGTATAATATCGAGTAAGCAAAGTTCAGTATGGATTATGTTTTGCACACCGCGCACCATGAATTTCCTTTGCAAATGGAGCAGCAGCGCTTAACGGCAAAATCAGCTGTCGACTAGAACTTGGTTCACTATGTAACTTGTATTTGTGCTTACGTTACAATCTTTTTTGGAAGATAGAGGTGTTTATTTATGGACGCTCTTTAACATCTCAGATCATCAGCGTCCCATTCAATTCGGGGCGTGTAACGGCCGACAAATTTTGCTCAGAGGCCTCTTCTTTCAGAATTGAGGTTCTTTTACGTTCCGCAAACCTGCGACACGGGACCCACGGCTTTACTTCCCTTCTGAAGGAAGTCATACTTATATAGAGGCATTCGACATGAACAATGTTCATATAGGAACTTATGTCTGTTCGGCAACTGGACACGTTGTGTGTATACTGGTCTAAGTAACATAGCAGAATAACTACGGTAAAATAAATTTGTTTTATTTATACAGAAAGCGTGAAAAGCTGGGTGTCTACAAAAGCAAATTTTACAGGAGAGAGAAAATAAAGTTTTAAATTCCCCCAAAATCATTAATTAATGTTCCAAAAAACAGTTTTCACCGGATACAGCACTTAAAACAAGATTTTTGAAATAGAACAGTTTACAATTCATTACGTTCTGTAGTTTTTGGCCTAAATCGTTTTTTTTTTCTTCTTTTCTGTTGTACAGCTATTTTGGTACTTAACCTATTTATGTTGATATTAAACAGCACACTTGAGTCAAAAATTAATCATTTATTTTATTTCTGGTTAGAAAAGTATTAAATTTGTAAGCGGGGGAGTATTAAAACATTATTAATTGCATACATTTCGTTAACATCTATGAACAAATTTTAAATCTTATCGGAAAAAACTGAAAATTTGCACGTAAAATAATACAACATGTAATTTCACATGTTTAATAAGATTCACCTCTTTTTAACTCAAATATTTAACATTGAATTATTTTAATCATTATTGCAAAATTCCAAACACAAGATATTAGTATATTCATTTCATTATATGTTTACAGTTTGCATTGCATGCATCTTCATTTAGTTACTCCAAGTCAGTATTGGGAATGTTGTCTACTCTTAAATTTTTATAGTAGTCATGAAAAAAGCTGTAACAGATCCAAGATGTATTTCTTTTTTTCGGCACTTAAAGGAACAGGACCATCATCAATCACCAGCATTAATGAAGAACAAGGAGACAATGTTTAAGTAACAATTCATTGCATGATTTTTCTCGTCCGCATTCTGTTGGTGAAAAATACGCATAGTCGAGTTACCTACAATGTTACAGCAAACTGCGTTGTAGTCGTTGTTTCACAGTTCAGTATCTCCGCAACTAACTGGAATTAGACTCACTGGATTTTTCACAATGTGAAACTCCTCACGAAGCTGGGATACCAATAACTTTATTTTTGACCAAAACTGGACTACCCGGTTTTTCACGTTTTCTGCAGATTTAATGTAAAACATGAGATTGCATAGTTCATGTTATGAAAGTCACATAATGAAAGCTATACATACAGAGAACTTACTATGCGGTTCAAACCTGGCCAGCATCAATGAATTTTTAAGGCGTAAAATTCGGAAGGGAAATAAAGTCGTTGGTCCCGTGTTGTACATTTACGGCATGTAAAAGAACCTCGAGTCTGAAAGAAGAGACTTTTGAGTAAAATTTATCTGCCGTTTCAAGCCCTAAATACAATGGGACCCTGATAACTAAGTTGTTAAAGAGTGTCCTTAAATAAATGAATGCATAACACACGAAGTGCAAGACATTATCGCTTAGCATATCCACTGAAATACCAGTCTTACCGTGTTTATGAGGCTTCAACAACAATTGTTAGAAATGAGGAATCTGCCATCAAACTTCAGATAAAATGCTGCTACAAGAACTTGAGCTCCTGACTTTGAACATGCTGGAACATGCAAATGAGTAGCCGCGTGTGTACTGATTGCAAATCAGACAGGTTCTTCACACGTCATGTACCCATTTCATGGTTCAAAGGCTCAGGTGATCATGATCCTAGAGTGGGGTTTTTGGCATAGTCTTCCATTTTTCAAGTACTGGAATCTCCTTCATCAGGAATGACAAAATTAATCCATGTCTGGGTAAGTAAAAATCCTCACTTTCATGTCTCCAGTAATCACCATCACGGATATATAAGCAGGAATACTGATGAGCAATTGGTAAGACTCTATCTGTGGTCATATCTTTTAAATGGACAAAATATATGGTCTCATTGCAATACCCGAGCTGGTAGAGGAAACGTATGATGGCAGCTGAGTTGATGTTTTCGGAAGAGGTTGTTCATAAGAAGAGCAGGTTTGCTTTATTCGCCTGCACTTTAGATATTTAATTGTGAGGACATCTCAAAAAAACAAAAGAGGATCTTTATAAATGTCGGGAATAAATCCGAATTCTTCGAACGCCGTAACATTCTACAGAATTACTGTTTCATAACTCAAAAGAAAAACTGTTTTTTCAGTTTTTAATTAGAGCTAAATAACTCGTAACTTCAGTCATCTTGAACTGAACTGTATTAACTGTTTGATTAGTTCCTTAGGATATATGTAATTATTTAATTCAGATAGGAAACATTCTTATTGAGACGATAATCACAAAAGCAATTAATTTAGTAATATTATTTTCTGCTTAATTTATTTACTACTTTACAATTTTTAATATGTAATAAGTTTTTAGGTAATGAATGTTTATAATTAGAGATTGCGTTTTTCACTTTACTTTTGGGTCAAATTGTTCTTTTTTTAAGAAAAGTTTCTTTTTTAAAGGAGATCATGATATTTTTACACTCTTTGTTGTATTCCAAGGATATCTATGTATTTTATAAAGGTATTAATAATGCAATAGTTAGTCCAATTTATTTGAGGATTTTTACGATTTTTTATGAAAGAAAAAAAATTTAATGTTAAATCATAATGAAAGTAGACGTTTTTAAAATTAAGACACTTCTTCAGCATTAATTTTCAAACTGTAATTGCCATAAATTAATTTATTTTCGATTTCTTTATATTTAGCCAAAAAGAATTTTTAACATGAAATACTTTTTATATGCAAATGAATGTTTATAATTACTGATCTGCATTTTTCGCCTTACTTTTTACTCGTTTTTTTTTTAAAGAAATCTTAATTTTTAAAAGGATTTCATGTGTTTTTTACACTTGTATTCAAAGGATATCCTTGTACTTTATGAATTTTTTGTGATATATTTACTTCAACTAATATGGGGATTTTACTGATTTTTAATGAAAGAAACCTTTTTCAATATGTTAATCATAAAAAATTTACTTTGTTTAAAATTATGATATTTTTCCAACATTTATATTAAATTGCAACATTAGGAAGATTTGTCAATGTGTATATTAAGTTTCAAACTCTAATTACCATAAATATAAATAAGAAATTAATATTTTTTCCATTTATTGATATTTAGATAAAAAGAGGAAACAAAATAGATGTAGCCACTTCATGCCCAAGCCCATTGCAAATAACTTTAGGAGTATTTCGTGTAGAAGCCCTGAGCTGTAGACGAATAGTTCAACTGTCGGACAACCTGAGTCATGTGTGCAACTCAGCGTGTATATATCTCGGCATAAGTTCCTGGAAACCTCCAGGAATATTAACAGCTAGTTTTGGGGCTTTTCGAGGAGTGCAGTGCACGGCACGGCAGTTTATTATTAGAAAACTCTGGAAGATTACCCCAAATGGTCTACTGAATACAGTGTGGCACTCAGGGTTGACACAAGGTAATTGTAATGATAAAATTTGCTAGTGAACGCTTATACTGGACATTAATGAAGCTACTTCCACGGTAGTCTAAGTCGTTATGGCACGAATTTGTGAGCAGGAGGCCGGGTTCAATGCCTCAGCAGTAAAAATGGAGGTTAAACACAGTTAATAAAACAATGCAGTTAAACCAATATTTACAAACAGTGAACAATTTTAATATTCCAAAGATTACATCAATAATGTTATTTAATAAATTGTGCCATTGTTGTACAACTTTTTGCTCGACTGTGCAGCTTAATGAACTCCCTAGGTACTGCTTGACTTCTGCAACAAGGAACTACCGGTTTAGGGGTAGGGTGTACATTTTTGGCTTTTGTAATTTAATTTTTTTTTTAGGCTGGAGCCTTCGGTATATCCACTCAGTGACCCAGGTATTATGTATCAGGAAAAAATATTTCTTAAGTGTTTACTTAAATAAATCTGGCTTACGATACATTTTGTATTATTTTTATTAAGGAAAGAACACTGCTAGATCAAAGTGTTAATACATGATACTTTTGGGAATGGTTTAAAATTTTATTTCTTGTAAAATGGAAGTTTTTGTTTTATTGTAATTTTGTATTTATAATTCACTGGGTCAAAATTAATTCATTGTTACCTATTAAACGGGCTCCATGTTGCAAGATTTAACGATTTAAAGTTTACTTTTAAATACTATAATAATATTTAGTGCATTATTGTTGTATTTTTTCTGTATTGTATTTAAATTAATTTGCTGTTTTCCACAGTTCTTTATCTTTCAGAATTTAAACTTGCTACACATTTGCTATGTAGATAATATTATTGTCCAGCTAATTACAGTTAAATGTGTTTTTGAATTGCCACAACTGTTCTCCCGCACTGTTGGGACACGTTTCCTTGGGATTTTCTACGGTAAGAGTAAGTTTTACTTTAGGAACTGGATCACTCTCTTAAGACATGATGCAAAATGCATAAATGTTTTCTTTGGGTATCATAAGCAAAAATATAAAGTTTTGAGCTCTTTTATACGATGTGTAAGTAAATATTAAAAGGAGCAGAAGAAAATAAACAAACAAATAATAGAGTGGACGCGTAAGGGGCCGCCACTGATCTCTACCCTCTCCATTGCGGCGACGTGTGTGGACTCCCTAGGGGCTCTTCACAACTTTATCCCCTCCGGATCAAAGGGTTATATTGCGTTATTTTTACAATCCAGGGACGTGGGGCTTTTATTGAAGACGTGTGTACTGACTATTGCAACACAAAATCTGGGGAGGTACTAATAACCCCGCTTTTATGTTTGAAGATGGGCACTTGAGTATTCCAAGTCAGGCTTTGCTCAAGTATGCAACGTACGGTTTGCAGTTAAATTGGTTGGAAAACAATAAAAAAAAAAAAAAAAAAAAAAAAAGCTTTCGTCCTTTCTCTTTCCGTGTGATTGGATGTTACCGCCGGATTCCGTCCACTGATTGAAATGCAAATTGGAACCGAAAGTTAAACTAAATGAAAGTGCGCGTTAGAACGTGAGTCAGGCAATTTAAAGTTGTGCTGCTAGTTGGAAGACATGGCAACACTTTGGTTACACATTCTCTTGAGACAACCAAGTTACGCTCTTGGAGGCAGTGGCGGGGTAACCTGCCCCAAAGGCCCGGACTGGTGGAACTCTTGGGCCGCAAGTTCAAAGCAGTCAAACAGTTGCACAAAGCTTCCTTGTTCAATAATGAACCTCATCAGCTCTTGCTACCTTCTTTGTTATTAGTACTTAAGAACAAGGTTCACAAAACGCAGATACCTCAAACGAGGTTCAACTTAGCAGAAGGTCTTCAGAACAAACACACGTGGATTCAGTCGCAAACAACCTGTTTTAACGTATAGAAGTAAGAGCTTTTTTTTTTTGATTTATTTATTTATGGACGCTCTTTAACATCTCAGGTCATCAGCGTCCCATTCAACTCAGGGCGTGAAACGGCCGACAAATTTTGCTCAGACGCCCCTTTTTTCAGGCTTGAGGTTCTTTTTCGTGCCGTAAATGTACGACACGGGACCCACGGCTTTACTTCCCTTCCGAAGGAAGCCATACTTAGGATTTTTACGCCCGAACCCGCGATCTTGGGTGTAGGAGGCAAGTATGGTAACCACTACACCACCAGGACCGACGAAGTAAGAGATGAGCATATGGTTAGAGCATTATTATACAGTGAGGCTATTTGAGTTACGGGCCGCTTGAGCACGGCTGCTTACTTAGGAGCTGCAGCCGCCGCAACCGGGAAAAGATAGGGTCGCGTGCGTTAAGTTAGTATTTTTAATTTTTTACTGAAAGCACTTAACGATAGCTATTGTATTTCAAAATGATAATTATAAACACTAACCTACTTTAAAGAGATATCGTAAATGATGCCCCTCAGTGGCAATAGATTGCTGGCAGATGTATATGAGTTTCCATAAGAACACCGCGGTTCGGAATACTCAGTTGTATTAAGAGATCCTGTCTCTTGTAACTTTTTAACAAGTTGGCGAACAGTTTCTCTATTTGCACATGCGTTATAGGCATTGACGATTGACTTTTCCCAGCATGCATCCGCGCTCTCTCTGCCCGTAAATCGGATAACCTTACTGTATACGCAATGAACGAATTAGAAATCGAAAGATCCTTGAAGTACAAAATTGCATAAATTATTACATCACAACACTTAATTTTACACAACTATGATGTAGGATAGGGGTAGCAACGTGTTGCAAGAATGTCATTTTCTTTACGTAAAACTACCACTCCATCTATCCAAACCACTTATTCGCAAGTCAAATAAACTCTAACCTTTGAATTACTTTTTTCAAACATTTTAACATAATGAACCGACACTTACAAACATAACAATAGCCTGTGAGTGACTCACTGTATCTTCCGCTCGAAGCTCAACAGAAAATACCTACACAGAGTCGTAAAAGGCTACTAAGCTTATTAAATGCATTAATTCGTTGTAAAACAAAGAACCATGAAGCAGTGAACATTTTTTGACTAATAGCATTATACAAATGTCCTTAGAGATTAGGCGTTTGGGTTTATTCTGACATCAGAATTGTTAAATATTTTGCGTTGCCCATCGTTTTCTTGGGCGTTCCTTTAGCTTTATGTAACAATGTCTGCTTTGCTATATTATTTGTCTCTTTAAGTCTCTGACAAGTTCATTTTTTATCTTATCTTCTTCTCATTTGGCACTACAGCCCGGGAAGAGCCTTGGGACACTGGGCGCAGTGAGGAAACCCCATCAATAATTTTAAGGGGATACCGAAGTAAAATTTGAGAAATTGGAAGAGATTTTAGATTTTGCACACTTTATTGTTCCGATTTCTAGCATTACTTTTACAAACTTTGGGCTTAATTGGTCATTTTTACCATTGTTTTAACAATGTATTAAAATATTTTGACATTTCAAAGTTATTACTAAAACCCTATCTCCTCCCATAAACGTTTAAATTTTTGGTCTAAACTTTGTAAATGTGTTCAAAATATTGTGTTATATAAAAGTTGGTATGCAGTTTAAATTATGACTTTCAGCAGTTTTTTGCAGAAGTAAAAATATGTATTCAAACATCATGGAAAAATTAGTAACTTAACTGTTCTAAAATATTTTTGTTTTATGAAGCAGGTCTACACTATGTACTTAAAAATGGTGCAGATGATTTTGGGTGCAGGCAAATATTACTAAAAGTTAAAATTGAGAATAATGTGTTTGACGTTTTGGATACTTAAAAGATAAAGTCCAAATGATGGGGGATTTAAAGAGAAAACGTGTATAAAAATGACTGCTGAAACAAATGTTTCAAAGGGTATAGGCGTATGAAACTTCTAAGAAGTTTCTCTGGGGTTCCAAATAGTTTAAGAGCAAAAACAAAAAAGTTATTGTTTTGACAAAAATTCATTACCCCCATTTGGTGTCCCCTCAAATATAAAGATGAAAAAACACCAAACTGCTGCATTTTTACTGAAGAGAAGAGAACGAGTATATGGTCAACTGACTATATCACGTAGCCATGAAATTTGCTACTATACGATGCGTTGCAACCAATAGGCAAACAAACGCAGAATCAGACTATATAAGTAAAAATACAAGGAAAAGAGAGGGAAGGGTAAGAAGACGGAAGAATTGCACAAAACTGGATAAGCACAAGAACGACACAGTCATCAATATATAAATTAAACATCAGTAAAGACGTTCTTGGTGGGCTCCTTGATTTTTCGCAATAATATTTTCCCTTGTGTAGCCATTATTTTTAATTTTAATATAAAGTTCTGATTACTTCTACAAAAATACTGCAATTAAAATGCAAAAACTGTGAAAATTTTAACAAGAGACTGCGCAATTAGTGCGTTTTAGTCTCATAATTTTTATTTAAAGGTTTTACACAGTTCAGGTGTTTTATTATTAGAATGTTGAGGTATTCAACAATAAAATGGGCTGAATGGACCTTTTCTCACAGTTCCAGATTGTTATTGCCAGTTTTTACAATGGAGATGGCATGCGAAATTCCATTCTCAATTGGTTGAAGAAGCATGCAAAATGTTATGCAGCTAGAATACGAAACTTGGTTGAGCGCCGGAAAAAGTGTGTGGATGTTTACATTTTGTGTGTGTGTGTGTGTGTGTGTTTTTTTTTTTTTTTTTTGAGTGGGGTAAAATAACTGAGTCAGGATATTTATCGGACGATCTATTTGCAATTAGCGGATGCGTACTGAAAAGGGGGCAGTATCGCATCTCCTCGGAGACCAGATGTCAACATTTAAAGAGAGGGGGGGATGCAGTGAATAGTAAACTTCCCACTGATTACGTGTAAAGGTTTACACAGAGCTCTCTAATCAATATATTATTTACCACTATCGAACATGCTCCGTGTTCACAAGCTGAGGAGGGGGGGAGGCCGTGATGTTAATTTTGTTTTAATTTGTGAACATTTCAGCCCAGCCATGTTAACCTGTTGTTGTACAACAGTGATTCAGCTATACACTATGCCACTGTATGACCAAGCCGGTAATTTCATTAACATGCATAGACATTGCACCGTGTATTTCCCTATCGTTTTATACGATGGTAACTGCATGCATGGATTTTAAATTGGTCATTAGCGCAATTTACGCTTTTGCTAATAGATGGGGCTACTATTAGCAGAGGCTTTTGTTTATTATAGCAGTATAACGTTACATGCATGCAGAAACCATGCTCTACTGGTTCGGCAAATCTGTACTGATAAGGTAAAATTAGTTTACTACGGATTTCCTTAAGCTAATCTTGTTATCTGGTTAAATAATTTTTTGGTTCGTTAATTTCCATCATCCATCAACAGTTCGCTCATCTGTGTCAACTAAAATGCAGAGATGCATTATTGTTATAGATGATAAATATATAAACTGTATAACAAATATGTGTGCTGGAAATTCGTATAGCAGAGTTTCACCTGTCATTACTGCAGTATCAATGCATATGGTTCCTAGTATTTTTCGGCAAAAGCTTCATTTGATGCTCCTTTGAAATCAACAGAATACAAAAACATGTTCTCTCTCATTATCTATGATCGTATGTCTTCCACCTTGGAAGAAATTTGCTAGTTTGGAATAAAAGAAGTTGTTAAGACAAGTTATCAAAGAAGATGCTGAAAAATTGCTGGACAGATTGAAAAAAAACGAAATCGATGTGTTTTCGGGGGAATAGCATCCCAACCAAGCTTCTGGATAAACTTTTGTCATGTTAGCGGAGACAGACATGCATTACACCTTAATGCAGTCGTTTTCCTTGAATTGTAGCCACAATGTTAACATTCATGAAAGTAACTAGTAGTGCAAACATCTTCATTGTCACACCAGATACTGTACTTTTGAATTATCTTGGCGAGAGCGATACAGTTGTGCAATAAACGTCCCTAAAATGTGTCCGTTGCGAAAATAAGAGAGATACTAACCTAATTCCCCTATAAATGCATAAACAGAAAATGTACTCGACCGGAGACCACTGCGCATCTTTTGCTCATTCGCCAGGACTACTCGAAACTGCTTTGCTTTATATTATCTTTTTTGTCAGGTGTTAAACATTTATTTTCTTATTTAATACTGATATAAAGACAACGTTTCTCTTACTAGTAACAATTCTGGATAGGAAATGATCGATGTGTTCATTAGCTAACCAAGACGAGCAAGCAAAGTACAGATGGTCTCCCGATGACTTCTATTGTTTTCGTTTAAAGTGTTAGATATCCACACACCCAATTTTTAAACCTTTCTCGTGATTGGCTGATCACGGTTCATCACATTTACCAATTCTTGAGTTCACCGACGGGACTCTGTTAGGATTAAAGCTTTTAAATGGTATTCAACGTTGGCCTGATGGAATTCCTAAATGTGGAGAATCACTTCAACGACAAAACAAATTTCTTGCCATGGTTTTCCCCATGGCATTCTTCCAAATGTTTCGAAACGACTTCGCTCTTAAGCTCAAATAGAAGAATATATCGGAAGTGTTTAGATTTTTAATATTTTCTGTGGACTCGTTAAAAGTTTGTGAGTTGTTAATTAATAACTCATTCCGAAGTCTATTAAAAATAACCAAATTTTAGGCTTACTTGCATTTGACTGAGTTTGGACTTTCTCTATGTAACTGAATGATATTTGGTACATTTCTTCAAACAGCGTTCAATCTTCTGAAAGCAGTCTTGATATGTGTTTTTGGAGATTGAGCGTAGCTCTGTCAGCGAATTGTGTTTTATCTCCGCAACTGAGTTGAACCTCCGTGGATTTTAACTTTGGAAATAGACGAGTACGCGGTTTCTAATTCAGGACAATATGGATGGTGAGGAAATCTGTAGTGCCATCTTTTTTTTTTTTTTTTTTTAATTCTCCGCAAAATTAGCGAGAATGTACGAAGAAGAAACAACTGAATTTAGGCTTTGCGGCAAAATTATTAGTGTTATCGTGAAGTTATAACAGAAGAATCAAAGTAAAAGACAAAGTGCGTAAATTGTGTCTATAGATTTCCGAGTGAATTATAACCTGAGGGTAAATTGTACAGTAAACACAAAACCAAAATTAACACTACGCGACGAACTCTTTACATGTCCTAAAACCTTTAATAGTTCAATAACTTAAAGTTTAACTTTAACCCAAAATTTCATTTTTATTCTAGTGAAGAATCCCCTTCCATCGCTAATGACTTTATGTGATTAAAAACAGTCCATTTTCCCCTGAGATTCCTACCCTTTGCTTTCGAACCAGAGAAATAGGAAACATCGAACTCCAGACATCAAGAGCTGAGGCAACCCAAGAAGATCATCTAATCATCTAATTAATTATTAAGTATTCAAAATTTATAGACCATCAAATTAAACCCCCACCCAAATATACCCGTTCCAGCGTATTGTACTGTCCCTCCAACCCCGAATTTAACCCTTAAATATGCTGCACTGTTAGGTGCATAAGTACACAGTCCCAATTATATTTATGTTCGGTGTAGCCGCACGTAAATTCAGTCGTTTATTCTTTGTACATTCTAGCAAAATAAATAAAGAAATAAATAAATAAAATAAAAAATAATTTTTGATGCTTCTGTGAAGAATATGTACGTAAAATGAAATAACGGGTATTTGATTAATATTTCAGTGGTACCACAGTGGTATCCCGAAAAAAAACTTTACTTTGGCTCACATAAATTATCTGTATTAGAAAGTAATCTAGAAACTTGGCCATAAATAACAATAAATTCTACAGTTTTGAAAAAAAAAAAAATTGAGAACATATGAGTTGTTGGTATAACGTTGTCAGGAGATATGTGCAGTGAAATCCTAGGTGTTTATATTTTAGAAGTACTGATTTTGCTTAAATATTGTTGGCGTTGCAAAATAATGAAGTTAGAAGCACATATGCGTTTCGTTCTCTGGTTAACACCTGACAACTTTTATTTTTCTTTCTAGGTGAAAACGTCGGTATTTGGGAAGATAAACATCTGAAAGGTGAGTTAAGGCAAATAACATTTATAGCTTAACTAAAATTAACATGTTTTAAAATTATTTTATATGTTTTAAGTGCGTACATAACGCCACGTTTATATTATTATTATTATTATTATTATTATTATTATTATTATTATTATTATTATTATTGTTATTTAGGTTTTCAAACGCAGGCAGTATTATGTTTTCTAGCATTTGTTTTTATTTCGAATGACTTCTTTTAAATGAGAGAAATTTAATGTACTTGTATTGTGCTTAATCCGTTTTACATTTCCTTAAAACAGAAATGTATAACCTTGAATTAAAAGAGCGATTCTTTAAATCGAGAACTTTTTTCTATAGCAATTCCTGCTGTATAGTCTCTGTTGCTAATGTTATATGACTCGCAAACTTTATTTCCCTTTTCTGTGTTCATTCATTATAAATATTTAAGAAAAATTAATTTAGTCAGTGCTTTATATCCTGCTAGAAGGATGCAGGCACGTTTAAATTGTTGTGTACGTACCACTTTCAGTTAGTTCTATCCTAATTAAATATACTCATGTGGTGCAGCTCTTTTTTCATTGACTTCTGGACGAGTTATATCCCTGATGTTACGCACAGTAATCCCTAAAGGAAATTACAGTTTAAAGTTTAATTAAAGCTAGTTTTCACGGAGAAAAGCATATCAGTGAATACTCCAATAATCTTTAGAGATGCCCGTAGTTATGAATACGTGATTGTACATTTTAATTGTTAGTAATTTACGCACATGTTGCTTTCTATACAGTGCAATCAATTTCAATGCAAAGAGGCGTCATGGAGGAAGCGTTGCTGGTCTTCCTAACACACCGTCAACGAAACTCGTTGAAAGGAAGCGACAATTTTATCTTGCAAAATTATTATTAATGAAATTTGTAAATAGTAACCACAGCTAACAATTACATTGCATCAGCTGTTTGTAACTAACGGTGCTACTTATCTAATCGGAACCATACACCGCGCAGTGATACATTCCTGTTTGTTTACGGTGGGATAGAAGTAACTGGTAACGCAGTGTAGCAAATGCAGCATGATCACTGCTTAGCTAGTGCCATCTTGCCAGAAATAAGTGAACTACATACTGCATCAAGCTTCACTGAAACAAACAGATGGTGCAATAAAGATAATGGAATTATAACTATATTAAATGATCAGTAAAAAGGTTGTCTAATATTTTAAATATCAAATAAAGTGCTTATTTACTCGACATCGCTTTTTGACAAGTATAAGTGAAACAAGTTGGTCATTGCCTAAGCAATAAGTATAATTTTAATGTGCAAGTAATAATATTAGAAATTTTACTAGATTATTTCTTTAACATTCATCCTAAATTGTAAAAGTCTGTCACGCAAGATCTGCGTAAACTGTGCGAATTCCTCACCTAGTAGAGTAACTTTAAAAAAGAAGATAAAATTCAAATTTAGACCTTATTAATTAATGAAATGGAATAGGTTATGGCATTATTGTGTTCTATTAGGAGAATAAAAGTGGAATTCTTACAATATATAAACATTACAAATGAAATAGCAACTTTTTAAAATTATTATTGGTATTAAACCACTAAAATTTATTGTATAATATTAATTAAATGAAATATAGGACCACTGATGGACAAAACCAATGCGTGGGTATTTTCAAACATTTTTAAATGTAACCATGTTTAAAAACTGAGCACTTGATATCATCTTTATATTTACTACATTAGATAAATAGTAGAAAGTTTCGAATTGCATTGTGTATTTAAGAAGACGCTGATCATACGAGTATATTTCAATAAAACATGTTACTATTTAAAAAAATACATTGTATTAAGCAAATATACACAATAAACAATCGAAAGTTTCGTAAATTTTCATTGGCTTTGAAATTTAATTTAAAATTTAATGTAGTAAAAATATGTAACGCAAACTTTTCCGAAAGTAATTACAGAGCTCTCTTACATACAGATACAATTCTCAAACACATAGCAGATCAATATTTCACAGTTGCTCTGCTCACCAATTAGTTTTTGTTAAATATAAAATATTATGCATCGTCATAATACAGTTTAAATACTGAATTAATTTGTTCTTTAAAAAAAAACCGCATATATAAAATTAACCGCAAGAGCGAGTTTTTAATTTAGTATAACCACACTCCTAATAATCCAATTTTCTTAAACTATTTTTTTAAAATTTTATTTCAATTGTACATCCCAAATTTTATTGTGAAGAAACAAATATTGGTGCAGCTAGAGCGATTTTTAAATTTTGGGTTTCATGTAATAAACCCCCTTTCAAATAATATGATGTTTGTGATTTTCAGAAACATTTTTATTGTTTTATTTCAATGGCATATACCGAGTTTCCTTTAAATAAATTTAAAATTGTGGCCTCTAGAGCGATTTTTAACTTTTGCTTTAATCCCCCCTCGGTTTTAAGGCATATCCCATTTCCATGGCCCGATTGCCCTTAATTTCGAAAACTGCATTTAGTAACTTATGTTAAAGAAATATACCAATTTTCTTTGAGGAAAAAAAAAAAAGTTGCTACAGCAATTATTAGTAATGTTTTTATTTTATTTAAGGTTAATCTCCACTCCGAAAGATGCAATTTTGTTAATGAAAACTTTACGACACAATAGATAGGCGCACCGTCACGGGAGTCGCGGTCGTTAGGCGCGGACTCGTGAGCGGGAGGTCTGCAGTGCGAATCCCACAGGACCGTCCTCCCTGACTGAGGTTTTTTCCAGGTTTTCCTCAGTCTTCATAAATTGCAATGCCGGGGAGAGACCCTAAACTTAGGCTTGGAACGTTTCCTTCCTTAAAAAAAATCCTTTCCCAATTTATTATTTCATCTCATATGTAGGCCATTCGTGTACACCGCCTATGGTGCCTCAGCAGTGAAAACGGGCGTTAAACACTTAAAATAAATAAATAAATAAATAAATAAATAAATATTGGCAGAGGATTTGAGACCATAGCTTGCCCACCACATGTGATACTACTGGACTTTTTCTTGCTCTATAATAGGACTCCAAGCCCTAAGAAAATGGACACTCTTTAATAAGAACCATAACATTCTGACTGAATGGGAGAAAATTCACCTACTACCTAAGGGTCTCTGGTTCTTCTTTATTGCCATAACACGTTATCTATAAAAATTAAAGATCTCTGTAAGTCTTGTGAATTTATGTACAGTTTTGCAGGCAGAAGTCATACATTTCTGACCTGTCTTAACTTTTGCGAGAAGAGAGACAATTTTAATCAACTTATATTCATTTTCACAGACAGTCAAGTTACACTTCAATTTCTAGAAGTCTCTAGATTGCATGGAAATGTCTTTAAACGCTCTTACTCTTTCCAAAAATAATTATTGAGTACCTTATATCAGGACATCGGGTTAATGAAGAGGCAGATAAACTGGCAAAAGAAACAACTAAGATTGACTTCATAGGAGCAGAACTTTTCTGCGGTATTAGCAAGAGAATGTTCCCAAAAAAAAAAAAAAAAAAAAAGAAAAAAGAAAAAAAAAAGGAAAGAAAAAGAAAGAAAGAACATCAGATAAGATGGGAGAACTTTACCGATCAAGAACTGAGTAAATTCTTACTAAAACATCCGATAGCACCCTGGCTAAAGATCAACTAATTAAGGATAGAAAGCAAATCAGGGACGAAATGATTACTGGATATTAGTTATTCCGTAAACACCTGTGGACGATGGGACTCCTACTATTGGAGATACTAGAAACAGGAAACACTGTCCAATCTTAAAAATGCTATCAACAACTGATACTGACAAATAAGCGTAATGAAACTACTAAGGATTTTGCATCAAAATCGTTCCGTTAAAATGCTAGCAAGCTCAAACCCCCACACTGTATAAACGAATGATACTCTGAAATGTGGAATGTACGGGGTAATCTCAATGACGATGACGCTTCCATTGACATCTGCTGATTAAAAATCAGGCCATCAGCTAGAGGAACGTTATCAATTGATGCGCCTGATGACGAGCACGTAGCTGCATCATCAATCACAACAGGGGGAGGTTTGGATGGCTGCTTGTCAAAGATGAAAGCCGTTGGAGCACGCATAGTATCCCTGCGGATTTGCATCCCTCATCTTTCCGCTCGGACTGGTCCAAGTGCTGGACATAACGTACATGTTGCGGAGTGCAGTCAACCTTTATATGGGACAGAGCGCATTTGCATCCAATGTAATCAGGGTTGTCCAGTATTCAGCCAGGGGTGTCAAATACCCTGCCTGTGACATTAAGTTTTCCACGATGGCCGGAGTTTTAATGTTCTATCCGAAAACAATGTTAGGGACCTCGTCTACTTCACAACCCCACCGCCCGGGGTTTCTCTCACTTTATTCCTCCCGGAGGTCTCCAATGAGAGCGGTCAGCCTAAAATAATGTTAAAGTACTGAAATACTCTTCTTTTCTAGCAATCCAATCCAAGAGTTCTTGCGCGATCATAAGATTACGGGAGATTTCAAAGTTGAGATCAGTAGGGAAGAACAAGTAACGGGAGTCCCGGCCAGTGCAGTAGCGTTCCCTCAGGATGCATATGCCATAAATACGGTAGCCAAATACCATAATACCTCTGTATTAAGAGTAACAGAGTAAATTTTATTCGTTTTATTTTGTAATTTCGTATAATACTTTTAAAAAAGGAATTGTTATTATTTGACTTACTTTACACTAATAATAATCTACATTAAGGCTCGAAGGGACAAAACTTTTATACACTGGCAAATCTTTTGTAATTTTGTATGAAACACAGGAACTAAGAACAAATATTATTAGAATTATTTCCCTTCCTAAGAACAAATGTTATTAGAATTATTTCCCTTATGTGACGTCATCATAAAATCGACCAATGAAATGAAACAATTTTTAATTTTGATCAATCACAGTTTACCAAATCTCTGTACCCGCGAAATGCATTTGCCTTCTGGTCAGTACACCAATCTCTATATCCCCACAATAATTCCTGAGCCCGCAAATTGTACATTTAACTAACTGAATATATATTCACTCAAACAATTGGTTTTGGGTATTCAGCCAAACAATCTGAAACCATTTTGTAAATTATGATGGGTTGAAAGGGTTAAATATTCATTTTACAAATGCACAATTATTACAATTTTGTAATCCAAGTTTAGAGGAAGTATATTCAAATTCTTATTTTATTCGGGAAATAGTCCTAATAAATATCATCAAATATCTCACTATGCTCTTGAATTTATCGGCAATCTCAGAAGCTCTTGTGATATTACTTATAATAAAAATAACAAGAGGATGTAAATCAAAAAAGTAAATACATTTGAAACATAACAAATGATCCGCATGCCAGAAATAATTTGGAACTAACTTCCAAAAAGTAGTCACAAGAAGTGATCCTTCAAACAGGAACGGGTTCGAACCTGTAAATGACTTTCTCTTGGAACTTGTGAAAGTCAACAAACCCCACCGTTATTTGCGTTGTTTTTTCGTTCGCGTCCATGAGATTTCTGATGTCGTCATGGGACGCTGAAGCTTAACGAAAGATAAGGTAAAGGGAGAAGTAAATAGAATTTAAAAGCATAAAGGCAATTCCTACCCTCAAGCGGCTTACGGAGACGTGGAAGATTAAGGCTCGAGCATATCCTGGAGATGGACGCCCGGCCCATTCGCTCCCTACTTTTCATCCCTAGGGGCAAACCTCCGGAGCGCAGTTGCACAAGTTCAGTATGTCCTGGTTTTTTCAGCATTACACTAAAGTAAACATTTGGAATATGCCTATTGCCACTTTTGGATGACTCATTTCTGCGGTTTTTGAAATCAATAAATGCATTACTTTTGATAACATAGTTTTTGTGACATTCAAGACAAAACTATAGATAAATACAAAGGCTCCATTTAAAACACCAATTAAAATGACTGTAGCTGTTAAATGAAAAGTGTATTTTATTGAAACTGAACATTTTCTGATACATTAAAGGCCAGTTGTATAATAGTAGCTAACTGGAGATTACTTTTAACTGTAATTTAAAATGGTCATCATTTCTGTTGTATATAAATAGCTTCGAGTTTAAAATAACCGTCATATCTATAGCAATATCGCACAGCCATAGGGAAATTCCTGTTTAGAGCAAGTCGATGCTCAACTGTTTAACTTGAGAAAAATAATAATAATGTAGGTTCATGTCCCCTGCACAATTTTGTGTGTGTGTGTGTGTGTGTGTGTGTGTGTGTGTGCAGATGTGATTGAGGAAATGTCGAACCGAATGAAAGCAAATTTGTAGCAAAAGTGAGGAGAATATTATTGATCTGCTGCTAAATGTAAGGGAATAACTGGGAAAAAAAAAAAAAAAAAAAAAAAAAAGATTCTATCTCTAAAACTTAAAGAACGTACATGGGGGAAAATTGCCAATCTATTCTTAAGACCTGCATTATAACCTCCACGCGATGTAATGGGTATGTGTGTGCAGTCTATAGCACCTAAAACTCCAGGAAAGTTGCGAATGTTATAGAAGCCAAGCATAAGATTCCTTACAACCGTTCTTCGTTGGTATTTTAATGTATTGTCTCAGAGCTGTTATTGATGTAACTTTATGAATGATTCTACTGGCCTTTCCTTTCTCCACTTTGAATTCAAAGCATGATTTCGCTTAGTTTGTGTTTGTAATTGGGGACGAAATATCTGTTCCATTTTTTTACCCTAGGTGGACAGTGAAATTTACCTTCGGATGAGATGTCAGGAATCGGAAATCAGGCATTTGTACAATGTACCGCTTGTAAGGTTAGCCTAACATAACCTACAATTGAATGCTTCACTGTCTTGTTATTACGCAAAAATGAGCAATGAAACATTGAAGAAACTATCTGCATAAATTATAACAAACGTGACTCTGTATTTTATTTACAAATGAAGTTGTTATACTTCTGTACTCCAAGACACGTTTTATTTAACAATTACTGAATTCTAGTTAGCTCTTTAACTTGTGAAATTTCGCGAGTTAGATTTGATTTGTGGTTAAGATGAAATAATCTTAAATTAATGTTTATACAACAAAAATTTCCAAGTTAAGTATAACTGGTGGTTAATTTTATGCTCTAAACCCAAGTTCGCTCTTTATACAACTGGCCCTAAGGGCTACAATTTTAATCTTCAATAAATTAAAAAAGTTCATTTGTAGCATGTCAAATGTCAAGCCTGTTATCAACCCTTTATTCCGATATTTCTCAGCATAACAATGGTGATATTTTGAATCGCAAAGGGAATTCTGTACTCGAGGTCAGCCACTAGATCCCTGTGTAACCATGTTTATGAACTGGGACTATATCATCTTTATATTCTGTTGTAACGAAACAACTACAATGTGTATGAGAATTAGATTGTATGTAAATAGTGCTCTGTAATGATATTATTTTGAAATAATAGAGAGAAAATTAAACGCTAGAACGGTTTTTAAATTTTGATTTTCAGTTATACCCCTACTCCTAATGGTTCGATTTATCTGATTTTCAGAAACTATTTTCCTTATTTTGTTTAAATAGTGTGTGCGGAGTTTCGTTGCAGAAAAACAAATATTATTGCCACTAGAGGTAGTGTTAAATTTTTGGTTGTAGGCAACCCCCCTCCTAATAGTTTGATTTCACTGATTTTCAGAATGTAGTTTTTTATTTTATTTAAATTAGGTGTACCAAGTTTCCTTAAAAAAATAGCGATATTTAAATTTTGCTTCGCCCCCGCCCATTCCCTGATTTTCAGAAACTATTTTCCTCATTTCATTTAAATGGTGTATACTGAGTTTCGTTACAGTAAAAAATATTGGTGTCGCGAAAGCGATTTTTAAATTTTGGGTTTCAGGTAAACACCCACTCCTAATAGTCTGATTTCGCTGAATTTTGGCAACTATTTTTATTAATTTATTTTAACGGCATATACCGAGTTTGGTTAAGAAAAACAAAAATTGCTACCTCTAGAGTGATGTTTAAATTTTCCTTTAGGTAACCTCCACCCCCAATTGTCCAATTTTGGTGGCTAACGCAGTCATTAGTTTATTAATAGATGGTTATATGTTTCGATGAGAAAAAACGAAATTTGTGACCGCCAGAGCGTTAACAAACACGCATATACACGATGAAGATTTGCAGAAATTTTTTTTAAAAAAATCATGGGTCTAACCATAATTCTGTCGAAATTCGCTGAAGCGTAACAATATGACCTTATGTCCCCCTTCAATTTTTGTCTGAAAATATTTCTCTGTCACTGAAATTGTCATATTATTAAGTTGGCCAGTTTTAAGTGCTTTGCCCTTTTATAAGTATTATTTTAAAAATAATTGTTATTAATTTTGATAAATGCATTGATTAATGTTTATATCTGCATAAGGTCTACAAATCTGTGCTTTAATTTAAAATAGAGCATACTATTATAATTTACTTTGTTAACGTAATATGTGTGGGTTTACCGCTAAAACTCCGGGCTCAAGCGCAATTTTCACCCAGCTATTTTATTCATCCAGGACCCCGTTGTTACATGCAAAAACAACTTATTAACTCTGATTAAAGGAGAGGGAAAAGATTCACATTTTCTGGAACACAGTGAAGAAATTTGTTTATTTTTAGTTGAGGAGAGTGTTGATATGCTGCAAGAATTGTTTTTCAACGATACCTGTTGCAACGTTTGCTGTGCTGATGCAAGCTTACCGCACGCTCAGGCCACCCACATGCGCTTCGTCGTGCTTTCAATTTGCACTTCGTGAGGGGCAGATGCTCTCTTTAATCTGACAGCGCAACCCTGATATGAGTGTGCATTGGTAACTACTAACAATGCTGGAAAACATTTTACTGTGTGTCTCTCTGTTACTTATCCCGGAATGCGAAGGATGTGTTTTTCTTATAAAATATGGAACGTTTTTCCTTCCACCTTTCCAAGAATGTTTTTGAAACAGTACAGCATACTTCAGAACACAGGAGTTACCAATAGCCATATCTGTTTCTCGACTGTACAAGGCTTTAGCTATAAATCTTGTCCGCTCACGCTGTATTATACCTATCAGCTACCAAGTATGCTGCAGCCGGCTCCGTCTATGTTTCATCTTCTCATCATCTCTTCTGTAATTTCTTTAAAGCTTTCTGAGTCTATTTTCTGCTGTCCTCGTGAGAGTGTAGATTTTAATATTTAAAGATTGTTACACATTTAACATTAGAGCAACACATCTGTTTTAAATACCAATACATTTTATTCCAAAGAAAAGAAAAACATCCATATTCCAAAATAAGCTAATTCCTCCCCAATTTCAATAACTTTAAAAATGAATATAAAATCCAAAGTATGACTTATTAATTAACGAAATGAAGTGTTTTGGCATTACTGTGTGGTATTAAGGGAATAAAATTAGAATTCTTGCATTCAATAAGTATCACAAAAGAGAAACCATATTTTATAAAAAATTTCTAAAACCATATTTTAGAAGTATTATTATTATTGAGATTAAACCACAAAAATTAATGCATATACCATTAATTAAATGAAATATATGACCACTGATAGACAAAGCTATACTGTGTGAGTATTTTAAAATGTAATCTGTTTATGAACAGATATCATCTTTACATTCATTAAAATAGAACGAAATAACAGAAAGTTTCGACTTACTTTGTGAATTTAAGATTATGTTAATATGTTTCAATATAACCAAAACATGTTCAATATAACAAACATATTAATATTTAAAAGCAATTACAATGTACTAAGCTAATATACACAATCAACAATAAACAATCTAAAGTTTCGTCGATTTTCAGTGGGTTTGAAATTTAGTTCAAATTTTATTGTAGAAAAAGCATGTATTACAAACGTTTTATGAATGTTATTACAGAACGCTCTTACATACAAATATAATTCTCAAACATATATTATATTAATATTTCACATTTGTTATGTTAACGACAATGCTTTTGCCAAATATAAAACATATGCATATTATAAATACAGTATATATGCTGAATTAATTTGTCCTTTTATTTTGTAACAATAAAGAGAAAAAACACTAGAGTACTTTTTAAATTTCGGCTTTCAGGTAACCCCCCTCCTAATAATTTGATTTCACCTATTTTCAGAAACTATTTTTCTAATTTTATTTCAATGGCATATACCGAATTACCTTTGAAAAAATAATAATGGCGGTTGCTAGAGCGATTTTTAAATTTCCCTTTAACCCCACTCCCCACTCTTTAAATTCCATATTTCACATATACCTCACCTCCAAATGGCCGGATTTCCCTCATTTTCAGATACTATTTATATTAATTTATTTTAATTGCATTTTCCAGTTTCTTTGAAAAAAAAATGAAATTATGCCCACTAGAGCGATCTTCATTTAAAATTTCCCTTTAGGTTACACCTCACCATCAATGGTTCTATTTTTCTGTTAACGAATTCTACGAATCGTTTGTTAATCGATGGTTGTATGTCGAGTTTCATTGAGAAAAAACAAAAATTGCGACCTTATGTGTGAGATTCATATCTTTTCATAGGTACAATCGCAATATCTATGAAGTAAAGTTAGCAAGATAAATCAAAAGAAGACTGATATAGTTACGAAAACTGAATACTGCTGTCAACTGAGTGGTTCTTAAAGTAGGAGGATGGTTTGATAAGTAAATTGGTCCGCAAATGTGGTCATAAAGTTTTCTTTCAATGGTTACAAGTAAATCTGATGTCAATTTAATGTTTTGCAGTTGTTTAAACACAAGTAAGAGTAAAAAATGAATAAGATTGGAATTCGTGGTGTGATTCAATTCTCTTTTCTGGTAGGGGAACTGCATGAGAGAATTTTGTCTAACTGGGTGACGCATGCCCTACTTGTGACACCGTTCCACTTTAGATAAAACAAGAATGGAAGACTTACCACGTCCTGGAGCTCCAAAATCACCCCTGAAGTCAGAAATCTTGAAGTCCATGATATTCATTGCAGTGAAAGTGCACGATCTGGCATCTCAGCTGATCGGGTAGTGAATTACATATGAAATAATTTTGCGAAAGATTGTTGGTAGAAGAAGCCAACCTATTTTTACGGCGTTTTGTGACTATGGACGAAACGTGGTCTCATTACTATACACAGAACATAAAACACTGAACCGCACTGGGCGAACCGGCTCCGAAAAAGGCGAAATGCTTTCCATCTGCTGGAAAGGTGATGACTTGGACGCTAAAGGGATTTTCTTGATTGACTACTTGGAATAGAGGAGAAAAACCGTTACTAGAGAATATTACACATCACTTTAGGTGTGAGTGAAGACAGTGATCTCGAAAAAACGTCCGGGAATGACTAAAAAGAATGCATGACAGTGCGCCGATGCATTCAAGCCGCAGGACTCAGGATAAATTGACCGAATTAGATTTGAACTGATTCTGCATCCACCCTATTAACCTGATCTGTGTCCCTCGGATTACCATATGTTTCCGAAGCTCATAACTTTGCTGGATAGTCACAAATGTAAGCCGAATGAATATGTCATAGGAACTAAATGAGCATTTTCATTGCTTCAAAGAAACCCACTTCCAGGAGGGAATCAGGAACCTGGAGAGACGTGGAGCAAGTGTGTCGAACTTACTAGGGCTATTTGATAAATAAAAAGCACACTACAACACTGAGCTTGTTCTTTTTAACATTAAGTCACCCTCATTGCACCAATAATTGTGACATTTAGATATACTTGACAATGAAGGCAATCCAATTAAGAGGTACGAACTGTTAGAATAAATACGCAATTTTTGCTGAATGAAAACTGTTCTATTTACTGATTCCTGTACTATATGGACTCTCTCAAACCAGCCTTAGTTTTGTTACATCGAGTTAGAATTTATCAGATATCGACATTATATTAAATAATAGTTTTTATTATTTGTTCATTGAGCAGATACATAAAATACATTTTCTGGAAGATAAGTTGCTAACTTTGTGAGGGGGGCAGTAGGGCTAAATCAGGTCATTTGACCAGAAAAATTGGCCACCAAAGAACCAATTTAGTTCCTGGAGAAAAAATGTGAAGTATGAATTATTGATTTCTCCTTGTAATGTCCTTCTTCCACTACTCCATATAAGTTAGGCCTGATGAAGCAATCTGTTACAGCTGTGATTATGGACAGTGATTGTTTCAACTTTCTTGATACAAAGCTCTCACAGAGAGCTGAAGCTAAGATAACAACAGGTATTTTTATGGACCCCTTGCAGGACGAGACCTTTCCTCAGTCGATGTCCGGAGTTAAAGAAGTCAGCATGGTTGACATACCAAACAATGACAGAAAAGTTTCTTGGCAACAACAAATCGTAGAACTATAAACAAATTGTGAAGGAAATGTTACATTTTAGAAACCTAGGGTGTAGAGTGAATGTTAAAGTGCATTTTCTCAACAGCCCATATTCCCTGAGAATCTGAGTGCAATGATTGAAGAACAAGGTGAGTGTGTCATAAAGACATTAAAACAAAGGAAACCACTATCAAGGCCATTCGGATGGTTAATGTGGGCTGATTACTGTTAGTGTTATGAAGCGCATATGACCACCTCTTTGTCTAGTGGTTAGCGTTGCTGACTGCTGGCCGGAAGGTCTGGGCTCAATTCCGGATACCTACTTAGGAATTTTTTAAGTTAGGGGGGTCTGGGACGGGTTCACCCAGCCTCGTGAGGACAATTGGGAAGCTGCCTGATGGAGAGGTGGCGTTCTTTGATCACGAAAGCCGCGTGATAGACGACCTGCAATACTGCCCTCTGTCAATGAAGTTGTAAGATGGAGGTAGAGAATACCTAGGTCGCCGCGGCAGGCTGCTACTGGGCTGTAGCACCAAATAAGTGGAAGAAGAAAGAAAGGAAAAAAAAGTGGATATATCGCATCTACGAGGGAAAAAAAGACGTTTTTTACTCCCTAATAATGTAAAAGGTTTGGAAATCCATAATTACTGACACACAGGTTATTATTTCAAAATATCATTAATATTTAAGTTAAAATGACAGTTTTGTGTTAGCTGTATGTTTTAAAACTTGATAATATTTCATAAAAATATATTTACATTATTTCATTTGAAGTGTTTTTGTTTAAAAACTTGAAAAAGAGATTTGAAATCGGGGCATTCATATTATATTACATATATCCAGGTGGAAAGTAAAAAAAGCAAGGGTCTTTATTGGTGTGTGTGTCTGTGTAGACCAGAAATAGCTTAAGAATAAAATATCTAATACTGTTAAGGGAAAAGGTTCTCAGTTCACGCAGGAAGCTGTTCTATCCATTCAATTGGAGCATTTCCCTGGCTAGCCCACGCTGCTGCAACCCAAAGGCTTTATAGTTCTACAGAGGGGAGTGCGGGTAACAAAACTACTATGCTCTGCCCAGGTCTCTAATGTGGCACACGAAATGTATCTGATGTGAAAGAAGACATTACTGCGCGTGCCCCAAAAGTGCGAAAGAGATGGAGCACGATGATTGATCGCGTTAAGTGAATCAGCCTGCAACACCTACGTTACCATTTAGAGGAGCTTGCAACTTCTTCCTTTCTCTTCTGGGGGGAGTGTGGGATTGTGTTTGTAATTCGATTAGCTCCACGTGATGTTGCTGCTCTGCCGCGTATGTCACAGCAGTGTTGCCAACACGTAAGAGCAGTATGAAAATGACCAAGAACCTTCTTTTTATGCATTACCATAACCTCTAGTGCAAAACTTGGTATAAGACTCTCGAGAAAAGCATACTAGAAGCTGCCCGGATGGGATTTAAATGCTTGTGATACTTATTGTATTTTGCTACTCAACTTTCTTTACATTTTAAGACACTCGTAACCCTCTCTTTGAAATTGGCACACATGCTATGTTTTCAAACTACGGTAATAAATATTTTGCCAGGTTTCTTGATAGTTTTAAAGTATTATAAACAAATTTACTACCTAAACCTGTTCATATTTATAACAACGCACAATTTGCCAATTTATTTGTCCTGTCATACACTTTTATTGAAAATTTAAAACATTTAAAAGTTTGTAATAGTTTTGCTGCCTCTTTAAATATCGAGTGTAAGTCAGAATTTAAATATGCATTAAAAAGAGTGTGTAGAGAACTAACAAGAAAATGAAGGATATATTTTGGAGAACACTAAATATATATAAGGAACTTTTATAGGTATAGAAACTGTTAATAAATAGCATATGTATTATTAGATTTATTTATAATGTTTTCAAATTATGACAGCAAATATTTTACCTATTTCGATAATGTATTTCAATAACTTTCTTTAATAAATATTTCGTCTAAAATATTAACGAAAAAAATATTATAATTCGCCATTTTCTTGGTCCTATTTCCATGTTTATTGGAAAATTAGAACTCAATTTAAATTGTAGTAATAATTTATTGCTACATCTTTAAAATTGAACTGTAAGGCAAAACTTAAAACGTGTGTTTGCAAGAAAAGGGAGAAAAATATTTTGCAGATAAGAATGAAAGTTAAGATATTTGCATTTTTGAAGAACACAGGGTGTTAAGATTTAATATAGGAATTATATTGCGAATATAGTCATGTTTTTGTGACTATAACAGAAATATGTTGCCAATTTCGTTAGTTCAATTTAATATACCTCTTTTATGGCGCGACAGCTAAATCGAGCCTTGGACTGCTACAACGACCGTTGCATCCTCTACATTCGTCTTGCGAAATCCTTGATAGTGTGCAGCATTATAGGAGAGACATGCGATTAGCATACCTATCACGCAGCTTTCGAGATCGCCACCTTACTATTAGGCAGCAGCTCCCCATTTGTCTTCACGAGACTTGCATAACCCATTCTAGAATTCCTTAACTTAGAAAATTCTAGGCAAGTTCCTAAAACAATACATATTTATCGAATAGTGACATAATTTGTTAGTTTCATTGTCCTGTCAAATTATCGAATATTAGAAACATTTTAACATTTATAATAAGTTTACTTCTCTTTAAACATCAAATGTAAATAAAAACTTCAACATGAGTATGAGAGGTGGACTAGAGAAGAATAGAAATGGAAGAAAAATTTAAAGGATATTCAGGCAATCAAACGTAGGCGTCCTGTGTTTGTGGAAACCGGCAACACATTTTTTAAAAGGAAGTTGGACCACATTTTTGCAGAAAGGTACCAACCTATGCGTATCCCCAAGGAAAAATTTGTTAAAATTAAACATAAAATAAAACAAAACAATGTGTAACAAATCACTGCAGTTTTTACTGTCTATAGAGCTTAGAGTTCCGGTTTCGACTCCCGGTTAGCTATTTTATTTTATTAAGAAGCTGTTTTGTCATTTTTGAGTGTGTGTTTATGTGTTTGTGACTATTGGTTATTTAAGTCGGGAAAATCAGCACAACTACAAAAAATAGTTACTACAGATAAAACCTTAATACAGACAAAAAAAAAAAAAAAAAAAAAGAAGAAAAAAAGAAAAAAATTAAAACTCTTCAAGGGAATTAATTACTGATTTAATACAAACATATTTTTGTGGTTTGGTCTTTTCTGCAGAATGTGATCTAATCATATGCCTTTATACTAAGACTTTCTGAAGAAATTGTACATATTTTTAATGAAAAAATAAAGATTAGGCAAGGGCTTAAACTTGAAAAAAAAAAACATTAAATTAATGCAATGATATTGTGAAACTCTACCTCGAAACAATACCAATCAAATCATAAAATTAACAGCGAGGAAATTGAAATACAGAATAAAAAGCAGAAACTAAGGGAAATATGCGAGTCAATGAAAAACTTAGATGGATGATGAAGAGTTAAAACAAACAATAAACTAAACCAAAGTGTTAAAAATAACAAGTTTATTAATTTTATTAATTGCTAAGCCTGGGCATCTAAGAAACGATCCAGTGAATTGTGAACGAACTTGAGGTGTATTCGTATTCCCTGAGCGTGTATTCGTGTGTTTTCCGCCATTGACTGGAACAAAGTCAATACCATCTCTTAATGCCCCTATCGATACTTAACAAAATGGTGCAGCTTTCGTGTACAGGTGTGATATTTTCAAATGTAAAGTACACTGAATTTAGTTTTCGCCAGAGCAAATAAAAAACCAAATAAAGGAAACAGCAGTGAACAATATTAGATACAGGATACCGGAGGAGAAAAAAAAAAGCATCAGCATGAACGCAAGACAAGAAACTTGAATAATGAAAAGAAAGAGGAATGGAAAAATAAATTGAAATGGCAAGTAGCAACCTTTTGGGTAAGGAAAAAACGTGTCATTTTTCTTTTAAAATAAAAGCAGTAAAATTACGTAATACAGGCAGTCCAATAATGCAACAAACCGAGGCTAATAAAATGAGAGAAAAACAGGCAAAAATAAAACAAAAAACATTTTTCAATGGATAATTACACACTTAGATGGGCAATGCTATGGTAAAACGAGAAAACAAAGTAAATTTAATTTAAGAAATAAAATAACCAAAATAAAGTAATACTTGTAACAATAAGCTAAGATAAGGAAAGATGCCGTCAATATGTGTAGTCTGTTTATGTTTTATTCGTTGGTATGCCCGCCAACTTTTTCTTCCCTATAAAAATTTAACTATAAATAAATATAATGCAAAATATTAATCAAATTAATAGCTAATGAGGTGACAAATTTTAGTTTATTCGTTTTCAAATATAATTATATTGCAGGTTCTGAAAGCTATTTCAAACAAAGTTGTGTATAAAGGAAATGTATAGTTTTTTAATTTAGCTATAGTATTGTTTAAATAATATAAATGCAGGAATCTATCAAAAGTTAAGTGAAATAGAGCATGCACACATAATTTGACGTTTCCTCACATATCTGCTACTTTCTAAAATGTCTAATGTCACATTATATAAATGACCATGCATTAATGTTTTATGACATTTTTAGTTGTCACAATAAACCCTGTTGCTTTTAATTGAAGTTTTTACGTGAAAATACGTTATTCTGTACATCTAACAGCAACGAGGCCATTTCTGCGCGCCAAATTTCCAAGTGAAACTTATGATTTCTATTTTTGAATTGTACTTTAGTACTTGAAGCAGTTTTGCCTTTATTATAACGAACATTTACTGATTTACCCTGAAAACAACACCTTCCATAAGTGTTTATTTATTTATTAAAGAGTATTGTTCAACCGTTATGGCATTCATAAAGAAAATACTCAGTAACAACCAATTTGATGGAAAGAGCACCGTCTTTCGAAGTTTAAAATGTCGTTCTAAGTGCATTTTCTCCATTTACCCCATGAACACCTTACAGCTTCTTTTGCCTCAAGGTTGTAACATTGAAAACTATAACAGCCATTTTACATACATGTTGCGAAAGAAATTAAGAAAAATGGTCTGATAAATAAATAAATATAGAAAGAAAAGTAGGAAAAACAAAAATAGGGAGAGGAAGAAGGGAGGAAATAAATTATAAAAGGAATCGTAAAATAATTAGGTCGAATTAAAGATAACGATAGAAAGAGAAGGAAAAATATGTGGGAGTGAATATTCACAAGACAATTTTTAAGTTTCATTACTAGCGTTTTGAATTTAAGGGATGTATAAAGGGAAAGGGTTTCAAAATCATATTTTTGTTTCTTATACTATTTTAATATTTGAAAGTTTCTTTTTATTTAGATATAATCTTTATTAATGTTTGGGGGTTGTAATAATTTAATTAAATTTTAATATATATACATGTCTGCTTTTATAATTTGTTATATTGTTAATGTCGTTACTTTATTTTTTTTTTCTGTTTTATATATATTTGCAGATTTCCATTCTTTAAGGACCTGTATAAACTATTACTTTCAAACTTTTACCACTTATGTGTGATATCATTGCGATGATGTGGGAATATTATGGTAGAGCTAGAACAAAATTTAACAATGTAAAAAAAATAATAATAAATAAATAAATTGGGAAAAAATGAAAAAAATGCAAATAATTGAAAATAATTTGTAATTACCTTCAGAGTCATATTATAGTGGTGAATTTAGTTTAGCGAATTTCAATTATATGCATCTGAATGCTGAAGAAGTTTCATTTCATTGGTTTTAATAGTCCTTGAGAAAATGGAAACTGAAGTTATTAAATTTTACATTACAAGTATAGGCCTTTCATGCACACCTTAATTATATGTCAATACGACAGGCAGAAATATGCGTATCTGCTTTTAGGATGCATATGAAAACAATTAGGAAAAGAGCATATAGAAAATGAAACGGAAAACGCAAGAAAGGTTACAAACAAATAACATTTAGAGAGACGAACACTGCGAGGAGGATAAATTACTAAACGAGAAGAACAGTAATAAATAAAGAACAAAAGGAGGGTGCGAAGAATATCTGAAGAAGAGGAAAAAGGAAAGAGAAATTCATTCTCTTTACACGAGAGTTTCCCAAGGGGCACAAAACTGTAATTAAATAACGTAATCGAAAAAACGGCATTATTGGAAGTGTTTCGGCCCTCATGGTGCCCCCTGCCGAAGACTATTATTATTTGTAATGGCCTTCACACTTACAGTATTGACACAGTCATTAACTAGGCGCTCATGAAATTGTTCCCTCCCGCTTTCTGCACTCTAGTAATTATTGCCTCTGTTAGGTTATATTGCAGAAGTGCTGCTATCATTAATACAGGACCATATAAAAACCTTGCCGCTCAAACCCAACACTCCCTGCAATTCAGAGACTAAGGAATGACTTACGACATTAGAATTACAGCTGGTTCTTTCAATTATCTGGCCTGATGATATAGCCATTATCTGCATGTAGTCCTTCTGCTCTTACCTCTTCATGTCACTTTTCTCTTCGGGGCATTTTTAAGAAAAAGGGATGCCTCCTTAATACAATACACATTAAAAGTTTAATCTTTTCGTTGTTGTTATGTGTTAAATAAATATGAAAGAAATATGAAAGAAATGCTTTTTTACAGGGATGTAATTTATAGTTTAAAAATACTACAAAATTAAACACATTAGATATATAGAAATGCCTTTTTTTACAATAATTTTTAAGGTAGTTTTCTAAAAAGTCTTTCTTTTGAAATTAGTGTCATGTGTAATTACTTCATGTTAATTAACAATAAAAATTCAAAGTACACATGTACTTGTAGGTATTATTATGAAGTGTATAGATATAGATATAAACATTAGTGAAACACTAGTGAAAATCATTAAATCAAATTATTCATCGTCTATGTACCCTTGAAAAATGGAGCTGAGTATTGTCGGAACAGAATCTCTTCATGTATCATAGGTCATCATATTTTGTCTTGGAAAGTGCAATTGAACTTGAATAGGAAGGGGAAGGCTGCTCATCTGTCTGTGTAAGGTACATTTTTAAATAACATGGGATTCCCAAGAGTCATTGTAGGTTGTTCTTGAAGAGGTTTTGTCAGCTACAATTTCTTATATCTTCGTTGGACATGTCTGTCTGTGTTCTTTATTAAGAAATGAAGACCACGATTTAAAATTATCCTGGGAACACTCAATGATATTAAAGGGAGATGGTTTCATGCGCCATCTTCTAATGTACTCCTTCCAATCACTGGATGTTTCAGCATGCTTTTTTTATTTATTAAACTCTTAGCTTTATCACATTGTATATACTGTAGCGTTTTGTTTCTGGCTCAGTCTGATATATCAATGTTTTGTCACCCGCAACAATATCTGAAACAAGGAGATGCTTTTCACAGTTAAATCTTTGCAGCATCTCTTGATATCATTCCGCCCTGTGGAGTTTCCTTGCTTCAGAAAGTTATGGGGCACCCATTTAAAAAAAAAAAAATTTTAAACACGAAGGTGTTCATAAATGGTTGAAACACTCGAAGAACTAATTGCTAATGCCAGGTCAATGTCTTCGTAAGTTAGTCTTGGATCTTCGCTGATCATTGTTTCCACAGAGGTGGTGTTCTTCTCAGGCACTACTGTTGTTGGTCTGCCACTCCTCTATTCATCTTTAAGAAACATTTATCTTTACTTGTACAAAGCAGCGGAACACAGTGAAAGAAAAATCCCCCAAAGCCGCCCTCAAAAGCTCAAGTGACTGCATTTCGCTTAAGCCTCATTTGAAATCGTACAAGATCATCGCACGAAAATGCTCTCGATGTATCTCCATTAAACTTATAAGAACGTCCACAATTTCCAGATTTAAAACATAAAATGCAGGAAAATTAATAACTCAACAGAGCTCTGCTTACTTCCGTGGCAATACTAAAGACTCAACAATTTTGACACAGCAACAACGCTTTCCTAGGGGTGACCATTGTTCCGTATCTACTGAATCTTGTACGAGGGTTGTTTCATAAACAATGATGGAAGATCTGTGAAGCGCGTAGGGCAATTCCAGTGAAGATTAGGTCATTTCCAGTTTAAGGCTTGAAGAAGAGGCACATGTGTTCGTTACTTCCTTAGCATACTCTGGAGTGCTGGAAGTAGTCTGTAGGCCTCTCGGATACTATTACAATTAAATATCAAAGACCATGCATTAAGAGTGAAAGTTTACGTGACAAAGCTCCGCAGACAACCCACAGTACTTTGAGTGAGGTTTGTGGTGACCTCATATTTTCCCTTTGGCTAATCCAATATCAGGAAGGTCAAAAACATCAACAGATAAACTAAATGTGAAGCCTTTGGCGTATGCTCTTGAACAAATCATAGAGCCACTTGCTAGAAACTTTCAAAAGCTAGGGGAGTTCCAACAACATATTCAATTTTATTTAAACAATGAAGAAGAGAACAATTTCTGCTAGAAGGATTTCTCATTATTTGACTGCCGAAGATAAGCAAGAAAGTTTAGCCGTAACAATGGGAAAATATGTAACATCTGTAAACGTAAAGTAATACTGTGTGATAAATTGATGAAATGAATCTGGTGTTTCATAAATGTCTTGTTATTTTGTTATACACTTGCGGTATCTGGGAATATCAAATGATGATATTCTTGAACTGAAGCATTAAGAGTGCATGGAGTACTTCTCTCTGGAGACCAGAAATGTAATGTGTAAATCCGGAAGGAAGAATATCCAAAAGTAATGCATATTCCAATGTTGCAAATGCAAACTTATGTCAAGTTTGTTGGCATTTTGGGGCCCACAGGACTCAAAGCTGTCTGTAACCAACTCTGGATAGTTTTCCAATGACAGATTCTCTGAGTTTTCTATTTGAACCCTAGCTATCTTCTCCACAGCCGTCGCTGGCTAAGGATTGTCGATGCTTATTTGGTTAAAAGCTGTCTGTACTGATACCATAATCTGAATTACAATTCGACTAATTTCTTCCGCAGTGAGATATTTGTTTTATATATATTTTTCAAACATTAAACATTTGGATTTTGTTTTTGTTTTGTTTTTTTTGGGGGGGGAGGGGTCGCACTCACTCATTCCGTATAGTGGAAGTAAAGACATCCAGTAAACTCATGACCTGAACCCGGAAGTTCAGACATTTTATTTTGTTAAAATAGGCAGGCAAAAAGGCACTAAAAATACTGATAATAGACAGTAGTGTAATTAAAGTAGACATTTATTAAAATTGAAAATAAAGAGTAATATCACTCATTATTAATAAAAATATGTATCAGAAATATTTAATAATTTGTGTACCACACAATTAAAGCACTTAAGTTTACTTTTCTTGGTTACAAGCAACAAGATGTTGTTTTCAAGGTATCAAAGATGCGGATTCTGGTCGAGTTCAGTTTTGTTTACGCGTTTATATGGGAATCGGGTTAATATTTATATACACTGTTCAAAAAATTAAAGGAACATATGTTTAAATCAAATTCTCATAATAAGTACTTATAGAATGCTATCTTTGACAGCCAGATGTTGTGTTTTAAATAATGTTTATAACCAAAATAAGTTAGTTTTTCTCTGAATAATTTAGTGAAGTTTCAAAAACTTTGTAAACAAAGTAAGCACTCTTTGACTTAATTTTTGAAAGCATTTTTAATAGCAATCTGTGATAGGATATTGCTATTTTGTATTCTCTGTATATCTGAATGAAAAGTCAGTCGCACAAGCTGTTGCCTGGATTGAAGGTTGTCATTCTATTCGCTTTGTTTCTAGAACTCGTGCCAGCCCTTATGTCATCCATAGGTTGTGAAGCGTTATATAGAGACAGGTGGATACAAGGACGTAAGAAGAAGACAACAGAGGTACAGGATAGATATCTTGTCCGATCAACTTTGCGCAGAAGCAAATCTACATCCAGAGATCTACAAAATGATGTACGACAACAACTGGAGTGATGATTTCTGATCAGATTGTAAGAAACGGACTGAGAACTGTAGGGTTGAGACCTAGAATGCACTTTCAAGTCTCTCGTTTGACATGTGAGCACGAGAAAGCGCAGCTGAAATTTGCTCAGAATCATCTCAACTGGCAGCTTGGTCAATGAAAGGCTGTCTCTTCACATACGAGCCAAGATTTCGTTTGACAGGTTGTGATGATCGTATACTTGTGTGGAGACGTCCTGGTGAACATATTGCTCCAGCTATCATTATTGAACATGGCAGATTTGGAGACGGTTCGATTATGGTTTCGGTTGGCATTACTGTTGAGTCTCGGACAGAGCTTCTTGTTGTCCCACAGTTGATGTTTACATTAATAACATTGTCCTTCAATATGTCGTACTTTTTGCTTATGGTATAGGTTCTAATTTTCTTCTAATGCGTAATAATGCTAAACCTCATACAGTACGAAATACTAAAAATGTCCTGCAAGAATGCCAAATTCTGGTGATGGACTGACTTCATGCAGTCCTGATCTCAATCCCGATTGGGATAAGCTGGGAGTACTCGCAAATTCTCTCACTAAAGAATGGGAGAGAATCCCACATATCTTTATTAGGAGGCTGGTGCGACGCCATGCCACGTGAGTGTTATGAAGTCATCATAGGTCACGGAGAACACACTAGGTACTGAAAACATTAATTATTTAACGATGTAATCTTGTATTTCCACTTTTTTTCTGTATCAATCAATACTTTGTTCGTATTTATAATCTTGTGAAATAAAAGATAATTAAAATGCCTATTCTAACTTTACACCAATCTTCACTCTATAATTAAAAATTGTCAAAAATTAAAGTGTATCAATATATAATTTGGGATTTTGATTTTAACATGTGTTTCTCTACTTTCATTGAACAATGTATATCTCTGTGAGCGAGAAAAGTTTGTCCACAGTTTTGTTCTTAATTTAAAATCTTTAACATCATGGCCTAAAAATGTACTTTGAAAGGCAGTTACTATAAATATAATAACTAAAAAAATAAATAAAAAATAACTATTTATGAAGAAAAAGAAGAAATCTCCTGCAAAGGACTGAGAGGTAACGAAATTTTCGCTTGTTCGCTTCTGGGTAAAATGTTCTGCGGTTGTGGTTTCTGCAGTTGGCAGATCTGACCCGCCCTCTGTGATGAAGGCAGCTCTGGCAGTTCTCCTTGCCCTGCAGAAATTGCACATTATTCCCACCTCCTTGCCCCAAACCCGATTATATTCCGTCCAGACCCGCTAATACACTTAAGCGTGATTCATAAAACGGTGAAATAATGGAGCATCATCATAAAAATAAATTACATTATCGCTTCATCTTCACCAATATCTTAACATGTTGCAGAGGGATAGCTGTGCTGTCATTCATACCAACAGCAAGAATAAAAATATGTTGATACAATATCTAGCCCAGTGTTTATCATAAAATAACCTTTCTTATTCACGTAAACTAATTCTTAACTTGTACTATGAACCTTTTTGCCTTATCGTGATGTTTTACTAATGAAAGTGTGCTAATCCATATGCAGGCTGCAGCAAATTTAAACAAATATTATCTTATATGTTCCCCCATACAAAAAACCAAGTTTATTTCCTAATTGTAAGAAACTTATGTTATGGCATTTACTTATACGAAACATCTTGACGGTATCGAAACTTGGTTTAAAAGCAAAACGTTTTTAACTTGTTTCAAGTACACATAACACGAAGCAAGAGCGGAACAGATCGTTCATATTATGTGAGCATGTCAATAGAATTGACTCTATAACCTGCAGGCCAACATGATAACGTGCCAAACTGATTTACGAGCACGTGTGGTGGAGGTTGGAGAAGGGGGGATTTTGTAATTAATTCCGAACACGGAATTTGTGTTTCGTTAAAATCGCTATCCCCTCGCCGCAGCCCTGCAGAGCAGCGGTATTTCTACTAAAAACTCCACCACAATTATATTGTAAATACTTTTATAAAACCACCCTGTTCCACGCTCTCTTTCTCTCCTTCCATTAATTAGCAAGAAACTCGTTTTGATGTTTCACTCCTCGTTTCTCCATTAAACTCGCCAAAATAATTGTCGACTAGTTTTACCATTTCTGTACATCAATTGCTTTCACCTTTATAGTGAGCATTTAATAATTTGGCCACACTACCTCCGCGTTCAAAACCTCTTCCTCCTTGGTATCTTACGACAGGAGTTTCCTTTCATACCCTATGGGTCTGATATCCAGTGAAGATACCTTGCCCTCAATGGAGATTTATATACAAGTACATGGTGGAAACCGGCTGGCTTGCAGTTGACTCGCAATTCCCGGTAGGATTGAAGTTAAGTCCCGCTGACGTAGCAACTATTGCTATGGAAGTGCGTGTTAGACTTTCTAATGCGTATTCGTGTATTGTGGAGTTTGGCCAGAGTGACATTTATGCTAGAACAAACAATATTTATTTGTTTATATGCAAAAGGGAGGGAAATTGGTTTTAAAAATTGGTATATCTGTCGGCAGTGCATATAAAGCAACTCAGCTACTGCTTTTCATTCATATAAATTACTGCTGTACCTAAAACAATACCCGTGTAAACGAGAGTATGTAAAGATTTTCAAAAGGATTCATATCTCATGATGGAGGGCAGGCTCTTCGAGCATCTACCTACATGAACGTAAGTGCAACACTAATTATACTTTTACTGCTGATGAATCAGGAAAGAAACAAAAATACCCCTATGAATTTCAATGGTGCGACATGGTTTCCCTCGGGAGGTGGTTATTCAATAACTTCCTGTCTCAAAATCAATTTCCGATTGCGTAGCGGTTTGAGGATCTGTGCATACATTAAAGGCTCGAATATTGTACATAAACAAGGCTGGAATTTTATTAGATAACTTAAAACTGTAGAAAATTTGCATTTATACCTACTTTAAAAAGTTGTTTATTCAATGGAAAGCATTTTAATGATTTAATGAGAAGTATCATCTCAGCTACATCATTATAATGGCAATACAGCTTTAATTTAATCACATTAAAGTAAGCTCTAAAAGACAACCTCCTTCGTCTAGCTTACTGCTGGTCAAGAGGCCCGGGATCGATTCCCGGTACCTACTTAGGACATTTTCTAAGTTAGGAGGTCCACCGAGCCTCATGAGAAGCATTGTGATGGAGAAGCTGCGTTAGGAGACCGGCGGGGTCCGACATGCTTCCCTACAATACTGCACTCTATCAATGAAGTCGTAAGACGGAGGTAGAGGATGCAGGTCGTCGGATTGATTTTTTTTTTTTTGATTGATTTATTTACGGACGCTCTTTAACAGCTCAGGTCATCAGCGTCCCATTCAACTCAGGGCGTGAAACGGCCGACAAATTTTGCTCAGAGGCCTCTCTTTCAGACTTGAGTTTCTTTTTCGTGCCGTAAATGTACGACACGGGATCCACGGCTTTACTTCCCTTCCGAAGGAAGCCATACTTAGGATTTTTACGCCCGAAAAAATCCATCGATCCTGGCCGGGTTCGAACCCGCGATATGGGCGTAGGAGGCAAGTATGGTAACCACTACACCACCAGGACCGACACAGGTCGTCGGGACAGGCTTACTCCGGGCTGTAGCGCCAAATGAGAAGAAGAAAGTAAGCTGAAATTTTGTAATGAGTTAAGTAAACTTTTAAATTTAAAGGTGTTTATATATGCTGCGTAGAAAATTACATTTTTTAAAAAAATACTTTTTATATGTAAAATTCTTTATTTTATAATGTTATAAATAAAATATTTAATACTGACGTTATTTTTTTCATATACTATTTAAATAGAAGTTTTTTTTTTAACAAAAGCGGTGTGTAAGGCTAAAATATAAAATCAAAATCACATGGGATAAATTTTAGGTCACGAACTGGATTCGTGCTCAAATAGGAATCACCAAATATTACACTTTATATAAATTTAACCTTATAGTGTAGTTGACTACGAAGCCCGGGCCCCATTCTTGAAAATTTCTAGTCGCCTATTAGGGATGAAATATCTGTAATGAGATATCGCGGTATACTCTCTGAGCTACAAGATTAAAGGTTGTTGCCTGTAGCTCAGATGAAAAGAGCTTCGGTACAGAAGTCGTGGTTTGAGTTCGTTGAATTTTCCCTCTCTATACTTAAACAAATGTTTAAAATGTAGTTCATTCATTTAATGGCACGCTATTACAGTTCGTAAATCGCTGTTTATGTGCAAATTAATTCTCAATCTAATTAAACTTGAGCTTTACTGAGAGAATACACTGCACTGAGGTTTCGTTAACCTGGCGCCCAAGATCCATCTGTCGTCCAATAAAGACACGACCCTGATGGTGTAGAAGTTATCTGTAAAATTTTCTTTAATTTAAACCCCCTTTTCTGCTTGAAAGAAATTATACCGAGTGAGTCCTTTCATTCTGCGCACTTATACAATCCTGGCTATCCCGCAAACATTGTCCTCTGCGTCGTATTTATTTCGGTCATATTGGTTGCTATGTCCTCTCGCCGTGTTCTGACTTGTGTTGCACTGTGCGCGCGATGAAGGTCTGAGTTTTCAAGAAAGTAATTATTAATGTAAAAATCCTAACTATGTACCTATGTAAATTTCAATTAAATTACAAATTACTACTAGAATACGCTCTATAAAAGAAAACGCGAATAACTTTACATTAATGTGAAATGCCAAGTATAAAGCATTGAATGACGCTACTCTTTGTAAATATTTTATATACAAAAGAAATACAAAGATATGATCAGTTCTGGAGCAATATGTTCACAGTAAGCTCCCTTATAGGACGATCCGGTGAATGCGGGGAGCACCTGCATTCCCCATCGACTGTAAAAGACAGGTTTGCCTAGTTACCAATCCGCAAGATGAGAAGAATCACTATATAATAAATAAGAAAATATAGAAAACACTGTGAGTAGTATATACAGAGTGACCCAATGGAATATGACTGTTTCCTATTTTATTGTCCCACAAGAAATTTCTGAAAACCTTCATATTCCATTGAGCTACCCTGTTTAAGGTTCGTAAAAAAGTTGTGAAATAAACATAAAAACAGTAACAACGAAAATACGCACACAATTCACACGATATTTCGGATAGCTAAGTAGCCTTCTTCACAGTATACGTTCTCAATGTCATTTCAAGGTCAATTTGTTTTTTCAATTGGAATAGTGTAATTTATTTTCCAGAAATGAAGAGAGCATTCAATTTTCAGTATAAAAGCTTTATTACATATATCAGCGAGGGGTGATATATGATGAGATATTGGACAAATATGACAGCAAATGTTTTTCACTCGCTTTCACTTCTCTCGCTTTTATTTTGTTATTGCTATGAAGGAAACTCATGTGTTTACACATAGAAGCTCGTTTGTTGACATCGGTACGCAAACGAACGCTCATCATTGCCAATTCAAACCTCAAAGGACAGTATTCTCAGTCAGTTCCACTTTGTTTTTCAATCATGGATGTTCGATACACGATCAATGAGAAGATCGAAAAGGTTTTCACTTATGGCCAAGCTCATAAGAACGCTAGAGCTGCTTACAACTTATACAGAGATCATATTCTGAAAGGAGGCAGCCATCTGTTAGAAATGTTCAACGATTTGCAAAACTTACTCTCCGAAACGGGAGGTGTCACATCAAGAAAACATCATCCAATGAGAAGTGTACTGGGGAAAATTCCGAAGTCACTGTATTAGCTGCAGTTACCGCTAATCCTCACCGAAATTCCCGTCAACTGGAACATGATTCCGGAATCTCTCAAAAGAGAGAGATTAAGCATCACAAATACCATCCTTATGACATTTACTATATCAAGCGCTTCATGGGGATGATTTTCAGAAGCGTGTTGAATTTTGCCAACGGCTCTACTTCAAATACAAAACCGCAACTTTTCCAACGGTAAACTGATGCCAGTAAAGTGGAAGTGAACGAAAAGCATTTGCTTTTGTTTATTATCTCATTCATTTATATTTCCTAGCTGATAGGTGTACTAGAACTTTTATACAGAAAATTGAATGCTCTTTCCATTCCCGGAAAAGAAAATACTCCATTCCATTTATAAAAGACAAATTGACCTTGAAATAACGTTGATAATGACATTTAAATTTCGTAATCTTTTGACCCCCTCTAAGAGCACTCAAATTTTGTCTGAAGCATTTTTTGATTTTCTCTTTCGTTCCCGAAGAAAATGGCCGCGCCACTATAAACGACTTACTCTGTATATTCAGGGTTGAAGGATATAGTCACACAGGTTATATTACAAGTTGCATGTTTAAACTAATTTTCTTGATTCAATTATTAAAATAAAATATAACAAGTTGCAAAAAAGAAACTTACTCTTCACTGACATGAAGTTGCCATTGAAAAGAAAAAAATGAGTCGATTTTTTCTTTACACTGCTTTAAACATTTAAAGTTAGTAACAATTAATCTTTCTTAGCTTGTTAACATTTTACATGAAATAGTTCATTGCTACAGTAATTTTTTTAGAATTGAGAAGTCACATCGATTACACAATTAACCTTGCCTGAAAATAAGATTTAAGGAAATAAAACAGCAATGAGATTTACCTTAAATTAACAAATCACAAATTATATTCACTTTACTTTAAATGGTACAAATCATAAACAATTATTACAATACAAAACAGTAAGCACACTTGGTAACCAGAAAAATGCGGAATAAACTTGAATGAACATAATGTGCATAGATTGTGCATTTTTTGATCGAGTTCTTTTGGCTACAATATGCCATTTTTCACACTTACTTTTTTGAGCTGATTAGTGCATTTTACAAACTACTTTTTAGGCAATAGATCGGATCCTGTATATTTTATGACTAATCTAGTACTAAAATATGATCATAAATAGTTTACTCTAATCTACAGCCTTTAAAATTCCAGAATATTTTTAAACAGTTTCATAAAAACATTAACATTTTAACACAGAATGTGATATTTTTCTGAAACCGTTCAAGAACAAAAATATCTAAGTTATTTTGCGTATTATTCTTACAGGAATAGTATCAGAGAAGACATGTATTAGGTTTTCTTCCATTTTGTATAAATAAGTACAATAGCACACCTTCTTGTGTATAATAACTTTGGGAGTTCTACCAGAATTCGCCTGAATTCCTTCCTACATCATCCCAAGGGATTAAATACATTTCTGGCTCTTTGAGAATGTGAATTTTGTAAAATATGTTGTAAATATTTGTAAAACCACAAATCGAAGCTCAAGGGTAGGATATGTGAATTTCATAAAATAAATCGGTAACCATTTGTTAATTAACTTAAATCTTGTCAACTTATAGCAGTAAACCTACTGGCATATCGTTTATATATTAGCGCGGTTAAAAATCGCATGGTTTACCTTTTTTTGTAAAATTACACTTTTTGTATTTTAAAAGCAATCGCAATGCTTAAACATGCTACAAGGCGTTGAGGTTATTTGTATATTCATGTATTTGATTTTGTATCGCCATGCCATTTTTATATTATATATTTTTCAGGTGCATACTGTCTGCACTTAGATTTGTAAATTGTTGCTTGGCATTGCTTAAGTATCAGAAATCAAAATATTGGGTTAAGATATTTTACTTGACATTTATGGAGCTCGTTTAAAAACATAATTTGGAAAATATATAACTATCAACTCCATACCAATAAATGCAACTCATTAAGAAGTACCTAATTACACAACTTAGCTCATCACAATAAACCAATCGACTTGGACATTTGCAAGATTATTATCACTGTATGCGACAGCCATGAGTTGACCTCGTTAGAAACAGCGGAAAATACCTTGCATAATAATTCATAGACATTCATTACAGCAAAATCGACGCGATATTTGCTTGACCAAAGTATACACTGTCCAGGGAAACAATGCTAAGGCTGTCGTTATGCTAACATAAGTTGACCATAACCTTTTGCAAGTTTAACTTTTTTTTTTTTTTGAGTAGTGTTTAACGCCCGTTTTTACTACTGAGGCACCACAGACGGTGGACACTGATGATACATGAAATGAAATGATAAATTTGGAAAGGATTTTTTTTCAATGAAGGAAACGTTCCAGGCCTAGTTTAGGGTACCTGCCCGGCATTTGCCATTTATGAGGACTGAGGAAAACCTGGAAAAAACCTCAATCAGGGAGGACGGTCCTGGTGGGGGATTCGAACCTCAGACCTCCCGCTCACAAGTCCGCGCCTTAACGATCTCGGCCACCCGTGGCGGTAAGTTCAACTTTAAACCAGTCACGACAGATATCGTATGTATTGTCAGTGTCTTCATAGTGCTTGCTCTCTAGCACGGTGGTCTGCAATTCGCGCTCAACATCAGTATGTTGTCTTCATAGTGCTTCCTGTCTAGCACGGTGGTCTGCAGTTCGCACTCAACATCAGTATGTGCACAAGAGTCTTACTAAAAAGCATATTAGTTCCAAAGATATTACATAGATGAATCTCAAATCATGCAAATGCAAGGGAAGTCATCTTTCTGTTATTTATGCAACCACTTTCTAAATTTTATTGCACGACTTGTAAGAACTGATGTTGAAACAGTCTAATCAAGTAGGTGAAAGTGTAGCCACTCTGTCAGTCTTCATATTCCAAAGTTCCTATCACTTTTCTGGTTTCTCTCGATATGTCACATTTTTGCTAGGTAAAACTCGTTTTGTTTTGTCTGAAGTTCTGGTTAATCATTGAAGGTGCGCGATTTTTTGTGGATATAGCGCACACCTATGAAAAGAAATCATGTATGCCAGAGTCCTATGACCTCATACATGTTGAATGTAATCCATACGTCCTAATGAAACTGGATTCCAAATCAAACAGAGTGACTATAGTTTTTCCCTCTCTTTCCCTGCTAAACGCTTCTCATCAGTACAGAGGAGAGAGAGGTGTGTTGAATGAATGATTTTCAAACCCATCCCACTCTCTCACTCTCTCTTCCCACTACATTTGAAAGCGCTGCTCGACCGTGTTAAAAGCGACGAGCAAACTCTATGTTCCAAACTAAATTTCGAATTCCCTTTGATCTCGTGAATACCAATAAATGGCCTTTGTCTGTGTGAATGTGGACTGTACGGTTCGGGGGAAATCACATTCGGGACGTCGGCAAGTGAAAAGAGAAAGGCTACCGAGAGACTAACGTTGAAACTTCCACAGACGAGGTGAGAGCATGTTGAGAGTGGTAGTTTTGAATCGTCTGATTTGGAAAGACGCTAGCTTTAATAATTTTCAGTTAGAACTGTTCCAGAGAAAGTTGTGATTCGAGCGATAACAATTTTCTCATCTTTAGGTCTGCAAGCGAATAAGTATTTTAATTTTACATAAGCTTACAAATTACCCAAAAAATTATACACTTTGGAGATTTAGTTATTAAAAAATAAAGATTCTTTACAGTATTTTTCAAATTTCTTCTCTTATAATTTCACACACTTGTCGCAGTGTTCTTTTCCCAAAACAGTTTGCAATTTCCTCTCGTTCATAGTATGAAACTTTCGTCCATTCAAAACTGAAAAGCCATATAGAGATCTGAATGTGTTCTCTAAAGAAGTTGACAGACGTGATAAAAGCAGCGGTTTGTAAATAAAGGCATAAAGAATGGAATGGAATGTATGTGAACTATCTGATTCTCGAAATATTGAAAAAGGCTGAGTAATTTCCGGACAGGCCTCAGAATTGCTAGAGGAATTGAGGTTTTGGTGGCAACGTTCCAATGAGCGTCGTTTGACTTATTACATTGTCACGATCTAAGACATCAAGAGATGGGGATGTAGCCATATGGAGTTTTACTATTTGGAAAGTAACAACATTCCCTTGTCTGGGAATATGAGCAAAAATAATTAAATTATACTTTTGCAACTAACGGAACCAAATTTTAAATGTACCATCACACAGTTCACTAAAAATTATATATCTGAATGAGACGCCTATTAATAGTGGAGCGAGCGAAGATGTAGCATGAGATTCGTTCCACTTGGAAGCCTTACTCGAACTGCTCAATCTTTGGAAACGTTTCCCACGCTTTCTTTGAATGAATGGATTCGTGTTCTGGAATGGAGGAGAACACTTTCGATACTTGAGACTTGCTCACGGCTGGCCGTGTGGGTGCACGGCCGAGAGAAAAGATGAGTTGAGGGAGACAGCGGGCGACCAGGATCCAGAAGCGGTGTGCGTGGTAGAGAAGCTCCTAGCATTATTTCTAGACAGAGAATTCCCTCCAAGGAATTAGAGTCCTTCAAAAGGGTCGCTTTTATCAGGCGCTGGGACTGAAGCCTTTCCAAAGCGCAAGCCATCGCCTTAACGCACACAGCACCGGCGTATCTCGCCTGGCACTTTCAAACCCTGCAACAGAACCAACTGAAGGAAGTGAAATGAAATGGGAGATATTTCATGGAAAGGAAATATCCATCCCAGTATTCACCTAAACAAGCAGGGAAACCACGAAGAACCCCAAGGCTAGGATAGACGGTCCTAAGGAACATTTGAAGCCAGAATCTCCCAAACGTGCTGTTTGAGTCACCCCACTCACCTAACATTTCACAAAAAACACCCTCAGAAGTGAGTTCTAAGTACTTTAGCTTGTTTCACTATACCAAATCTAAGTGAGAACTATTTCATTTTAAGGATGCATGTTTACAGAAAATTATAAACCTTGCAATGTTCGATACTCCAGAGAACTCGCGAATATTATTAATTATAAAATATTTATTTCTCTTTTATAATACAGACTACAAGAATTCTCATTTTGTTCCCCGCATTTCTCTTTTGTAATACTTACAGGTTGCAAAAATTCGAATTTTGTTCCTCTTACTGAGTAATTGTACTGTATACATTCTTTTCAAGTGATTTAGAAGGAAGGAAACAAGAAGAAGACGAAAAAAAAAACAACCTACTTGAGTAATACATAATAGTTCAATTTTTCTTTGTGTGTGCTTTAGAGTACATTATGATAATATCACACTGTAATGCAATAACTTATTTCATTAATTAACAAGGCCATAATTTGTATTTTATGTTCTCATTTAAAATTACTATACTTGCTGAGGAATCGCTTAATTTACGTAGCTCCTACTTGACGGACTTTTTTACTAACACTATGGGAACACGGATTTTTATTCCGGAAGCGCCATATTTCCCGCAAACACCGAGTTGAAAACTCTTGTGAATCTATATTATATTGCTACCTTAAGAAAATGAATCTTCCTGTCGACTTGAAAGTCATTCAATATTCTTTCCCCTTTAGATTATAACTGAACATTACTTTTGGTATGTGTTTAAAATCTCTTCCGGTCGTAGTAGTTTAGTGGTAAACATACTTGTCTCAAAGTCACAGGTTCAAACTAGGGTCGAGAACTGTTAGGGCTTAATAATTCTAAATATAGCTTTCTTTGGAAGGGAAGTAAAACAGTTGATCCCGTAGATTTTGTAGATTTACGACACGTAAAAGAACTCAATCCTAAAAGAATAGACCAGGAAAAATCGAAGGATTTTCCTGGCTTAAAAATCCTATGTATGGCTTCCTTCGGAAGGGAAGTAAAGCCGTGGGTCCCGTGTCGTACATTTACGGCCGATAAAGAACCTCAAGCCTGAATGAAGAGGCCTCTGAGCAAAATTTGTCGGCCGTTTCACGCCCTGAATTGAATGGGACGCTGAATACCTGAGATGTTAAAGAGCGTCCGTAAATAAACAAATAAACAACTTCTATCTGCCCTATTTACTGTACAGTTTTTGCATCCATATATTAACAATGGAATTGCTATTATTTAATTAAATTTTATTAATGTAGAAGATAGTGTTTATCCTCCTAAAATGTGCAATATTTTTCCACATAATCTATATTTTTTTTTTAAACGTCTATCTTCTTCTTGTCTGTAAAATTTATTTATTTATTTATTTACGAACACTGTTTAATGTCTCGGGTCATCAGCGTCACATTCAATTCAATGCATGAAACACGAAAAATGTTGCTTAGGTGTCTCTTTTTTCAAGCTTGAGGTTCTTTTACGTGTCGTAAATTTACGATAAGGGGTCCATGGCTTTACTTCCCTTCCGAAGATCATATTTATAATGTTTACGCCCGAAAAATGCATCGAATCTGGCCGGGATTGAACTCGGAACCTTGGGTATTTGAGGCAAGTAGGTTACTGGTATAACACCTGGACCGACTTGCAGTAATATATATTAATTTTTATTTATGTTTGTTTATAAATCTTTTACTAACTTTTTCTGGTTCATTTTCAGTTCTTCGTTTAAGTTGATCAAATTAACGTGTTACCTATGCAGAGACTGAAGATAACTATAAAATACTCTTCTATCTGCTGTCTTCAAAGTCACGCCCTGTCAGAGTTGGGCAGAACATAAACCAGTCGGGAAATAAGGCACGACCACATAGATGAATCATTCTAATCTGATGCGGTTCACCTGAAATAAAATACAGAAGAAGAAAAAAGTTACCGTTTTTTATATTACAGAGTTTCTAAGGCTTTGAAACCTCTTTCAAACGCTCCATGAGCGGAATTAACAGCTGTTGGCAGCATCCCTATTAATTTCAGGAGGACGAACGGGGAAGGGGCCATGAGAGAGCTACCTGTAAAGCAAACCAATAGAAGGGGTGATGCTCTCAGAAAAGGGGCGACCAGAATTTCGTATAGTCAGTGTTGAGAAAAATAGAAATGATATATTGAAATTTGTAGTAAAAGTTTTAATTGCAGCCTTCCAGTTATGTTCAGAAGTAGTCTAAGAAATTTCTTTATGCATTTATATTACGTTTTATAAAAACAGGCCAAAAGTTCAAGGAGATAAAGTTTTTGAAAGTTGTATTAACAAGCGCAGAGCTACTTTAATATTTTCGCCGAGTTGATGTTTTAAATGTCTCATAGTAGTCTGGAGAAAAGATCATGCTGAAATTCAATTAGGATGTAATATTACCCATATCTCGTATTCTGAGCAATTAAATACAGTATTTGTCTTAAAGACAACTTTAATTATAAGTTTCTCAATATGTTTGTGTTTTGTTTCAAGGTGACACCTGATGCCCTATAACATTAATAGAAGTTTTCATTTTTATGTACCTTTTACTCCGAAAGTATTACAGATACCTCAGTGAAACTTTTACTGCTTATTTTTCATTACATTATAAGTTCTGAACTCTAGTTTAGAGAATTTACTTTATAAGCATAATAACTTTATTCTTTTTACAACATATTCCCATTTTATAAAAATAAAATTATATTAATATTCATACACAAAAAGTTCTTAAGTAAAGTCCTGAAACTAGAGCTCAGAAATGAATGTAATAATGGTCAGCTGTACAAATTTCTAGCTTCTATCTTCATTAGTTTATGAGGAAAAGGTAATATGTTGTGAATTTTCACTTGCGACTAAAATAGCGTTTAGTTTATACAATTAATTATCAATTTACATACTAATACATTTCTTGCACCTGCATCTTCACACAAAGTAATATTGCCACCACAGGAGACAGTTTCACTCAATACTGTAATTAAAATATTCAAGTCAATCACAATATTAGTATTTGCTTTGTTGTCTTTAATGTCTTCCATGTGATTACTAGATATCTAGGGGAGTGTAAGTAATTGATTTATCATTTATTGAAGCATTCTATTCAGAAATGAGCCCATTATTTTCATTATCATTACTACCATGCTTTATTGGACAGTTTTTGTAATACTTATTTCTTTTGTTTTTAATTTTTTTATAAACCCTGGTGTACCTAGACATGTTAAATGTATTTAGGCAAGAAATCTGGGATGTATAGCTTGTAAAACACAAAACTTTCCAATTGATTAAAAATTTACACACATACAACCATTATTGTTATTGACGTTTGAAAAGGTACTTATAAAATACATCAAACCACAACCTTCTATAACAAATGGTTTCAGATATTTTCATTTTTATTCAATAGTGCGGGGTATTGAAAAAAAAATTGGCACACAAAACGCATTAGGTAATTAAAAAGTATTTACAAATGGAATTATTCAATACATAAAGTATCAAATTAAGCAGAAAAATCCAAATAACTATTTGAAACAAAAAAACTAAAATTGGTATTTTTTTTTTCAAAATTTGACCTCTGATCTTGTCTTGAGAACTACCAGATGACTTTGGCTACAATTTAGCATACGTAAACAGTGAGGCTATTTGAGTTACGGGAGAAGTTACTGCGTACTGGGAGAAGCGCGAGTTGTCGATGCCTTTAATGCATGTGCAGGTAGCAGCTTGTTAGTTTAAGGGACGCTTTGTCATTTAGGGGTTGTACGTTCATGGGATACTCGGTGCTTTCATTGTTTGTAAATTGTGTGCCAATATTTCTTCCTTAGTTATGCTACTACATAAATATAGTCTTGAAAAAACGGAATTTGGATTCTTGCGATTCGCAAGAAAATATCCTGCTACGCGCATTCCAGATAGAGAAACTGTTAAAAGTTACCTCTCAATGACAAGAAACTTGTTTCGAACCACCGTGATATTGCGGGAAAAAGTTAGATAATATACAGGAATTTTCCATGCAGATACCGCCGAGGGGCATCCTTTTCACATTTCATATAACAAAGGGTTACTGCTTATTATCAGTTTTAAATGCACCATTAGTTTATTCTTCCAGTAAAAATAAAAATACTATCCTTAATTGTGGCAACTCTATCTTAGCAACAGATTGCTTCCTTGGTTAAAGATAAGCTACTGATATTCATTTTGAGATGTTTAACAATTGTAGTAGCATTTATCATCAACTTCCCGACAGCAATTTAATAGTTACATACTTTTAAATACCATATTTTCGTTGTTTTCAGCAGTGACTTATTGCTTTTTATTAAATTGTGTAAATGGTAAATAATAGAGATAGATTTTTAGATTGGAATCGGGAAGTGAATGCTAATATAACACTGACAGAATTTTCGTGTTACGTAGGAATAGAAGTGAAAGGCGAAACCTGGCATCCAGAGCTATCTTTATTAGATTTTTCCGAGCGTCGACGAACTGGCCAATCAGCCATGAGCATTTTAAACGTTTGAAGCCTAGCTATGCTCATATTCAGTTGATTTATTTATGGACGCTCTTTAACCTCTCAGGTCATCAGTGTCCCATCATATACAGGGCATGAAACGGCCGACAAATTTTGCTCAGAGGTCTCTTCTCTCAGGCTTGAGGTTCTTTCTCGTGCCGTAAATGTACGACACGGGACACCGCTTTACTTCCGTTCCGAAGGTAGCCATACTTAAGATTTTTACGGCCGAAAAAAAATCCATTGATCCTGGCCGGGATTGAACCCGAGGTCTTGGGTTTAGGAGGCAAGTATGGTTACCAATACACCACCAGGACCGACTCGATACTCATGGGAAAACATGTATGGCCTCCGGAGGCTTTAATGTCGTCACCTGGGCATACAAACGGAGAGATTGTATATAAAGAAGCAATTCTTCCAGTTTCAGACACTCTTATATATTCTTCATTCACCTTTGGCCATGTAGGGTAGTTGAGTTTACGCGGACATTTATGATCAGGTGCATAACTTATGTATCATGCACATGCATAGCCGCGTGATACTTCTTCGAATAATAAACAAGCGATAATCGATTGCAAATTTTAATTTCTATGAGAAACTCGTACGGTAGATCAATACTTAGCAAAGTCTTGCCGCACCGTATGAATCAGCTGATGAAAATTGTTTACAAACTCCGGAAGCTCGCGGTCATTATAAGTACTTAACGTGCCATCGCGCAGAGTCAAGAAGAGTCCAAGGGTTACGAGCATTGAAAACCTTGCTCATGAAGTGGGAATTGATTATGGGACATGCCAACGAATTTTAACTGATGAATTGGGCATTCATCGTGCCGCCGCAAAATTTGTGCCAAGGATTCTGATTGCTGATCAGAAGGCGCAGCGTGTTGAAGTTTGCACGGAGCTTCGTCAGGTCGTATCCGATGGCCTAACCTTCTTGTCCAGGATCATCACCGGCGACGAGAGCTGGATGTACGTTTATGACCCTGAGACAAAACAACAATCCTCCCAGTGGAAGAACCCGAACTCACAAAGACCAAAAAAGCGAGACAAGCGAAGAGCAAAGTCAAGAGCATGTTCCACGTTTTCTTTGATACTAAGGGGATTGTGCACAAAGAATTCGTCCCGCCAAATCAAACCGTGAATTCCACGTGCTACTGTGACGTTTTGCGACGGCTCCGTGAAAATGTGCGGAGACGACGGCCCGAACTTTGGCGACAAGGGAATTGGCTGTTGCATCACGATAATGCTCCCTGTCACAATTCCTTATTCACCAGGAGCATTTTGACGAAAAACAACACGACACTTGTTCCACACCCACCGTACTCACCGGATTTGGCACCCTGCGACTTCGTTTTATTTCCCAAACTGAAAATAAAGCTGAAAGGACGTCGATTCAATACAACTGAGAGGATTCAAGAATAAACGCTGTCTGTTCTAAACACCCTCAAAGAACAAGACTTCCAAAATGCACTTGGAAAATGGCAGAATCGCTGGGACCGGTGTATACGTGTGAAAGGGAACTACCTCGAGGGTGACGGTGGTTATTAGTCTCAAAGTAAGTTTTTGACCTGATGCCAGCACAGTCCCGAATTTTCTGGGTACCACCTCGTGTATATAATTCAGAAATTTAAAAAAATATCAAGCGAAAAATCATAATTTATGAACAAATAAACAATTATTAAACTGTATAACTGTAGGAAACTATTCTCCCAACCGGAACCTATTGACTAAAACTAAATATAGATACCAAGTTTCTATATTATTATTATTATTATTATTATTATTATTATTATTATTATTGTTGTTGTTGTTGTTGTTGTTGTTTTTGGAATTAACACGCATTTTTGCGTGACTAATATACACAACAGAGAGAAGGGGAGAATTTAATACAAATATCGTAGTAACGCTCCTATATAAAAACATATATTCTCCTGGTTTTCGTGTTATAGACTTCTCGAGGACCCAAATGATAAAATATAGAATCTACAGAATGAAGTTGTCTCTACAGACAGGATATTTTGAAATCACGGTTCGACTCCGAGCAATGCTTTGGAGTTGGTCTACTCAGTTTTTTCGGAAAGAAAAAGGTAGAATGTAGGCTTTATATATTATTACTGTCTTTATATTTAATTAAACCGAAAGGATTTAAACCAATTTCTTCACGAGTTCACTAAGACTGTCTTTCAACAAAGCCTACTACTAACAAAACTACTCATTATCGCTGCTGGAGAGAGTTTGAAGGAAAGCATTGTTACTTAAACTGTAATATTGTTTGATATTGAAATAACTGTAAGGATTTTTTCCCTTATTTAACAGATTGGACTATGTTGCCATTAATATACTATTTCATTATAATTATTTAATAGCCATTAAAATAGTTAATTTACTTTATAACGTAATAACAGTAGCCTTAATAATACTGGAGGCAAACTTTCTTGGGAACACATGATGAGAAGCATGCACACAATGGCGCATATGGTAAAGAGGCTCCTTCCGCTTTCTCTCATCTTTTCCTGGCAAAATACTCCACAAAATTGCGGAGACACCGGCTTGCATCGAGGTTATAAATAAGTCCTCTACCAACAATAATCGCAAATACAAACTTAGGCGCAAAATGGAAGTCCCCCACGACTTTTTTTTTTTTTTTTTTTTTTTTTATTAAGCACAAAGACGCATCAAACAATAGTTACAGGTTTTAATATCCCATCCCCCGTTGTCTACAGTCGCTGACACACTAATTAAAGATTTGTCAACAAAATTTGTTTCCCAATCCAGACGTTTTTACCCATCTTGTGACTGTATTATCTGCATACACGTTTTTGAGTCATGTGTTGGATATCTTCCGCCATGGGGAATTTTATCATGACTCTTTGATACATTCGCAATTTTGATATCTATTGCACCTTATTACGCTGCAGATCACACTGTCACTTGGCATAGTGAAGCTAGAGACATCTAGTGACCATTACTCTCGTACCGCTATAATAATACGAGAATGCCGTGCAATGCACTCTCTCGAAAATGCTCGAAACTAACTCTCGATAGTTCTGGAGGTTTCTAAGAAATCATACTTCGTTACGTCGCGCATATAATTCAAGTTGCCTATAATAATAATAATAATAATAATAATAATAATAATAATAATAATAATAATAATAATCCTCATTTGAAAGACTCAGGAAATTGTGGAAATCGAGTTTTGACTTTGAATATGAGAAAATGTACAATTACTAATAAAATATGAATAGACCAAGGAGTATTCCAGTTTAATTCACCATCCGTATGACAGACAAACAATAAGCATATTTATCTAGGTATAACATTTTCCCTAGGACGGCGTTTTTAGAAAACAGACATAATTCCAAATTCTGTTATATAATTACGCCTATAAAGTATGATCTCATTGATTTCAACTGTATAGTACTCAGCAAACATTCCATATGAAAATGAAGCCAGTTTAGCAGATAAGAGTGTACGACGCTTGTATTTTTTGTGAGGGGGGGAACAGTGCGGGACGGGCTGTGATAAAGCTGTATGAATCACGGGCCCGCACGTGACCCTTTTCGTATTAAGAACCGCCGTTCACCCTACACACCCATTTTTCTTTCCCAATGGTATCAATGACCTGGTTTCTCAATCGGCAAGCGAGTGAGATCAGGACTTATCGCCGTATCGCGTACCATACTCGGGGGATCAGCTTCTTGTGGCAATCAGCATCCTTCCCTCAGCTGCTGGAACAGAATTGATGTGGTGGCTGTGTGACCGAGCTTAATCTCAAAGTTGTCTAAAAGCAGCCTGACGAGATTCATTCAGCCTTTTCTGCATTTGAATTACTTTACTTTCCAACAAATTGTACTTGGGCGTATTTTCCACGCAATCTTTAACAATGCGTGTTTTATTTGCAGAGTCGAGAAGAAGGAAGCCCTCGATTCGTCTTTTTTATCTGAAGGCAAGACCTACTGGAAAATCTCTAAATCTCTAAAATCTCTAAATAACGAAAAGTTTAAAACATTGTTTGTTTATGTACGTAAGCTAAATTATCTAAAATAATTCACAGTAATATTAATTGTTTTTGTTAATTAATCATATAATACAAAACGTTTGAAATACAACAGGTCTTTTATTTAGAGTAAGGCTTTAATAATGTAGGAAACATTAAATTATTTATTCTTCTAGTTAAAACTATACTTTTAAAACTAAAAGAAAGTCGTAAAATAAAAAGAAATGTTTATATATTTATGTATATAATCTAAATTATCTTAAATAATTCTCAATAATAATAATAATAATAATAATAAATCAAATAACACAAAATGTTTGGAATATAATAGGACTTTTATTTACAGTAAGGTTTTAATAATGTAGGAAACATTAAATTATTTATTCATCTAGTTAAAACTATACTTTTAAAACTAAAAAAAATATATAAACTATAAAGAAATATTTATTTATGTATGTATTCTAAATTCTCAAAATAATGGTAATAATTGTATATTTTTAATTAATCAAATAATACAAACCGTTTGGAATATAGCAGGTATTGTAAGATCTTGATTATGTAAAAAGCATTAAATTGTTTATTTATCTAGGTAAACCTATATTATTAAAACAAAAAGAATTTATAAAACAAAATAAAACATTTATCAATTTCTTAAAAAAATCAGTAGAGTTGATATGTTTACATAGACATTACTTTTCACCACTAAATGGGGGAAAATATCATGAACGAGAGGAAAGTGCAAACTGTTTTGAAAAATGAATATTGAGGTAAATATATTAATAGAGGTGCTTTGAAAGTCCGAAATCGTAGCCCCGTTATCTCAACGGCCAAGTTCCCTGTAGAAACGAAATTGAAGAACCAGGTAAGAGCATTAAACTGGAGACAGTCACATGCATGTGAAACGTGCTTGGAACGTTGGATCAAGTGTTATGTATTCTTATCTATTTGGGTTTGCAGTTTATAACGTACATTAGGCAAGTGCAGTGCCTATTTCATGCATCTGAAGGCATGTTTGTGCAAATAGGAATACTATTGCGTAGTTTATATAGCGAGGAAAGAACAATATTGGAGGTGATCAGCGGCGTGACGTTTCTGATCACCAGCTTCGTGTTACCAAACATGCCTTGCAAAGAGAAGTCTGATAAGGAAAGTGCTGAGAAAATTGCCATACATTCTCTCCAATATCAACAATCACATCCACAGTAGATGAATTTGTTTCCATCGTTGTGAAAGCCTAAAATGATCTTCCTGAGGAGATATGAATGTCTTTCTGAACCTGCAACATGTCGTGATTTAAATGTATTTTGGTTAATAAGATGAGTTGCAAACTACTTCTTATGGGGAAGCAGAGTTTACAGCAACAGGGGTGTTTGTCTTTAGCTCTCCATTGGACCTCCGACATTGTTATTTCCATCGGTGTTGCTTTACGCTAGTCGTGTGAGAATACTCTTAACATCATCTACTCATTAAAGTATTCCTTTTGTTGTCAAGAAATACCTGCCTAAAGAAATGTGACTATTATTTCGGGATATAGGCTCATAAGGGATCGACTTTTACCAAATACTCAAATAAATATCGAAATCTTCAAAGCACATCAAACTTTTAGGGTAATTTGCACAGTTTAGATATGTGAAACTAACAATTCGTTATTGCCGATACCATGTGTCGTGCTATCTATTTGTTTGGCCCTTGCTTTATGTAGTAGGAAGACCCCAATTGTAGACGAAACAAAGTGCATCGTACAGGCTGGCTCGCGTTATGGTAATATTGATGATTGGTAAGACAGAATAAATGCAAGTTCTGGCAAATCAAATGCACACAAGATAAATCGTACCATTATTTTTTTTAATAGTATTTAACGCCCGTTTTTGTTACCGAGGCACCGCAGGCGGTGAACACTGATGATACACGAGATGAAATGATAAAGTGGGAAAGGAATTTTTGTAAGGAAGGAAACTTTCCAGGCCAAAGTTTAGGATACCTCCCTGGCATTTGCCATTTGTGAGTACTGAGGAAAATCTGGAAAAACCCTCAATCAGTGAGGATGGTCCTGGTGGGATTCGAACCCCAGACCTCTCGCTCATGAGTCCGCGTCTTAACGACTTCGGTCAACGGTGGCGGTAACATTATGTGTTGAACACAGAGGAAAAATTACTAGAACATGAGTATTATATTAATAAATATTATATATGTGATAAATGGCAAAGTAATTCTCCATTTTATGTATAAGTTTGCTTTCTGGTCTGTTTTTGGTACTTTACATGTTGGAGAGTCTGTGATGACGCTAGAGAATTCACCTGGTGCATGAATATTCCCTAGACATCTAATATAGCATTAAACTCTCAATTTCTAAATAATCGTCTTACATGCTTAACAAGCATAATGTGTAGAAAATGTTAATGGCCATCATGCCCTGTAATAACTTACTTTCGAGCGATTCTCTCTGCCGACATCCTAATTCAACTTCTGGTGAAGAATTTCCACGTTGTCAATAGGTCTGAAATTAGCATGGGCTTCCCCTCCCCTCGCTTACATACACAATGATCTTTAAATGACTCCATGTGTAGAAATCCGATGGATTGATACCATGAGAAGGAATAGTTCAGCATTTCGGTCCTCCACTACCTATCCATTATTTGGAAATCGATGAACTAGAGTTGTTATGGCAGCATGGGAAAAATGAGGCAGTGGCTCATCATGCATGAATAACATAGGCGTTTTAAATTTAGTGAATTTTTTTCTAGTTGAGAATTTAAAAGTCGCAGTACGATCTCTTGCCAAAGTACCAGATAAAATAAAAAGAACCCACTAATGAGCAGTGAATTATTCCAGCTCCTACATGATACTAAAAGTTGTCAGTTTCTTGTTTTCAACACTACACAGAGATTTTCGTAAGCCCATATATGAATACTCGTATTGTGAAAGTTCTGCAGTATTCAGTGCCACCAGAGAAATTCGTTGAGCAAAAATACCTTAATCAGTGGGGGGAATGACTAAAAGCTAAGCGAAATGGACTTTATGAAGTTATTCCTTAGTTTTAGGTTCTCTGTCAATTATCCAGTAAATATTCACCGGGTAGTAGCTTCTTAACAGAGCTAGTCGAAAACAATTTACTGCATTAATACAACTATCATGACAAAGAAAGAACCAATAGACCAAACATATGCAAACGTTTTTAAAATTAATATCAAAATGTGTTTATTTTTAGATTTTTAGGGCTCCGCTGGTAACATTATCGCATACACCCTAAGCCGGTACGCATGTAGACAGACGGACGAACATGTGATTTCCTCTTGCACTAACACAATCTTAAATTACACATACTATGCACGGATAGATTTATCCATCGGTGAATTCTTCCCGTATTCTATTCGAAAGCGACTTTCAACTCTGCTTATGGACTTAGTCACATAGAATACTAGCACACAAAAGCCTTCTCCACCTTTCACAAAACACCATCTGCCGCCTGTTACACTAAAGTGCCAACGCACAAATGTACGGTGTATTGTAAGAAATAGTTGCTGTAGTTACAAATTACAATATTTTGTTTTTCACAAAAACTCTTTTTCATTTAAGATAATGTCAGAGGTCAAATTATGAGAAAAGTCCAAATTTTAGTTTTTATTCCAAATAGTTATTTGCATTTTTTTTCTTAATTTGGTATATCCTTTATTGAAAAAAATCCAATTTTAAATTATTTTAATTACGTAATCTGTTTTGTGTGTCACACTGCTTTATTTAATATCTCCCGATACTGTATAAAATTGAAATATCATTGAAACTATTTGTTATAGAAAGATGTGGTTAAATGTATTTTGTAGGTTAATTACTGTTTCAAATATTAATAACGTAATGGCTGCTTGCGTGTTTAATTTAGGAAGCAGTTAGAAAGTTTAGTGTTTATTTTGAGTTTTACAAGCTAAACATTCAAGTTCTCTTTCCTAAAATCATCTAATATCATGCTTAGGTCCACCAGGGTTTATAAAAATTTAAAATCAAAGGAAATAGGTATTACAAAAACCTATCCTGTAAAGCATGGTATCGGTGATAAAATAATAGACCTTTTTCTGAAGAGAATAATTCAGTGAATGATAAAACAATTACTTACACTCCCCCTAGTGCTTCCCAGAAAAGAGATATCCGGTAATCACATGGAAGATATTCAAGACAACAAAGAAAATATTAATACAGTTATTGACTTGAATATTTTAATTACAGTGTTGAATGAAACTATCTCCTGTAATATGTGTGGTAGTAATATTACTTTGTTTGAAGATGCAGGTGCAAGAAATGGATTAGTATATAAATTGTAAATTAGTTGTATTAACTTTAACGCTATTTTAGTCTTAAGTGAAAAATTCACAACATATGTACATTTTCCTCGTAAATTAATAAAGATAGAAGCATGAAATTTTTACAGCTGATCTACATTATTACATTCATTGCTAAGCTCTAGTTTCACTTCATTTGCATTAGAACATTTGTATATTAATATTAATATCATTTTATTTGCATAAATAGGTAATAAGGTATAACTTATTATTTCTATAAAGTACATTCTCTAAACTGGAACTCAGAACTTTTACTGATAATTTGTCATTAAATTATAAGTTTTACTGATATATCTGTAATACTTTCTACATAAAAATTAACAACTTCGCATTAGTAATATGGGCCTCTGATCTCACCTTAAGGAAGCCACACCTTGCATAGGATTGTTCTGAAAGCAAAGACTAATCAAATATACTATGACTATTGCTTCTCGTTCTCTTTTAAGTTAAATGATAAAAAATAATAAGATAGCGGCCTATTTAACAGTAATTAGTTTTTTATGACTAATTACAAAATTCTTATTAAATTGTACTGTAGTTTCAAATCAGTATCAATTCTATATCAAAACGTTATTCTAAGTCATCTATTTTTTGTCAAACTCGTGTAGTTTCTTTCTCGTCAGAAGAAGAAAACACAAATATTTCTAAATACTTATCGAAGTTCACTTCAGTCAGTTTTTAGAATATGACTAGAACATAATCTTCAATTCAACTGTAAGATGTATTTGCAAACATTTGGCAAATGAGATAGTACAATTAGTTTCTATTTCACTTAAAAAGTACAGAAATACACAGTGTAAAACTGTAATGTATGATTTTGTAAAATAAACCCCAGCTAATTTATAAACCTAAAACATTATAAATACAAAATTTCATATTTTCCGAGTATTGCTGTGCAAGATGCATAAAAAAACATAATATTCGGAAAGTTGGATTTTTCAAATCCTCACCTTTATTTAGCTTCAATTGGCGCCCGTACAAAATTCTATTAATATTGATATTAATTGTAATTTCACTGATAATTTTTATTTTAAGTTTTAATATATGAAAAAACAAAAGTTTGTGGAATTTTGGAAAAAAATACAATCTTACTTTATGAACTATTATTTTAAACAATTATTTATGTAAGTAGGTATAATCTTGGTAATTGTGATACGAGTTAATGTTCACCAATGTTCAGAATGATGATTATGTAAACAATGTTTTATGAATTTTTGTATTGAAATATTTTTAAAAAGTATCAAAATTTTGGAAAATGTGATTTTATGACGTAGTAGATATGACGTATTATATTGCATGTTTTCTTAGTACTCATTTCTATGACAATGTTATTTTTTTTTTGTTTTTTTTTTGTTTTGAAGAATTTAAATGGAAATGGATGCTAATTCCGCAATGTCTGATATTGAAAATGTGAATATTATTCCAGAAGTAATTACAAAGGAAGCTGAGAGTTTGCTAATTTCTCAAAAACCGAAAACTATATACGACATGGAATATGACGATTTCTGTACTTGAGGAAAAGAGAAACTGTTAATTCACTTAATGAAAAAATCTTGTTGGCATATTTTTCAGAGCTTGTAAATATATAATATAACGTTTATTAACAGTGAGAAGGCTAAATGTGAATGCAGTAGATATCAGTAGTGGCTCAGGAATAACATTTTCTAATGTAACTGATTTTACTTTTAACATTAAAAAAGTAACTGTGAAATCAATGTAGTAAGGTTAAATAAGTTTTCTGCTTGTGTAATAAAGATTACTAATGAATGGTTCAATAACGTTTTGTAATGAAAGAAATTGTAATGTAATTAATTAACCGCATTTTCAATGTTTACAACATAATGGAAGTTAATTTATGCTCTGCAATAACTCATATATGGCTTCTAGTTTCAAAACATTTGTTCAATAAAATTATTCTCGTGTTTGAATGTTGGTATGCTTGTTAGGACGATGATTTTAGCTTTTTCTTAGAGATACGTTGTTTGAAATTGTGTTGTGAAGGCGGTGATGACTTCACGGAATAGGTTGCTAGGTAACCTTTTCTGACACCAGTGCCAGAATCAAGCTAATTGTGCACGATTTATAGCGTCAAAAGAAGCGTGTTTTAATACTAGGATTGCATAAAATATATTTTAAGCATTTTAATATTTATGCGCCTTAAGGAGTTGTCCTTTAGCAATTTATGATACATGATACATGATAATATATGAAAATTAAAATAAAAGATTCAGATTTTAAAATTTTTAAAACACAGATTAATTACGTAATTAAATATTTAAAATGCATAAGTGTTTTTCAGCAATTGGCATATGGGCGGGAAGGAGGGATATGATGTTAATGCGGTTGCCTATTTGTACAATAATTAATTTCACTTGTGTTCATGCACTGAGAGAAGCGTGGGCTTAGCTCTTTCCCTGGGAGCAACATGATTTGTACCAATGTCCTATGTGGAATAAATCACCCGTGCACATTACGGACATATGTTACAGTATTCTTCAGTGCCCCTCGCGCTGCAGCCGTCCTCTCCTCTCTTATATAAAAAGTCCTCACCAGCGATCAATATCACGACAGAAATACCAGTATTACATTGCCATTGGCATGTTACAGTGGAAAGGCTGGAGTCCTGCTGCGGTAAAATAATTACTTCTTTTGTTTTCGGAGGGCATCTCTCTTACTTTTTTACCATTATTATTTTCAGAGATACTTTCCATATTCGAAACAAATCCCGAGCAAAGATTTTCTCTAATAGTATCTTAAGCCTATTAGCAGTTTTGAAAAAAAATATATTAGTGTTACAATTTTTACATTTAACCCACTTTGCGCATTGTATTTGTTTACAGAATGGGAGATGACCTATGTCTTTCCTTGAACAGAATTATTCTTTATAATGAATTAATACATTAGTGTCATTTTGTACCTGTTGAGAAAATATTTGTGGTTCTTTTCTATTTTGAATATATAGTTTATATAATAATACATTGAAATTTTGATGTGTTTCTCTACATGTTACCTAACACGTTTTTGCATCCATGATTTCATAAGTCCTATAAGACCTTATTTCTGATGTTAATAAGATGACCACTGATAGACCAAAACACCATGTGGGTATTTTTTACATTTTTAAATATAACCAGTTAATTAAATAATCCCTTGATATCATCTTTACGTTTACTATAATAGAGAAAAATAACAGTAGGTTTCGAGTTGCATTGTATACTTATAAGATGATGTTCACATGTTACCATTTACCATTGCACAAATCAAACAAAAACAATTGAAGTTACGTCGATTTTCATTCGCTTTGGAATTTAATTTAAATTTTATTGTAATAAAAGCTTGCAACGCAAACATTTTCTGAAGAGCGCTCTTACATGTACATATAATGCTCAAATACATATTACATTAATATTTCACATTTTCTATCCGTAAATATAAAATATATTCATCGTTATAAATACAGTTTATAAGCTGAATTAAGATGCTTTTTTATTTTAAAACATTAGAGAGAAAATTAAACGGAAGGGCACTTTTTAAATTTCGGTTTTAAAGTTATACCCTTACTCCTAATAGTCCGATATCCCCAATTTTGTGAAACTGTTTTTCTTATTTTATTTTAATGGTATATACGGAGTTTTATTGTTAAGAAACAAATATAGCTGCCGCTAGAGCGATTTTTAAATTGTGGATTTCAGGTAAATTCCCACACTTAAAATTCTGATTTCATTGATTTTCAGAAACTATTTTACCTATTTTATGTCAATGGTATATACCTAGTTTCGTTGGGAAAAAACAAAAATTGCGATCGCTAGATTATTTTTTTAAAATTTGGTTTAAATTTCTTTTTTCGGCTATATCCCTACTTCTAATGACCCCATTTGCATAATTTTCAGAAACTGTTTTTCTTATTTTATTTAAATGGTACTTATCGAATTTCGTTGTGAAAAATACAAATATAGGCGTCACTAGAGCCATTTTTAAATTTTGGGCTACAGGTAAACCCCCGCTCCTAATATCCCCATTTCCCCAATTTTCAGGAATTATTTTTATTGTTTTATTTAAACGGTATATACCTAGTTTAGTTGCGAAAAAGGAAATATTGCTGCCGCTATGGTGATTTTTATGTGTTGGGTTTCAGGTTAACCATCATTCCTAATAACCTGATTTCACATTTATTTCATTTCAATGGCACATACCGAGTTTTCTTTAAAACAATTTAAAATTGCGATTTTCAAATTTAGCTTTAACCCCCACTCCTAATGGCCTAATTGCCCTAATTTTCATAATCTATTTTTATTAATTTGTTTCAATTGAATCTGCGGAGTTTCGCTGAGAAGAAACAAAATTACAGTTGCTAGAGCGATTTTAATTTCGTTTAAATTTTCGCTTTAGGTTAACCCCTACCCCCAATGTTCTAGTTTTGCTGATTAACTAACTCTACGAATTTTCCGTTAATTGAAGGCTTAATGCCGAGTTGCGTTGAGAAAAAATAAGAACTGAAACCGCTAGTGTTAATAGACATATATTTTTATTGTCATTTTTGGGCCTTGTAGGTAATATCGAATGAGGTATGAAGAACTTTTTCAAAAATCGTTTCATGGATACAACCGCAATAGTTTCATTCCTTCGGAATTCGCTAAAATCAAATAGTTGCGTGCTATTTCCAATAGCGATCTTCAACTGTTGTCTTGCTGCGCATGTTTTAGTAGCTGACTTCAATTGTTTGTTTATCTAGGAATGTGAAACAAACGACGCCAGTTTGTAAGATGGCGCAGTTTAGCAATGTAGAGTATCTTGAAATGTTACTTATTTATGGTGAAATGCGTTGTAACGGAATTGTAGCGGCATGAAACTATCGGGAAAGGTTCCCCAAACAGATGATCGCCATATTATATGAAGTTGGTAACTTCAGTCAGCTCTCTATGTAAGTAACTAAGTAAATAGTTTGATCTCAAGATGTTACGTATACATTATGCTATATTTTTCATTGTGAATAATCTCTTAACAAATTTATTCCTGTTGTGAAGGCTGCAGAAGCTAAGGAATTAACAATAGTAGCTCTATTCGTGCATTGCAAGATTACAGAAAATGAATTAGTTACTATCTCAAAAACGAATACCACTATGCCAAAATTAGTTTAAACAGAAATCTTCAAAATAGAAATATCTTTCTCAGGTTAAGAGAAAATCAGTAAGTTTCCTTCCCCCTCGTGTAACAAGAATATGAAAAAAGGATTAAAAATTAAATAGATAATGGCAGCTCTTGAAATACATGTTCATGTATAGCCTGGGTATTGAAGCAACAACTAATACATAAATGTCAAGTCATAGAAAACCAATTATTTTCAGGGAATATCATATCTGTCTGGAATTTTCCAATTTTTTTTAATTATTTTGAGCCTAGGGACTTTATTATAACTCGGGAGGGGAGTGGGAACTAATTCCAAAACTAAAAATATTATACATTCTTTTTATTCTTCCTTTTCCTTTATATCAAGCATTATGCTTAATATTACTGCCCTCTTACAATTGTCCTTCCTTGTTTTTAGGTCGACTTAATCCTTCGTTCACCAAAGGTTTTGACTAACCTTTAGAATACGGTCATCATATACTTAGAGGTTCTTGTTGCACTCACTTGTTTCGTTAATCATGACTGGTTGCTAGATACATGTTATATTGTGTTGCTAATCAAGGTAGTGTTTTATTTTTTCCGTCCATATTATATGCATAGACTATATTTAGCGGTGTCCTTTACATTACATTTGTATATTGTTGACAAAGACGCTAGCAGCGTTTCTCACTAATTGCACACTGTTTTCGCACGAATTGACAACACTATAGAATTCCTATGCGGTCGGTTAGGTTAGGTTGGGTTAGGTTAGGTAACTTTACTTTACTTTAGATAAAATGAGGTTTGGGCATGGATTAAGAACCAACGTTGTTCGCGTTACTCAGTTTCCCGAATTATAGGCGGTTGATATTGAATAAGGGGGTTATTATGAGGACGGGAGGGAGGTAGGCGGAGGGAGGGAGAGGGACGGAGGGAGGAATAGAGATGGTGCAAAATCCGAATAGTTTTCTTTGTTAATCCCCACCCAAAACACCCTCTCTTTCCGGTGGGTCCAGTTAGTGTGCAAAAACGACATATGTACCAGATCGGTTCTAGGAAATCACTGACAATGTTCGCATATTATAAACAAAATTTATAGTTTTCTTCTTGTAAACTACGATTCATCGTGTATTAACTTTCAATTCGGCATTGTAACAATTTAATGTGATCTTCTATGTCTTTTGACGTTTTACTATTAATGAACTCAATTTTTCACTAATTTCTTCGCTTATTCTGTAAGTAATAGTAATTATTCAATTTATTCTATTTATAAATGGCGTCTGTTTCAACGATGAATGTTTTCGTGTTGCTAGAGTGAAGTTACATATCACATCATATTGCTTTTTTCCTTACTTAAGAGTTATTATGCATAACTTTACTTCATTTAGTAATTTCTGAGTACTTTAAATACATTTCAATAAGTTTTAATTGTATTAATTTGTAGTTAATTAACGCTAGATGCTATATGAGGAGCATCTGAAATTTTTTTCTACATGGTTCTTATATCGTAATGCTCTAGACGCTTGGCTTTAAACCGAAATGATACGGGTTCCTGTCTCCTCCAGTTATGAAATTTATAACTTGTACAAACATAGTTTAACGTAATTAGAAGCATATGAGATAGTAGAAAGTGTAGTAAATGTTAAGGGTAGATATTCTTTCAGGGGAAGTGAAAAGATGATTAAATAGGAGGAAGTAATGAGATAGGGAGACACCTAGTAGATAAAGTATTAATTGTTTTTCAGTCGTAGGAAATCACTTTAGTGCAAGACCGACATGATTAAGTGATGACTGATATCAAAATTTGTTATATTCTGTACGCGATCGATCCAAAAAGTATATTATTTATATTTTCTGTTTAAAGCAATTCTCTTTTTTCCTCATTCTTATCACTGGTCTTAAATGTTCCATTTTGCTTTGCGCGGTGCCTTGTTGAGCGAATAGTTGCTTCTCACCAAGTCGACCCAGGTTTGACCCCAGCTGCGGACGAAGCGGCGTCTGGGCATTTTTTTCTCCGGATGCTCCAATTGACAATGCCATTCATTTGGTCATTGCTCCATCATCTCATCCCCATCTTTACCTTCATCATTCAGCATAAAAGTCCGCCGAGAATATGGAGGAGGACTGGAGAAAGACATACCTTGCACCTTTTCATTGACTTTCAGGGGAGGTTCTGTCATGGTGTGGGCTGGTGTCAGTGTGGAAGTCAAAACAGAGTTGGTTTTGTGGTTAACGAGGCCCTGAATGTATTGAGGAAATTCTAAAGAAGCACGTTATCTCATGCTCCATATGTTGACAATGATTTTGCCTCTCAGTGTAGAATAAATATTAAAAAATTCAAAAATATAAAATCAACTGATTCAAATCTGATAAAAATTGAACTTTAAAGGCATGGTGCCACTTAAAGAATGTAATAGCAAGCAATGAATCAAAGTGAGACAAGGGGAACGGATTGCAGAGCAAGAACAGCTTTTCTAAGAGTCTTAGAAATCCTTTATGAACATTGTACAAGTGTAGAGAGTTATTATGAATAAATACACTTTTTTCCCTGAAATACAATTCTATTTTATATTTAGACTAAGAACTTACCAATATCTCTTAGCGTTATACTGAAAATATTAAAATCCTGAATCGTTGTCTTATAATATATATATATATAAGTGAATGTTAAAAGTTTCCCCAAAAAAATCAGGTTCTCCCAAATAGTCAAAATTAACCCTCTTTAAGATGACTCCCCTTAAGTTTTCACATCTCCGCTTTCCCTTCCGGCGTTTGCAAGTGTCAGCCATTTCTGATAACACATTCCTTTTAAAGCGGAAAAACCAAAGCCGCAAGGAGGCAGATTCGATCTCTAGGAAAGCTGAACACATGCAAAAGTAATGTCCTGTTTCATTGATTTCTAACTCGCATTATTTGCCAGTTATCTAGATACTCAAAATGGCAGTCGGTCCTGGTGGTGTAGTGGTAACTATACTTGCCTTGTAAACCCAAGATCGCGGATTCAAACTCGGCCAGGATCGATGGATTTTTTCGGGCGTAAAAATCCTAAGTATGGCTTCCTTCGGAAGGGAAGTAAAGCCGTGGGTCCCGTGCCGTGCATTTACGGCACGATAAAGAACCTCAAGCCTGAAAGAAGGCCTCTAAGCAAAATTTGTTGGCCGTTTCACTTCCTGAATTGAATGGGATGCTGATGACCTGAGATGTTAAAGAACGTCCATAAATAAACCAAAATCAACTCAAAATGGCTGGGTATTTACCGTACACATTCCGAAAGAACATGCATATGAATGAATATCCTAAAGAACGACAAAGCTACACTATTTCGTAAGTGTTAAAGAACAGAAGAGAGCACTAAGTCACCTAAGAACACCTAAGTCACCTAAGAACACGCTTGGTAGTTTTTTCTACAGGAAAAACATGTCACGGGTAAATATGGAACCTTCCGTTCGACTGTGTAAATAAGTCACCAATCCAATTTTGGTTCTGGCAGGGCACACGCAACAAGCAAGCCCTTTCTTTCTGCAGTAATTACATCCGTGTGGCGGTTTCAACGACCCATTGCAGTCTTAACAGCTTCGTCCCTAAACAGTGGGGATGCTAGCCGCTCCAGGCTATGCGGCTTGAAGGTGCACCGTTGCAGTTAGAAAGTTCCGTGCCTTGGCGATATAAGATAAGCATGAAGATTAAAGTGTTATATACTTGTACACTTATTCAGCTGACGACTATACACATAACACAATTTATAGCGTGTACACCGTCACGTGTGTTTACAAAGGAGGACTCGTGAGCGGGGGGTCTGCAGTTCGATTCCAGCCACGACCCTTCTCCCTGACTAGGTTTTTTCCAGGTTTGCCCTAGTTCTCATTACTGGCAAATACCGGAGAGGTACTCTGATAATTATGTAATAACTATTTTGTGAATTCCGAAGCTATCGCGATTGTATCCCTGTAACTATTTTAGAAATTTTTCTTCAAATCTCCATATATATATATATATATATATATATATAATATTAATGAAAAATAAAAATAAAGAAACACTATTAACAATGTAACACATTAACACTAAGAATAAAAGCAGATAAAGATAAAACACAGAGAAAAAGTCACACTTGAAATTGCTATATTTCGAACTACTGCGAGTTTTTCAATGGCAAGATGCTAGACAAGTGAAAGTGATTACTTTCACTAAATATGGAAGGTTCCATATTTATTATTAGTGTTAATGTATATATATATAAATTAACAGTAATTATAATAGTAGAAAAGGATAAAACAGCAAGAAAAAGTCACTCACACTTGAGATTGCTATATTTCGAACTCGTGGAGTCTTTCACTTTGCTCACTTGTCTTCTTGCCATAGAAGGACTCCACGAGTTCGAAGTATAGTGACCTCAAGTGTGACTTTTTCTTAGTGTTTTGTCCTTTTCTACTATAATAATTACTGTTAATTTGTTACATTGTTAATAGTGTTACTTTATTTTTACTTTTCTTTTGTGTGTGTGTATGTGTTTTAACGCAATTGCAGTAGCAATTTTCTCAAAGAAACTTTGTATACAACTATCAATTAACAAAAAATTCCTCCAGTTCGTTAACCAGCAAAATTGGACCATTGGGGGCCCAATTTAAAAATTACTCTAGCGGCCGCAAATTTGTTTTTTTTCCCAACGAAATTTGTTATGTTTGTTTAAAATAAATTGATATAAGTAGTTTTCAAAAATCAGGGCAATAAGGCGATTAGGAGTAGAAACTAGTGGTGGTTGAAGCAAATATTTAAAATCGCTCTAGCGGCCGTAATTTTAGTTTTAATTTTTTTTTTTTTTACATAATCTCTACACGTGCCATTGGATTAAAACAAGAAAAATATTTTTTGAAAATCAGTGAAATCGGATATTATGAGTGGGGGTTTACCAGAAATCAAAATTTAAAAATTGCTATAGGCTCATTAATATTTTGCATACTTGCCTCCTATACCCAAAACGCGGGTTCGAACCCGGCCAGAACCGATGGATTTTTTCGGGCGTAAAAATCCTAAGTATGGCTTCCTTCGGAAGGGAAGTAAAGCCGTGGGTTCCGTGTCGTACATTTACGGCACGAAAAAGAACCTCAAGCCTGAAAGAGAGGCCTCTGAGCAAAATTTGTCGGCCGTTTCACGCCCTGAGTTGAATGGGACGCTGATGACCTGAGCTGTTAAAGAGCGTCCTTAAATAAATCAATCAAAAAAAATCATTAATATTTGCTTTTTCGCAACGAAATACGGCATATACCATTTAAATCAACCAAGAAAAACAGTGTCTGAAAATCAGTTAAATCAGATTATTAGGAGTGAGGATTTACCTGAAACCTAAAATTTAAAAATAACTGTAGCAACACCAATATTTAATTTTTCGCAACGAAACTCCGTATAAATAATCATTTAAATAAAATAAGAAAAATAGTTCCTGAAAATTACGAAAATCGGACCATTAGTAGTAGGAGTATAGTTGAAAATCTGAATTTAAAAAAGTGCTCTTGCATTTATTTTCTCTATATTTTTTAAAATAAAAGGACAAATTAATTCACCATATGAACTGTATTTATAACGATGCATATTTTTCATATTTAACAAAAGTATAGTCGTGAAGATAGCAAATGTGAAACTTTAATCAATATGTGTTTGAGTATTGTATTTGTATGTAAGATCATTCTGTAATAATCTTCAGAAACCTTTTTCGTTGCATGTTTTTACTATCATTATATTGAAATTTAATTTCAGAGTCCATGAAAATCGATGGAAGTTTCGTTTGTATATTGTTGATTGGATATATTTGCTTAGTACATTGTACTTGTTTTTTAAATAAGTAACATGTTTTTGTTTTATTGAAACATCTAAACATCGTCATAAATACGCAATGTAACTGGAAACTTTCTGATATTTCTCTCTATTTTAGTGAATGTAAATATATCAAGGGGTCATTTTATATACATGATTACATTTAAAATTTCTTAAAAATACCCACACGCCTTAGCTTTCTATCGGGTGTCATATATTTAATTTAATTAATAATATATCATTAATTGTTGTGATTTAATCTCAATAATAATAATAATAATAATAATAATAATAATACTTTACAACACATTGTGTGTGTGGTACTATGTTAGTGAATAAATCATTGTAATGGTGGGAAATCTAAAATAAATAAATAAACAAAATCAGGACATGATGACTTTTTTTTTTTTGATTTATTTATGGACGCTCTTTAACATCTCAGGTCATCAGCGTCCCATTCAACTCAGGCCGTGAAAGGGCCGACAAATTTTGCTCAGAGGCCTCTCTTTCAGGCTTGAGGTTCTTTTTCGTGCCGTAAATGTACGACACGGGACCCAGGGCTTTACTTCCCTTCCGAAGGAAGCCATACTTATGATTTTTACGCCCGAATAAATCCATCGGTCCTGGCCGGGTTCGAACCCGCGATCTTGGGTATAGGAGGCAAGTATGGTAACCACTACACCACCAGGACCGACGACATGATGACTTAAAACCACTACCTTCACATCATGAAACTAACCGTCTGAGCTATCATGCCGTTTCGCTTGAAAGCTTTATTAACTGGCTATATCTGTGGAAGTCACTACCTTCGGCTTCCTCCGCTACCGTTCGGGAATGACTCGGGAATGCAGCTCTAGCAGCTCCGAGAATCTTGCCACGGCTATGGATAAGTGACGATACAAAGCAACATCATTGTTAGCGGTTGTGTGTAGATAACTGTTACAGCTGTGATTTAACCATGAGTTTCAGTTCAGTTGCACTTTGTGTACAATCTTTTCGGCTAACCTTTAGAATACGACCGTCATATATTTAGGTTCTTGTTGCACTCAGTTATTCATTAACTATGACTGGTTGCTAATGATACAGAGTGATTCTTTTGGGTATGGATAATATTTAATATTATTATAAAAAACTAATAGGAGACATTTCTTGCTGATAATATTTGGCCTAATAGGTAGGTGTTTTCGTACATTACAAGAATGAATGAAGTTGAACAATGCATAGTGACAAATTAAAATCGTACATGATTGAAATTGTTACTACAAATCAACAGCGAGCGCAACGCGTTCTTCACATGCTGAATTTGAGAGTGTTGAACAATTTCAGAGAGAATTACAACATAAGTTTTGTATGAGTAATGGCCTAAATACGATTCCATAATATTGTGGGATCGAACATTTGTGGTATTGTAGAAACAGGTTCTACGTTTAAAAAATTAAAAAAAAAAAAAAACCATGCAGGAAGTCTCGGGCGAAACCCAATATGAGAAGCAACTATTGAAGTCATGACGAGGAGTCCTTATGGATTGAAGATGATGAAGGTGGGGTTTTGATAAATTTACAGTTTATTCACAGAAATCCAGGAACAATGATATGAAATTAAAAGCTACTCAAGCTTTACAAACAACCACCTCTCTGATATGTTAAAATGTTGAATTGCATCATGAATGGTGTATGAATGGTGTAGAATGCACAATGGGAACCATATAGCGTTCTGAGAAATCTCAGAATCACCAAGTTTCAAAAAAAAGTTCAGTAGTAAATGTTTTACATTGTTTTCATTTTATCCATACCCAAGCGGATCACGCTATATATTATTATGTGTTACTAACTTAGATGGTGTTCTGTTTTTTCCATCCGTATTACAAACCCGGCCAGGACCGATGAATTTTTTCGGGCATAAAAATCGTAATTATGGCTTCCTTCGGAAGAGAAGTAAAGCCATGGGTCCCGTGTTGTACATTTATGGCATGAAAAACAACCTCAAGCCTGAAATAAGAGGAGGCATGCTAGCAAAATTTTTCGGTCATTTCATGCTCTGAATTAAATGGCACGATGGTGACTTGAGATGTTAAAGAGCGTCTGTAAATAAACCAAAATATATCAAATCAACCGTCCGTATAATGCATACATTATGTTGAGTGTGCTTCAAATCACATACATTGATATGCCAGCATCTCTCACTAGTTTTCCACAAGCGACTCCAGCAAAGTGAGCATTGATTTTCGCACGGTTTGGTAACACTATATAATTCTTATGCTTAGGTTAGGTTAGGTGAGGTTAGGTTAGATTAGATTAGATCAGTAAAATAAGGTTTTGGTTATTACATTAAGAACCAACAAGTGTTGCTCACCGATTCTCAAATTATAGGTGAACGAAGGGATTATTATGAGGGGTAGAGATGGCGCAAAGTCCGAATACTTTTCTTTGTTGGCCACTAACCAAAAACCCCAAATTTCCGGTGGATCCAGTTAGTGTGCAAAAACGGTATATGTACTTGATGAACTAATCGGTATTTTTAATCGTAAATTTTATCAGCTGTAGGAAATCACTGATGATGTTGTATGTTAATAACAAAACTTTACCAATCTGTAATTTGCTTCTTGTAAACCACGATTAGTCTCGTATTGACTTTCAGGTTTGGCATTTTAACGATTTACCATTTTCTCCGTTAAATGCTTACATATCTTTTTGATATTTCACTACTAGTGGGCTTAATTTTTCACTCATTTTCAACATATTTCCTCGCTTATTCTGTAAGTAATAGTAGTTATTAAATTTATGCTATTTTGTATACGACCCTTGGTTCAACGATGAATGTTTGATAGGTTGAAGAGACGTCAGATCATATTGCTTTTTTTCTTAACAAGTTATTATGCATAATTTTACTTCATTTAGTAATTACGGAGTACTTTTAATAAATTCAATAGGTTTTAAGTTAGTTAGCGCTAATTTGTAGTTAAATTAGCGCTAGATACAATATGAAGAACATTTGAAAATATCTTTTACGTGGTTCTTGTGGAGCTTGGCTTTAAACCGAAATGATACGGGTTCGAGTCTCCTCTAGTTAAGAAGTTTATAATTTTTACTAAAGTAGAAGCACATAATATAGTAGAAAGTAAAGTAGATGTTAAGATTGTTGTTGACTTGTTTTCTTTACGGACGCTCTTTCATCTCAGGTATTCAGCGCGCCATTCAATTCAGGCCAATGAATTTTGCTCAGAGGCCTCTTCTTTCAGGCTTGAGGATCTTTTTTCGTGCCGTAAATCTATGACATGGGACCCACGACTTTACTTCCCTTCCCAAGGAAGACATACTTATGATTTTTACGCCCGAAAAAATCCATTGGTCCTGGCCGGGATTGAACCTGCGATCTTGGAGATGTTGAGAGTTAATAACCTTTGTTACAGAAGAAGTGAAAGCATAGATTAAATAGGAGGGATTGAAGATATATGCCATCGCCCATTTTAACTACTGAGGCATCACAGATGGTGACACTGATGATACATAAGATGAAATGATATATTGGGAAAGGATTATTTTAAGGAAGGAAACGTTCCAGACCAAAGTTAGGGTACCTACTCGGCATTTGCCATTTATGAGGACTGGTGAAAATCTGGAAAAACCTCAATCGGGGGGAAGGTCCTGGTGGGAATCGAATCCCAAACCTCACGCTCATGAGTCCGCGCCTTAACGGCCTCGGCCACCCATGTTGGTTGTGCGAAAATGAAGTCGTGTTTAGCACAGATGGGCGAATTTTGTTATGTGAACAAAATGTAAGTGCAAATATTCGTTTGCTATTTACTTAACATTTGACAACAACTAAACACATAAACTATCGCTCTAAAAGAAAAGTTCTTGTTAAGCTGAAATGAAGCGACTGGTTCAACTTCTGGCCCATAGCTGTCAATGGTTTATGAGGTTTTATATGGAGCTTTCACTTACTGCCAAAATTACAATATCCTATGTCAAACAGAGTATTCTGTTATGTAAATTTCATGTTTAAAACTACATAATTACAAAGATCACTCTGAAAAAAAAAAAAAAACAGGGACCTATACAAGTTAATTCAGGTTTCCCTGCTTTAGATTGAAGCTTAGATAACACTATGTGCAAGTTTGAGCGCGTTCCAAGAATGTGTAGTGTCAGCACTTGTGTATGTGTACGCGGTATTGGTGCGCCAGACGCTAGGATGGATCTCAAGCGAGAGTAATTTTGGACATTTTGGACTACTTTAAGAAGTAGAGAGAGAGAGAGAGAGAGAGAGAGAGAGAGAGAGAGAGAGAGAGAGAGAGAGAATGCCTTTAAAGATTGCATTATGCATTTGGAATCTATGCCTTTCGCAACCACTATTTATCAATGGTTTGTAGATTTTAGGACAAGGAGGGACTCTCTCGAATATGAAGATTGCACAGGATTGCCCGCTACAGCAGCAATGGATGAAATCGTGATGACATAAGAGTATATGTAATTGCTGTAAGTATTATTACATTCAAAACTCACCTGAATATTGGATCGGCAGCAGTGTAAACAATTCTCGAAGAAAAACTTAAAGTCAGGTAACTCTCCGGTCTTTGAATCTTCCACCACTTCACAGACGAGCAGATAAAGCACTGGTGGACTGGAATCAAAAAAAGTTGAAAATTTTGATGGAAGAAGATCATTCAACTTCCTAATAGGTGACGATAGCTGGATATAGCAATAAGATCCAGAATCTAAGCGACAGTCATCGAACTTATCTTCCCCGGAGAGTACCCCGCAATAAAAACCTAGCGAAAAGTGCTAGAAAGAAGATGTCATGTTCTTTCTTCTAGTGGTCACATTGTGACAGTTCCACTTGATAGACCTAATGTGGTACACCACAAAATGCCTGCGCCAAGTCTTCAATGTACAATTCAATTTCTGCACGAGTCAGGAGTAAAATGTTTGGCACATCCTCCCTACATCCCAGATATGGTCCTATACACTTTCTTCTATTCCTAAAAATAAAAGAATTTTGTGGCCAACGATTTGAATGACCTAAAGTCGCAGTGACTGCATACAAAGAATATATTTTCACTCAATCCATAAAAGCAGACGTTCAGCATTTACATAATGTTTTGAAAGGGTGAGACGTTGTACAAAATATAATGGAGAATACTTTGAATGCAATGATCAGATAGCATTTCTTAAAAATTTAAATTTTATCGTTCTCTAAACTTTTAGAGTAACCCTTACAAACGAATTTTGTGCTTTTGAATATGTAACTATCTTCATCACTGTTCACGCCTGTGATAAGCATCGCAGTAGAGAAAACGAGTTTTAAATACCAATTATGAAAATACAGCGTGTAAAAAGCTTCAAAGAACGGGCACTCGCCATAGAGAGCGTGATTGTAATGACACCTTAGACAACTATAGTCTCGGCTTTCCAGATCGGATTCGCAGTTTTTTGCATCAAATCTCTCTCCAGCTGTCCATACCGGTCGAGTTGACTACGTTGTCTATACTTTTGCTAGTTATTAATTATTAAAAATATTTTGACGAACCAAAAAATGCGCAATTTTGCCTTAAGAAGGAATGTGTGAACTACTGCCAAAGAAATAAATGTTTAATGTGAAGTGTTTATCGATCGGGGTGGTTCAGGCAATAATGCTTGAGCCGCGCATTCGGAAGGTTCTGGTTTCAAAACCCTTAGGGCCGGCAATCCAAACCATGAGTTTTTTCCTGATTTCCCCGCACTATTTGTGAATTCTGCGCTCGTAGTTACTTTTCACGAATTTTCTGCTCTCCCATTGAATCTCATTTCATCACAGTGCAAGTTGCATGGACGGGAGCATCAGGCAAGGCAATCTGGTGCTGTGCGACATGACAGTGGCTTGCACTCAGGAAAAAGTCTTGTTCTAGGGGGCTGGGGAGCTCCTAAGGTTGGGGGAGGGGGAACGTAGGTACAAAAGGTGCCGTTAGAATGATTGATGTACCGAAAGTCCTTCTCCGTTCTAACTATTCCTATCCTTAATATGAAGCATTTTATCCACTTTAAAATTAGGGGAAGAAATGAGAAAAAAGTGAATATCTCCCATCTTTAAGCATTTTAAACTCTACATAGGCCTTCTATAACATAGGCAGAACTGAACATGTCTTAACTTGCACACTTCTCAAAGGCTGGAACATTTTAGCGCTAGAAATGATGGGTTTAAATAAATTATGATTACTCTCGTAGTTTTCACATTGATCTACTTGAGTATTTAGAGCAGGATAGAATTTAAATGTTACATAAATATAGTTCAGTTTATAGGCAGATAAAAATAAAAGTGAAAGTGACAGATTCCTTCAAGATCATGGACTGACTCATCACTTTCTGACCGGCCCTCACTCTTATACCCGCACACACGCACTCGTAGTACTTTTCAGCACCATTGCACTCCCCCATTCCCCTTGCTCACCCTAACAATGACTTGACAGCCAGCTCCCAATAAGTTTTGCATAATGCGTCATGCGGCAACACTGTGCAATGGAAGGGGAGCTTAGACTGCTCCATGAAGGGTTGCTTGCATGTACAGATGAAGATGTGCTAGAGCTGCTTGCATCATTAATAATCATTATTTTCTCATTAAGATCGTAACATTTTCTCTAAACTATTTGCCAACTTGGATATTGTAACATCTGAGATAGTGTTTCAAAGGCGGGGCTCGAAATAAGAAACAGTCGTACAAGATCTGTTGTCAACTTCTGTTTTGTACACAGTTTTGAATCAACAGGAGTGCTCTTATAATGGAATTCAGCTGTCACTTCTAAATTTATGTCATATTAGTGCATTTCTCACCCTTTGACTTCTACACTTCTAACAACATCCCAACAATATTTAAAGGTCAGATAACACAACGAAAATGGACAATGGAGTTTTATGTCAAGAATATGATTGCAGTGTTATAGAATGTTTCATTAAAAAAAAGTTAAAAGCGATATTTTAATATAAATTTTTATAACAGTCTTCATTAACCATATATCCATTTGATATATTTGCGGTTTCATAGATTCCGCTTCATTACTGCAGATTTAATCCTGCAACTTAAATTCAAGCATATTTTGCTACACCTCTTTTGACACATTGCTAGGTTTGTGGTCCGTAGGACAGAGCTGCAAATTGTTAACACTTTTTCTTGATATCATTTGAGGTATGCGAAAGGTTGTTTGCAATCTCTGGTAACAAATTCAAACCACTTGTTAAAAGCATGCCTCCACCAGCTGTGATGCTCCATTTGATGACCTCGGGAGTAAGTTATCGCTCTGCTTGCACTTTTTACTGAGCAGGCATATCCGCTTTATTTCACATCGCCTGGCAGGCTTTACAGAGTGCATCCACAATTCGCGGTCTTCTGTTTCAGTAATCCAAATGTACTGAAACCCATTGATGATGCATCAAGTGATTGGATTTTAAGTTCAAATCCCCGTTGATTATAGTGTTCACAATGTACTGAGATGATCAATTTCAATACTGTGTGATTACATTCAAAAGAGCCTTGAACTACCGAATTATATCCGGGTTATGGCTGGAGCTGGTACTAAATATAGTGTACCTTAATAGTAACGCAGGATTTAAATTTACAAAATGAATTTTTATTTATACTGAATTGACAAAGTTGTGACATAATTTGAAAGAGTAAACCCTCCGAATAAATATGGAAAATAATATCCAGCAAATATCGTTCGCGTCTCATATGACACTCGTACACTTTTTTGACAAAATTTGTAATCACATTTTCGCAGATTTAATTGTTTAATTGTTGCGATAGCACATCGGATTTCTTCTTTTAAGATCAGGAATAGCTAGTAACGGTTTGCTGTAAACCTTGCACTTTACAAATCCCCAAAGATAAAAATCACACGGTGCAAAATCGCATGACCTTTGTGGTCAATTGCGATCACTGTTGACGAAATCAGCCGCCTGTAAAAGTTCTGCTGTAACAATTCAACGGTTTCGCGCGCCGCATGACACATAGCGCTATCCTGCTGGAACAACTTCTCATCAACATCAAAGCCAAAGTCCATTGCTTCCAACTGATGCCACAAAAAGTCTGTTATCTCGCGATAACGTACACCATTGACAGTTACTCGTTTTCGAAGAAGTACGGCCCAATAATTCCACCACACCAAAGTGCACACCACACAGTCCCTCTCTTCAATAACACGAAGGTTTTCCGTGCCCCAAATGCCCGTGAGTTCCGCTTGTTTACAAATCCATCTAATCTCGTCACTGAAAATGGTTTTCTTAGCAAAATCACCATTTACTTGCAGATTCCATCACGATTAACTCGCTCTAACCGGAATAGGAATACTACAACAATTGCTTCAAAGAGCGTTGCCAACCCTACGGGAATAAAATGGCGCGCATTTTATATCCTGCGTTACTTTTCAGACACTCTTCATGTTTGTTCCTCACCTTTTGGAATAACTCTGTTCTGGCATTACTTTTAATATTAAGCACACATGAATATATTTCTTGGAGAGGCGAAACTATACAGTATTTCGTATAGTAAGGGGAAGTAAAGTACCCTCTCACAATCGTTTCCTTCCCGGCGCCATTTTAAGAGAGCTCATTGCAGCACTAGATCTATATTGCTGATGTTAGATTCGCTTCCGTAGATTTAAATGTAACGCAACTATGAACTTCTAACTGTGTTACCATAGATCGCAAACAGCCCTCTGTGCGAAATGTAAAAATGACATTTTGGTGCAAATTAAACAATTTAAAAAGAGATACTTTCAGGAAAGTTTAAACAACTAAGACTCCTTCTAACACCTATATTAACTGATATTTTTCAATGCCTGTGACCTTTATATTCGCGCTTATAATACCCGGCTTTAATCAAAATTAAAATCACATTTTAAATTTATTTGTATTGATAGTTTTTCTTTGGATTGGGTCGATTCATTCAGTTGAAAATAATTATAGCAAGTGGCATCCAAATTATCTTATTAAGTGATTCAAAAATAGTTTTTCTGTATTGATTATATTTAGATTATAAATATTTCAAAGTTATTCATACGACAGTTGTTTGGTATTAAAGAGATAAGTAATTTTATGACATTGTTTCATCAAAATTCAATGCGCTAGCTTCAAAATTTTTCCAGATTCCTGATTCCCAAATGGAAGCTGATTTCTTCGAGGCCCTCAATTTTCGCTTATCTTCTATATGACCTCTTCATTCAACTTAAACTTGTGTATAGAGAGGAAAGTTTTGAGAGATGGGAGTCCGAGTGGGTGAGACCAGGTGAATAGGATGGACGCGGAAACATTCAAACTTTACTTCCGTCAATTTGTCCTGAGCGACGCGGCTTGAATGCACCCGAGCTCATGGTGAAACAACTTCTTTTTGGCCGTTCCGGGACGTTTTGCCGCAGTAGCTGTCTTCAGTCTCTGCAAAAGTGATGCGTTGTATGCTCCGATAAAGATTTTCCCATTCTCTATGGAGTCAGTCAAGAGAAAAAAAAATTTCCCCTCCAAAAAACTGAAGCTATTACCTTACCATTGGATGGAATGGATGCATTCTTTTACAGGCCTGTTCGCCTTGTGCCGTTCACAGTTTATACTGCTGTTTCGTTTACGGTGTATAGCAATGAATTGTCCACAGTCACAAAACCCATAAAATATTGGCTGAAAATTTTTTAAACATTTTAGCAAGCATACCCATATGCGCAAAGTTTTTTTTCATGTATAATTCAAAATGAAATGAAAGCGCTAAGTTGAAATGCCGTGGCAACTCGCGCACTTTTATTCGTCTATCACTAAAATAATAGCATGCTCTTTATCGATGATTTCTGGCCTCACAGCTGATTTTGAACTCCAGAACGCGGCTTGTCTTCGGTGCTTGTTCTGATACGTTTGAACTCATTTACCCAAAGTCGAAAGGTTTCACAGGTGCGTCACCCTATATAGAAAACATCCTATCGTGAATTTCTTTTCCGTTTTCCCTTCCAGAAGAAAAAAAAAAAAAACTCACATCAGGAATTCCAATCTTATCCATATTTCACAGCACTCAAAAGGCCTGTGTTTAAACAACTGCCAAACAATGAATTAACAACACGATGACTTGTGAGCATAGAATGTTAAGCGTTATGTCCTTATGTTGCTGTCGATCTCTATTAGTATGCAAACCAAGTTATCAAACCGCCTCGTATGTGTCTTGCATTATTGTTTGTGCAAGATAAAGCTCACTCTCACTCACTCATGAAGCCTAAATATGTCTAATTCCACTTCGCCAGAGCTTGTTCACATACATGAAATACCAACATTTTTGTGTCCAACAAGTTATATTTCAGTTTTGTGCTTTCATCCGAAAAACATATTGCGTGCATGAAATTACTTCAGCGGTGTGCAAGAGGTCATAGGTTCTAGAACGCTTACTCTCTTCAACCGCTGGATTAATCGTCTGTAGTACGATATATGATGTATAATTTGCAACTAGATAATCTTAGAGGTCTTCAGGGTATATAGGTCTCAGATAGTGGAGAGATTCGGCTGTGATCGCATAGGGCACGATATATCAGATAGAAGAACATCGACGTTATTGGCCAAATATCCGTGGTTCGAAATGTTTCTTATTGACTCTGATTCCAAACGGCTTGTATGGGGGGAAATGCATCTAATTCTCTGTACAAACTGGATGGCACCTTAAAGAGAAGAGACAAGATAGCTGAGGCATTGTGTTCGCAAGCTTCATGACAATGCTTTAGTCCATACTGTTGTTATTTCCAAGAGTGTGGCTTCCAGGACCCTATTCCACAAAGGTGTGGTTTAACACATACAAGTGTATTAGTACAAGTCCTTGTAACTTTCTGTTCCACGACAAAAGAGCAACACTGATAAAGTATTAGTAAAAAGTTACAAATGTCATCACTTAAGAGCAAGATAGAGGAACAGCTGTTTGCCACAATTCGCCATACCTTCAATTACGTTATTTCCACTCTTTAGGGATTTTTAATATACAAAGCGGCTTATTGCCAAATAGTATTGTACTTTTTCTCGGATGGAATGATAATTTAAATACTTTATTATGCATTTATCGCTATTCAAATATAATAATCCCCCATAAGACGATGGCCCCTTACAGTTACATTTAGGAGCATCAATTTCAGTGAGCGAGAGATGACAGAAGACTCGAGCATTCCTTGCTCTCGGTCATTTATTTTATTAATCTACTTGATCATTTATATTTATTTATTTTATATTGCTTTATATTCACGTTCTCATTATAAACAAAAACTAGAGAAATTTTGTCAAAAGAGAATGAAGGTCGAAATGAAATTATTTTCCTGGCATGTAGCAAGAATCTTAAAATACATCAACTAAGACGCTGGTCTAAAATATGCATTTGGAACATGAAACGCCATAATCAGTCATAAGCCGTACTTGAATTACACTTAACCTAACTTTATTATTATTCACAAATATTTATTCTTTCTTTATACGTATTCCTACTCACCATTATCATCACTTTCACTAATACTTAGGACATTTTGACCCATTGACTCCCAAAATCATTAAAAAGATAATAAATTTTGTGCTAGTATTTGAGGTTACCAATATTCCTACACTTGTATAGAAATTTATACAAATTATCAGCGCTCGACTAATACTAATACTCCTGTGGAACACAACAACGAAAAATCACTTGTACATTTGTACGTATGTAGTTGCTAAGTACAAGCGTAGCAGAAATCTTTGTTGAACAGACTTTTACTAATAATTGCAAGTTAGAAGGTAATATTTTGTGGAACAGGGCCTATTCAAACACTGGCCTATAGCCCACCTCTAGCACGTCTTCTTTAAACTAAAGATATCTTCAGGGAAAGGCATTTATGATTAGAAAAAAATGCTTAACTGTAAATTTTGCAGATAAAGCATCTGAATACAGTTCTGTAGGCACAAAATGTATTAATCACAGATGTACTTGTACTAAAAATGACACATGTTATTTGTTTCTGTCGCCTCAAAATATGTGCAGAATACGATTATCAAAGTTTTTACTTCTCTGAGGATTAATATGGCGCCACAACAGTGCACTTAAGAGTGAAAGCTGGCCCAAGTCGGGAGGGGTTTGACCCAATCTTAGAAGCGCAGAAGCCCACCGGCAGAGAATTCACTCCCCCCCCCCCCCATTGCCGTAATTCTGTGCCACTGATGTTACACGTGGGTAGTTCTGCCCCCTCATTAATCCTTAAGGATTCAACGTTCCTTCATGTATCCGTTGATAGCGGTTGGATGCACGTACAGAATCCCTTGGGATTTCACAAGCTGGTGCATTGTAATGTATGCATGTGTGGCTATGAAACATGATTCATGCTTTGTGCTCCACAGAACTGAATCGCTTTGTTAATTGCGTATGCGGGATGTGTTTGCTGAACTGAGCGCTAAAGGTTGCCATTACCCTGGACACCCGTGTGGAGGATTATTTGCGTCCCAACAAGCGTTATTTATTTCCTGTAAGGTAATCTGACACAGTCACTTGTTGCCAAGATACATCTGAGACTCTTTCAGCCGGTATCCTAATGTTCATAGCATTTCTATTACTAAATATCTAATCAAACAAAAGCAGGAAAAGTATTTTCTTATGGAACGAAATATTTGTTCCACTCTTAAGTACAGCCTCCGCTTCTTATTCTAGGAATGCTTGACCATATCGGAAGACATGTTTCGGTGAATTAGCTTGTCAAATGATTCTTAATTTACGAAGATTTCATAACCCACTCTGTTTCATAATTGTCAGCGGTTAGGGGAATCACGTGCAAAAATGTACCCGAACTTGTTTCTATCAATCACGAGAATTTCGGGAAAATTCCAAAAGATTGCCATTATCTTGCTTTCATGATTCCAGTATGTGCACCCTATGACAAAAAAAAAAGAAGTCCTATCTTGAATGCAACATTCTTATGAAGTCCTGCCCGTTACAGCGTCTGTCCTGGTGGAGTAGTGGTAACCATACTTGCCTTCTAAACCCAAGATCGCGGGTTCGATCCCGGCCAGGATCGATGGTTTTTTTGGGGGCGTAAAAATCCTAAGTAGAAGAGAAGTAAAGCCGTGGGTCCCATGTGTACTTTTACGGCAGGAAAAATAACCCCAAGCCTGAAAAAAGAGACCTCTGAGCAAAATTTGTCGGCCGTTTCATGCCCTGAATAGAATGGGACGCTGATGACCTGAGATGTTAAAAAGCGTCCGTAAATAAAACGAATAAAACAAAACAAGGTAACCAGCAAGGCTGTGTAGCCACTACAGCAGATGCGTTATATGGGCATGCACTATAAGACAGTCTAGTGTGTGTGTGTGTTCCGTTAGCTCTGGATACTTAGGATTTTTGCGCCCAAAAAAATCCATCGATCCTGGCCGGGTTCGAACCCGCGACCTTGGGTTTAGAAGGCAAGTATGGTTACCACTACACCACCAGGACCGACTGTGTAGCCCCTCGTCCACACTACTACAGAAACCTGACATCTATGCCCCGAAGAGTGAGTGCAGTTATACATGCTGAGTTATACATGATATCAGTTTGTGCTTATTTTATATGTTTTCACTTTAGAAGATACTTTTTTTCCGTTTGTGTATTTATTTAGTTATTTGTAAAGAATACGTTAGTTTGTGGTTATGTTTTTATCTATGCATAAAGCGATAAAATATTAAGGTAAAATAATGTTCTATATATACCTTATAAAATCAATAATTTAAAAAAATGCATCGGATTTGAACCCAGTAGCTTACGCAGAAGATCAATGAGTTCTAAATCGCTCGACTACCGCTACTCTACCCTAACGCCCTCTTTCCCGATGCTTATGATTGTGGGCATTACATTACACACACTGCAGTGTGCACTCGCTGCATGCGCTTGTGAATACAGCGTTTACGAGCGTCCCTGAAGTTCGATCAACACGTTGAATCTGCCGATGACTCAATATTTTTATTAAAGGGATTCCCTTCTCTGGTTGCCATACGCGAAAAAACCATACGAAGTTCCTTCTGAGCTGCAAAAAGAAATCGTGCATTGATCATGTAAATTTTGTTGTAAAGAATTGAAAAGACGGTTGTAACAGAAAGCTCTATCCTTGCTGAGATTTCATGGAGCTTCAACAGTCTGTGATACCTCGTTAGTAAAAACGGGCGTTAAACAGCCTATACAACAGGATCTGGGAAAGCACTAGGGATTTCAATTTAGCAAGCAAAAGATTAAACCTGTAGAATCATAAAATCCCTTCAGGATGAAACAACAAGAAATGGCACGAGATAGTAAGATAATCCAACAGATCCAGTCACTGATATTAGGTTTACCCTAAAGGAAAATGAAACCTGAAGAAGGAGGAGGGGGAGGAGAAGGAGGAGGAGGAGGAGGAGAAGAAGAAGAAGAAGAAGAAGAAGAAGAAGAAGAAGAAGCATATTCTTTGAGGAGTTGAAAATGTACAAAACTTTTGAAAACGACCAATGTTGTACTAAATAGTACATTTGAAATAAGTAAAGGAAGGCGTTTCAAAAAGGTGATTCATTAAATTTATCCGGAATCATGGTTTTGAAGCTAGTTGCGTTTTGGTCCCCAGCTTAGACGTTTGCAAACATTCTACTTGCTTACAAATTCAGCTTAATGTACTCATTAATTACTAAAGAGTGTTTGGATTATTACCTTAACCGCATACCCGGAGAATGTTTCGACAACAGAGTCCTTACAGTTTTTCCTTCATCCCTGCTGCAGTGTTTGCATCTAAAATGAAGTCAAATCCCGCATTGAAAGCCACTGTGTGTGACACATTAGGTTGGCTGGGGAGAGAGAGGGATTGAATCAGCTATTAGCAAGAGAAAGGAAAGGGCTTGGGAAGCCTTGGGTAATTCAAGACTCCCCATTCACCAAGTATGTATGTAGGGGACCCTGCTGTGTTATTGTGTAAGCTACATTTTTTGGCGCGTAACACTTGAGGGGGCGGGGAGAGATAAGGCTGGTATTGAGAAAGGAATTGAAAAGGTGGCTGTACAGAGAAACCCAATTACCAGACTCGGGGCTTTGTTACTCGTCAGCATTTCTCGTGCCAAAAATTAAAAAGGATTTGGAGGGGTAGAGGCCATCCCCAGAGTATTGCTGCTATCTCATTCAACAAGCTGCAGAGATGTACTGTCGAGGGGACCAATTCCGGTACAGTTTTATTTAAATATTAACGCTTCAACATTTGTAAAATTCTATAGCATGTATTGAACATAAGGAGATAATTCAGTGAATTATTATACATATTACCCAAGCACAAACTTTGCAAACTTTTCATCCTGTAGAATATAATCCCACAGAATCATAAAGTACCAAATATTATAAAAGGATGTAATATAAGGTCTTTTAATAAGATTGTCAGATTTTTATTATGAAAAAAATTGTATAAACGAACGAAGTGTATTTATTTAATGATTATTATTCTGAAGCATATTTAGGGGCAGTTGTATAAAAGTTGCTAACTGGTGACTACTTTTAGCTGTAATTTAAAACCTGGAGGTTTATGATGCTCATTCAGTTGGATTTCTAAGAGTGACAATGCGATCGTTAATTGAAGGAGAAATGGGCAACGAAGAAAACTTTGCTTGACTTTTATAAACATCTTTCACACATCCGATTTTTACACAGACATGCTGCTCGAATCCCTATTTGGGTCGTTCCCTACGCGCTGTTTCATTTGATATGCGTCCTCTATACTCAGCAGTGATCTTTCTGGCAATGTTGTTCCGAGAGGCACCAATTTTCATCTGTTGTTTTTATCAGAAAATTTCCCATTAACTTTATATGATGTCATGACGGTAGACACTGTACCTTTTGATACCCCTACTTGGCAAAATTTGATACGATGCACCAACAATTTGTCCCTTTTCGAAATTGTAAGGTGTGATATGGTTGCTCAACAAAATACGATGATAACAGGCTTATTGGTGGCTCAGACCAATAGCAGTGGGGTCTTAGTACTAAATAAAATAAAAGATGCGTTCCGTATGAGACAGTCTAGTCGGAAAAATAATCAATAAATGGAGATGTTCAACCCCCAGTATCTATTACCTGGTTCCCTATCCCACAAAAGTTTGGTCTAATACGTACAAGTCCTTGTAAAGCATACTCTGGTCACTTCCTATTCCACGAAAGAAGTGCATCACTTCTTATTAGTAAAAAGATACAAGTGACGTCATATAAGAGCAAGATGTAGGAACAGGTGTTTGCCTTACGTTGCCATACCTTGAATTAGGTTATGTCCACTCCTTAGAGAGTTTTAATGTATAGAGCGGATTATCATCATCCCTGCTAAACAGGTGTTAATTTTTCTAGGGTATAATGATAATTTAATTACTTTATTATAAATTATCAATATTTTAGCGTAATATTCCAATTTGAAATGAGGGTCTTTACAGCTACATTTAGGGAAAGCAATATAAGTGGTCATTAATTTGTTTAGTACATTTGATCATTTGTATTTATTTATTTGTTTATATCGCTTGGCAACCACATACTCCTTATAACTAAAAAAAAAACTGGGAAAAGTGTGTCAAAAGAGATTGTTTTAAAAGAGAACAAAGAATGAAAAGAAATAATTTTCGTGGCATGTAGCAAGAACCTTAAAAATACATTAACTAAGATGCTGGTCTGAAATAGGCATCTAATTTTGTCACGTACACAAATATTTATTCATTATTTCTTTATACATATTCCAACTCATTTTCATCACTTTCACTAATACTTTGCACATTTTCGTCAACTGACTCCCAAAATCATAAAAAAGAAAATAAATGTTGTGCTAATATTTGAAGTTATTTCTATACTTGTAGAGAAATTTATTCAAATTACCTGTGTCCCGACTTGTACTAATACTTCTCTTGAGCAGAGCAACTCTTATATATTTGTAAGTATGGAGTTGTAAAGTACAGGCGTAGCAGAAACCTTTGCGGAACAGAGTTTTACTAAAGTTACAAGTCCATACGCTTCTAATGTATTAGACCATTCTTTTGTTGAACAGAGTGCATTACTATCTCATCCCCATAATATGACTGCATATAAAAAGTAATAAATTTAAATATGATTTACTGTCGCATTCCTCCACCCATTTCTTTTGATTCCTTCAGATTTGCATATTTTCGCAAAGTTGAAATAAGTCCTGGCTAGTATGAGATTTTACGTGCTTGAGGAACTCTGGTTTTGCGATATATAACTCTTTTAAAACATTTTTGGAAAAGTACAACATTATTAAGTGAGTATATGTTCAAAAGCTAGTTAATTTTTAATTTTTTATTAAATATCCTTTCAAATTGCAATATTTGAATAAATTTCAAATTTGTTCAAACATTTTGACATAAAAATATTTAAAGCAGCGAAAACTAAGCCTCAAGAGTTAATACTGTGGTTTATAGAGATCTGACTATTCTGTCGTGTTAATGCTGACAGAAGTTTCGCGCGCATAGATTGAGAAAGGCATTAAAACCACCAGAGTCAAGTCATGTCTTGAGTTTATGATCGCAGTTCATGCCGGAGATACAAAACGAGCATTTAAATTTCAGGAAATGCTGACCCCTGCTTACATTTGCTTAGGCTAATGTAAGATATGGCAGGAATAGCAATGCTGCGTGCGAGTTTATAACGACGTCTGTGCGCGCTGAAACCCCCTGAGCCCGGAACGCGATTTCCGGAGGTTGAACTGCACGTCACATAATCGTAATAAATCGAACCTTCGATGCGTCAGGATTCGATTCCCACCCTTAGCCCATTCTACCATGAGATATAGCTACACGTAATGTACAGGGAGTAAAAAAATGCCGTCTAAGGAATCTCATAATTTTTTTTAAGGTCTGTCATGATTTTAATTTGAATTGTTCTAATTTTAAATCTTCCTGTTCAATTTCTGAAGCTCTGTTCCTAAATGAGAATTACTTTTTTGATTTTTTAAAGATTTGTACAGTCCAGTAATACATGTAAATTTCATTTAAATTAATTTAAATGATAACAAATTATTTTGGCAAGCAGAATTACACGACGCACACACGGACAGCATTGAGAAATCCAACACAAAACTATTCATTAATCAACATCCAAAGACGCTCTTGAGATAATTATGATTTAAAACCGTTTAGAAATAAAGTTAATTAAGTAGAATTAAACACAGTTATAGTGTTTAAACGTCATCATGAAGACCTTATCTTCCCAATGTTAAATTAGCTAGGTTTATGTTTCTATTGTGGCAAAACCACCTGAGCAACAACATTGAAAGTTGACACCTTATTTTGACACACTTTTTCTGAGTACTGAAGCAGATTTAACAGAATTTAAACCGCCACGGTGGCCGAGATCGTTGAGGCGTGGACTCGTGAGCGGGAGGTCTAGGGTTCCATTCCCACCAGGACTGTCTTCCGTGATTAATTTTTTTTTTTTTTTAAGGTTTTCCTCAGCCCTCATAAATGACAAATACCGGGAAGGTAACCTAAATGTAGGCCTGGATCGCTTCCTTCCTTAAAAAAAAATATCTTCTCATTTCATTATTTCATATCGTGCATCATCAGTGTCCACCGCCTATGATACCTGAGTGGTTAAAACGGGTGTTAAACACTATTTTAAAAAAGAAATTTAAACACTTCAACAGTAATTAACTTTTTTTATTTGGAGTATATTTTTGTTAAACATTTTATAGGAAAGATAGGTTTGAAGTTTTTTCTTAACAATTTTTCTTTTATACATTCATTACTAAGCATAAAACACCATTGAGAATTTCAAAACTATTATTAATGCAATAGTTTCCCTCCTTTACAGGTACACACATGCAGGAAAACGTAATTTTGAGGAAATTACTATTAAAAACTTTTTAAATCTCTCATAGCTCTAAATCAGATCCTAGTGTATCCCTGCGCTCTAGTTAAGACTGTTTACGTCAGAATAGCCAACAGTAAAAGCCAACTTTTCTTAAGAGAATGGTAACAATCAGAACCTTCTAGCTTAATTGGTTCCAAAGTTTTAAACTTTTGAAACGGATGATGTCAAAATTAGAATTTTTTTTTAATCCATGCAGATGTGTTTTCAAATATTAAAATCACTACTTCTAAATAGTCTCGCACAATTAAAATTAGTAGGAAATGCATCATAGTTCATGTGTGAAAACGACAAAAAATGTAACATTTCCTTACATATTCTCCTTTAACCCGATTTTACTTACGATTTTGTTTGTTTATTTATCTATCCACGGAATTTTCAGTGCACAATTTCTTAGTAATAATACACTACCACACATGACCACTTTCTTAATATATGGAAATACCAGTATACGTCTTTTGACATTTTCTATTACAAAGATGCCAAAAATTTGTAGTAATCGAAGACAGGAATTTTCAAGTTTTCTTCCCTAAAATGATTATGTAGGGTTCTTTTCAAGTAGATTCATTTTATAAATCGCTGAGAAAAAATTTGTTACCGCTACTGAACAGTAATAGGGACAGCAACTAGCTCATCGATAGTGGAAGTACCACGCACTCTGATATTCCTATGAATGTCGTTTTTTTTATTCCATACTACTACGGTCTATCCATTCATATTGTGTTGTGACGCATTGCTGCTCAGATTGTTATTGTATTCCACCACAAGGCTAAAAGTATCTTTTTTTGGAAATAGTGTTAGCTTGGCACTTTTGGGATGCAACATAAAAACACTCGAGACACACATTCTCTCTCAGCTATTTTTGCCATTTTGCAGTTTTTATTATATCTTAGCTACGTGAAGGCGAATTAGGGAGCAGTTTTCAAATCTGTATCTAAATCGCACCTTTATTACAGTACGTCAAGTTTCTCCGCAGGAAAGTGAACGAACTTACATGTAGAGGCAATGTCATTTAAGTTGGTAGCATTTGTTTGCAGCTGCTGATACTAAAATTTATGGGGGATTGAAGGAGTGTGCAAGGCTATTATCAAGCGAGGAGTGCCTTAAATATTGTTATTAACCTTAATCATATATCTCCTTTCACTGCGGAGAAACTTTATGATGGTATATAGGAAATTAGCGAATCTATTATCTGTTATAGTACTCAGAACTGTATAGGAAGCGTAATGACCAAACAGTGGCTGTATACAGCAGACGAGTGCTGTGATCAAAAAAAAAAAAAAAAAAAATGCATTACTATGTTCTCTGTTTATTTGTCGTACGCTTCAGGTTTATTATTTGTTGTATTTTATTGACAGATTTACCTCAAGATATGCCACGGTTATAATTTTGACTAATATACAATAATTACATCAACGCTCTAAAGATAGTTAAATATTTCATTATATATATATAGTTTTCGTAGGCTAATTTTTCAGCAATTGGTAATAAAAGTGCCCGTTTGTATTATATACGAGTAGATTAACATTGCATGCTTGTAGATGTTTAAGAAAAGTGTAACTTTTCATATGATGAATGTCACAGTCAAAAAGTAAATGAAGCACTTTTTCTTCACGCATTGGACAAGCAGATCATTCTATGTTGTATCTTGGAAAGTAACTTTAACGTTTAAAATGATACACAATGGGTAACTTATTTACACACTTCACTTACTATATTTTCCTAAGTTGGAACAATGTTTCGGGAACCAGTATTCACATTCTCAGCTGTTGACTCAGTGGTTTCTGATGCTCGTGTAGGTCCCTTGCAAGTTGTTATGTGAACTGTGGTGACCTCTGGTGGATCTGAAATGAATCTAGAAAGGTGATCCCACGGCGGAAGGTCAAAATTCATAGCGATTTTATCATATTTTAAGATGAAAATATTCTCCCAAGCGGCTAATTCAAATGGATTCTTTATTTCTTTTAGAAGGTTTATCTTTGGGTTTATTTCATGATTTTGGCTCCAGTAATGATGTGCCACAGCCGAGTTTTCCGTCTGTTTAAATTTGATGTTTCTAAAATGTTCTTTCTTCCGGAATGTCTTCTTGCCATAGAAAAACTCAACGAGTTCGAAATATAGCGATTTCAAGTGTGACTTTATCTTAGTGTTTTATCCATTTAAAAACTTTTATTATTACTGTTAATTTGTTACATTGATATGTATATATAATAGGGAATACAAAATATTAAGAGCCTTGGCTAAAAGAAACCCAGGAAAATAAATACAGAAATTTGGAATGTGTAAATCATATAAATGGTGCACAAACATTAGCATATATAGCATGCAAGAAGTGATTAAAACGGAAATGGACACAGTAAACTTGAATAATTTCTTAGACGATATACACGAATTGTGTAAATTATTGTAAAAAATTGTGGGTATATAATAACGATGCTAAAACAGAAAACAAAATATTTTGTATAAATATGAACCCCATAACGCCAAAAGAACTAAGCTAATCTCTGAATATGTTTAAAAATGGGAAGTATCTTTGAAACATCTGAAGAATTAAAGGCCACACTACCAGCCTATATAATATTTGTTTTACACATATAAAATACCACATATCTCATATCAACTGTACTTTATCAGAACAGCGGTGCGGTTTCAAGAACGTCCCCTCCGATCAGATTGTGTTTTTCAGATAAATGGGAAAAGATAAACTGAGTTTCCACGCGTACATCTTTATGTCTACTATGAACATTAAGTGGTGAGAGATCTTTAGTCATAAATCAAGGTGTACAACAAGAGTGCCCGCTCTCTCCGGCACAATAGAACAATAACAAGAAATAAAGAAAGGGAAACGAATTAAAATAAGCACACAAACAGTGCAATTTTGAACCCTTTGTGCTCTTCTTCAAAGGCAGAAGACAGTGATGCTATGTATATATATTTAAAACAACAGTTAAGGAAGAGAAATAGGTGATATAGTGGTCAATATATAAACTACTACCAAATCCAATAACACTCAGTCGTAAACGGGTAGAAGAGCTGTAGGTAATGTCCTAGTTATATGACACGATAGGTATACAATATGCAGAGTAATTTGAAAATGCTGAAATATAGAAATGCGACTGGTTCCATCATTATGTGTAAGGGGGTGTCCAACCAGAGAGGTTTTACTTCTTGTTTATCCCTATGGAAGAGTTGGCACGGCAGCCGCTAATGGACCTATTGTATGTACATACGCCCCTGTGGGGGCCTCTCTAGAAAGAAGGGGTGGAGATGGAAGATGTACTGGGTGGCCAGGAGGCGATGCACATAATAATAATAATAATAATAATAATAATAATAATAATAATAATAATAATAATAATAATAATACATTCGTCAGTGGATTACGTATCGATCTCTTATAAGAGTTCAGAGGCAAACATAATATTCTAGATAGGAAGTTATTATAAAATTTATAGGTCGTATATAGAAAACACCGCCACGGGTGGCCGAGGTCGTTAAGGCACGGACTCGTGAGCGGGAGGTCTGCGGTTCGAATCCCGCCAGGACCGTCCTCCCTGACTGGGGTTTTTTCCAGGTTTTCCTCAGTCTTCATAACTGGCAAATGCCGGGGAGGTACCTAAACTTAGGCCTGGAACGCTTCCTTCCTTAAAAAAAAAATATCCTTTCCCAATTTATCATTTCATCTCATGTATCATCAGTGTCCACCGCCTGTGGTGCCTCAGTAGTGAAAACGGGCGTTAAACACTACTCAAAAAAAAAAAAAATATATAGAAAACTAATTATCGTTCTACTATATTTATATTTATTTATATAATTATTCTCTCAATTTATAGTGAGATAATTGTGATATGATGAACACTTCATGTCCTCTTTTAAATTAGACTTTATATACAAAAGATAAGACAATACGTACATTGTTGTAAAGAAAGTATGCCCAGATTTACAAAAAGTGGTTTGCAACGTGTTCTCAGAGGAAATCCTGATATAATTCTAAGCGATCTCTTTTTAAAATAAATAGTTAACTAGCTGTGTGATGGTTGCCCTACAATAGTGTACCACAGTTTAAATACTGTATATTTGTTTATAGTAGACCTAATTGAATCCTTTATTTCAGAAACCAATCACGCTCCAAAATAAGAAATAATGAATTAGTGGTGGAATAAGTTTCTGTGAAGGTATGCGCACATTTTAGTGCACAAACAACCAAATACCGTCTTCTGTAACGGTCACGTTGAATTTCATGTTTAGGTCAGGAACCAGTAAAGGGATACTGCTTCTGAAGTAAACTATGGATACATTTTGTTTTTTTGTTACCCAATATGGTGAAATACTGATCCTTTATAGTGATGGTCCATCAGGACAAAACAAGAACCACGCAATTGTAAGATTTTTTTATGAAACTTTCTGACAAAGGGCGATTTGGCAGTATAATCCACAACGTTCCTGTCCTATTCACAGCGTGACAGAGAATTTGGGGCTACAAAGCATCTGCTGAAAAAAAGTTTATTGTGTTTACACTCCAGAGCAATATAAGGAGCTTATTCTGAAAGTCAATAAAATAAATTATTTTATTGTTCACAAAGATACCTGCCCTAGATATCAGAAGTTTCAAAATATGGTGGCCTCATTGATACAAAAAGCTAACTCAGACGAAACCTCTGGTAGAGGCGTTCCTAAAGACTAAAATGAGAGTTTCAAGATATTGACATACAAACAGTTTTGTTACAACAAAGATGCTTCTGGAATCATCCAACCATCTTTCACTCTGCGGAAAACAGATTGCTCCTGACTTACCCACCCAGATGGCCTACTCTTCAGAAAAGTAAAGTTCATAAATATAATTTATTATGCTTACTTACCAAAATATTACTTAAGCTTACATGTAGCAATATTCTTTTAATCAAAAGTTTATAAAAATCAAAAATATATTTTTTGGGCACTATTCATTCATTTTTCGGTCTGAGCTCTAAATTTCTTCGTTGTTTTTTTAAGTTCCCATCAATATCAAGAAGATATAAGACCTAAATGCCCTAAAACCTGGTGGGATATGAACACTTTTATGGCAGAATTTTACAATGGCAGAATGTGCTGTTGGGTTTATCAGGATTGATTAGCACCTCTCATGAGAGTAGGCATTGCTGATTTCATTCTTTTAATTATCTCTGTATTAGCAATGTAGTCTAAACCTAATTACTAATATTTTATTTTTCCACAAGTATGGGTTTAATGACAAAATCCTCAAAAGTTCGAGACATGTGCCATAAAAATACTTTTGCACCACTCATTTATCGTAGAAACCAGTTAAGGGCAAAACATTTGGTTTTTTTTTTACAGAAAATTTAAAAGCACAAAATAAATGTCTTTAGATAAAGGATATTGAAATCTATACTACTTTCAGCAAAAAATATTAAAACCACTACCAAAACATTTAGCATGATGCTAGACAGTTTTTTTTTTTTTTTTTAATTTTAATGTTATAGATATTGGCAAACTTGGTGCTTGACTGCTTTATGAAATAAACGATTCAATTAATAAGTCTTTACTAATAGTTTTAGTAAGAATACGAAGCATATACATACATTTGGTAATTCTTCTTTGCAATATAATCAATGTAAGTTCTTCAACCTAAGATATATGACAAGAAACTTTGTAGAACAACAATGATCATTATTGGACATATTGAAAGTAAATCGTAAATCAACAGTATTGTTTCCATTAATACATATATGGGGTCTCTAAACCTTCCATAGATGATAAGGTTCAAGAAGCCAGCTGGTCCGTAAGAACCATTATCGGTTTCACCAAGTTCTCTAGAGAGTAACCGAGGTCTCCCAATGGGGCCCCCAGACAGAACTCACCAGACGCTAGGACAGATACTTTACCTGGGCGCAAGTCACCACCACACACAAAACACCTTCCCGCCTCGCCCAAATTTAAACACATTTAAAGGGATATTTTATACCGGAAGAACGCAGATTAAGAAATAAAACAACTCGCTGTGATTAAATTAAATTTTATAAAACTTTAGCAATAACAACTTTGACATAACGGTAGATACAACTGGCATCTAAACAGAACAGAAAACCGTCTGCAGAAATGACAGAAATTCAATATTTTAACTTTTCTGACTAAATAGAAAAACAAAAATGAATTAGTTTAACCGTATTTAAAGAATGGAAGTCACCAGATTTCTACTACACACCTACAGGTTACAGAGATGTTGAAAGATCTCAGAGCAAGTGACAGGTCACGAGGCCTAACCTTTGCATACAGGAAGAAGACTATTAGTATATAGCTATTTTTCTCAGGTGCATATTAAATCAATGTTGTAATAAAAATATGAACACATTGTCACGACCCACTTTGTAGAGCCTACCGATTAAATATTATTCTCTAATCCTGAATGCCGTTAAAAATGTTACCACTTTTCCGGCCGCGCAAGCGCAGACTCTTGTACATGTAATGTTTCCAAACCGCCATTTCAACTTCTTAACGAACTTAATCTACAATGCATTTTCCCACATTGTCATCCCCCTATATGCCACAATATATTATACCATAAGCTTACACATTTAAAACTACTAATTGCACACTGTCCTTAAAAGGAGGTGCTTACCGTCTTTGCATAAGTTGGTTTATTTCTTTATACCTTCAACAATACAGTTTGCTGAACTGCAATCCCTTCTCCATCCTACGACTTATCTTGAAAACACGCACCTTAAACACCTTTTTCAATAGTTTTATGTTCGTGTATTGAATATTAGTTAATTGTTCATATTAAATGCATTGGCATTTGCTTGAAACATTTCTTATTCCCGTAGGTTTTTAAGTGATTCTTGAAACTTCCCATAATATATAATTATTTTTTTAGTTCCCGATGATTTTCTTAAAGTTTGTCACACCGTGTGTAAACAAAGTATAATTTTACATAACGTCTCAGCAAAGCGAAAAATGTATCTAAAATATGATCCAATTATTGATGATCAACGCTGCGGCGAGATATGAATCGGCCGGTAAGTTATCTCTCTAGGTTAACCGGATTTTAGGAATCGGATGGGTTTTACCAAACTATTACATTGGCCTTGAGTCTCACGCCGTTCGATGTCGTTTGAACAGTAAAAGAAATAACAGTTGTTTAGTCTTGGAAAAATTTGCTTAAATTGTAAATATAAAATTAGATCTAATTATTCTATTTAACAGCTAATGTTTCTGATTTGTATGTACGAACCGAATCCTCTCGTGTTGTCAGGAAATTATTTGAAGAGAAATTTCCAGGTGATTGAGTTCATAGTCGTAATATATTTATAAATTGGCAGTACCCACAAAATTTGGATTAGCTAAAGGATAGTAACCATCTAGGGAGTAATTTAATTTATCAAAGACAATTAAGAAGGGTAATCAGATTCCAGAAATGTGTAGAAAATGGTAGCTCCATCATTTGCTTGCGTTAGAATTTATTAGACTGTCATTCTAGTGTTTCTAATACTCTTTTGCCCGCCCTAACTGTATAACGAAGCCCGTCTGGCGCTGAACGAAAGTCTTGCGCCGCGGGGTTGGTCATTAGATAATTGGATGACTGGATATAATAATTATTTTTCATTTCAAACTTTATATTAAAATTTTCAAAACTTCTGCTGTACGACAAAGAGGAAGAGCGCCATATTGTATGAAATATTTCACCTGGAAGTAATAATTACAGCTAGCAATTTTTCATAACTAAGCTTTAGTGATAAACAGTTTTTAGATGCCATATAAAACCAAAGTTAATTGGAAGAACACCTCCCCAACTTAATAAGCTTACAATCTTTAGACATTTAAATTTTAATTTTGGAAAAATTCTGCAACCTTATTGTGGATCACAGTACATGTGTATTCACCATATACAGCTAAGTACCTGTTGGGCAACCATTTCTCACGGTTGCAAGTCCGTGCACTTTACTACCTCCTGTATATGGGAGTAACGAACATATTGCGTAATGGCATCCAAAAACCGTCGGCTAAAGCTATGACTGCCACACTTGTATAGCACTGTTGCATAACAGCAGTGTATACTCCATTCATTCCCTTCTAGTAGTTTTATTATTTCATTTTCTGTGATATATTTCATATTTGTGTCGTGGGGTTACTGTAATAAAGTCGATATATAGCAGAAACGAACAGGAAAGGGAGTAGGCCATGGAATTTCATGATATACCTGTATTTTCTGGTTTGTGTTTCTACAGAACTCGGTAGAAAACGTAATCTACAAACGAGAGAAATAAATAAATAAATAAATACACTTAAACAAAAGGGCACAATATGAAAATAAAATTCAATACCAGGGAGCATATTCCAACAAGGGAAAGGCAAATGAACAGTCTCATATAGGAAGCAAAAGAAACAGACAATATGCTAGACAAGAGTCAACTAATTTAATTCATCCAGTGACCCAGGTATTTAGGTATCCACGTAACATTAAAATGTATAAATGTGGGGAGTTATTTGTTCAATCGGCTAAATGTAGAATGCCTTCAGTTAAATTGTGTTTTATGTGTTTCGGCATTAATTTTCTTTGGAGGTTTTTAAGTTAAATTATTGAAATATTTCGCGGTTAAATATTTTGTTTCATTTTTATAATAGTTTGAAAGGAGCTAAATAAAGGAATTCTTATTTCAATATGGGTAAACTCATAGGATCCTGTCAATTTTGGATGTTTTTCTGAAAGTAAATAAGGGATTCTCTCTCCTTTTTATACTTATGAGTTAATCTCAGGAAACATTTATTTGCTATATTCTCCGAGGTTGTAATGTATTGATTGATTTTGTGAATGTAAGCAAGGAATTTTTTCTTTACGGTTTTTAGGCTAACTCTGCCATAATTCCTTTCATATTGTATTGTCATATTTATATTATGTTTTCTTTCTTTGCGTGAATCTTGTATCATTTTATTTATATTTTTGGGAGTATATTTTTCATATAATTTTGCTTTGTATTGTTTAAGATAATGTGTTGTTGAATTTTAATTGCTTTATGTTTTAACGTGGGAAAGCTGAATTATCTAATGATTTTTGCGAATTATTATTATTATTATTATTATTATTATTATTATTATTATTATTATTATTATTATTATTATTGTTATTGATGTTGTGTTGTTATCATTTTGCTGTTGTTGTTTACACTTCTTTGTAGTTAATTATCGTAGGAGTGTATTTTAATTGTTATTCTGTTTCAAAAAAGTTTAAATAAATTCAAGAGTATTGTTTTGTCTCTTTCTCCTGTTATGCTGGGCAATCTGATCTTCCCACGATTACATCGTGGAAGCTTTCTTTATTTCAGTGTGCTTCCAAAAGTTGAAAACATTAATGCTTCACGACTAGCACCACTGTGTATAAATTTACTGAAGTTTTTATATTTTTAATTTTTTCATAAATTTTGTATTATCCCTAGCTAATTTCCCTCTTTTTCTATTGTCTCCAAGAAGAGGAATTTGTTTCTTAAGTGCGCGAGCTTTGGAATCGGTTTGTACATTAAACCACAGCAATTATAATAAGACTCATTTCGCCATTAGGGAGTTCTTTTTCCTGAGAAATGGACTTGGATTATCTAAAGAATTATATATTTGATTTTTTTTTTATTTCAAGAATTTATGTGACTTCTCTAAAGCACACCTCCTAACAAGCTCTTTGGCTTTATAAGCGCAGGGAGTCAGTAATTGCAATCGATAGCACATTTCACAGGAAACAGTTTACCATTAGCTAATGCAGCGAATGACGCCCTGTAAAGATAAACTGAACAGTTCTAGCAGAGATGGGCACTGCCAAGTTGCGAATTAGCTAATGAAGTAGCACCTGCAATCAAGAGTTAGTGTTTGTTTAGGGAGAGGTCCTCTGTGTGACGTAACACTTCTACCCAAGATGGTGTTTCAAGGTTTGAGCGTTGCTAGAGCGATAAATTTATACAGCGTGCTTAATAAGTATCGAGTATGTGATATATACATATATACATATATATATATGTATATATATATATATGGTATCGAACTCCCGACCTCCCGCTCATGAGTCCACGACTTAACGACCATGGCCACCTATGTCAATATTGTCAATGTATTTGTATTTCTTCTTTCAGTTAAATTATAGTTTAAATGTTACTCTTTATGACTTACGTAACATCTTTATTTCATAGATATACTAAATGATTTTGTAAAATTAATAAACCACAAGAAATAAATAAATTAGTAAACAAAAATCTTCTCAGAATTCTTGATACAACAAAGACAGACAAATATGCTCACTAGGGCACAATAATCTTTAGTTTAAGCATAGAAAGTCGGAATATTTACACACAATGAATTATTCAATTAACAATCCAATATTTAGAATAAACATAAGATATTGACTTAAAACATGTAGGTTCATTATAATACAATTTTAAATTTAATCACCAGTGCATAAGCCAATTTGTTCTGGTGTCAAACATTTGAAAATATCAAATTATGTAATTACATAATATATATTAAATTAAGAATATCAGCAACACTTATTATATCTTTCACTGTGAAAACAGCAATTTAGCAAACAATAGCAAGGTCAAGAGTTAGCCCCCAGAAGTTTTGAAGAAATTTTGAATATGTCGAAAACAATGTTACCGTGACGCGAGAAGGTATATATAGTGAAATAAGTAGAAAAGAAACTGAGAGGAAAGGTGAAATCGTTCAATCTTTGGAACTTAAAAGTAAAAAATATTCGAAATATTGATTTGGTGATAGGATGCGCATGTCTGAAAAGCAAAGGAAATCGATAGAAAGACATATCGCTGCCTCATAAGTACAATTAAGTTGAAGAATAAATAACTGAATATGTTTTCAAATGGTGTTTAGAAGCTAAATTAACAAACTGTTTACATCACTTGCACTGTTCGATTCAGTATACTGGGATAATTTTCTGTGCTAAAGGAGAGGTTGATTCGTTCTTTGCAAACCAAGAAACCGAAAAAAATGTAGAAAGAAAGAAAATAAAAATAAAGTGAGAAACTGTTGTAACAAGTCTTAGCTTATACATATCATCATCGAGATGTTTTAACAACAATCCAGTCTAAATTTCTCAAAGGGGTCGTTCATGGTAGGTGCCAATCTTACGTCTCGTTCATGACTCAAGACTCAGCATGATGTCTTCACATCTGCCCGGATAGGAGGGTACACTTCGAAAATAAGGAACGTTCATCACGCGCAACGTTCGGGCACGTGTCATATTTTGTGAATGTCCTTATCGGCACGAGAGGTTGGTCATAATAATCATTTCCTTGGCCCGGTGCCTCTCTCGGCCACTGACCGCACATCTCCCCTCGTCTCAAATATTTGCTCATTTGCGGCTGGCCGTCATCAGGGGTAGAAAATGGGGGCTAAGTGTTTGATCATCGTGCATATAATGAGCTGAATTAAAACTTTCTCCACTGATTGGTAGCCAAGGGAGGTTTTGCTATGCTCTTCAATTTGCAGATATTGGTTGAAGCGAGTCGTTAATGAGTTGTGATTTGATGTAATTACAGACCAGAGTGGTAGTTTGCATCGAAAACTAAATGTAAATGAAATGGCAAATCACAAACATTTACTCGATGAAGATAAATAAAAACAAAAACATTTATATTGCGTAGTAGTCACCTTGCATAGCTTACTTTCCAGCTCTTTCCCTCCCAGAAGCAGAAGAAAATACTTTCGGATTTATAAAAAAGTGTCCTTCCCTTCGCCCTATACCCACGTGAACTCAGAGGACCTAGGCAGAAAATGACTGTCTGTTCCGCATCATTTGGTACTGCATTCTGCATACTCTGTACATTATTAGCGTCTAATTCCTAACTCATCAAAACCTCCCACTCGAAATTGGAACTGTTTCCACAAGAGGGCAGGTATTTTACAAACTTTTCCTTATATGGCGAACATGAAACTAGGTGCAACTCAGTGGCTGCAGTCCCGAGCGGCAGCGGAGAGAGCCGAAGGTAGTGACTTTCGCAGATATAGCTAGATAATATGGATGTTGAGCGCAATAGCACGATAGCTCAGACGGCTAGAGCGTCATGCAATAGTTGTGAACATAGTGATTTCGCATCCCCATGTCCGGATGCTCGTTGTTTTTTCTCCCGAAAGAAGATTTGCTACCATTACAATGATTTACTCGGTAAGCATAGTACCGCGCACAGAATGCGCTATAAATTGATGTTTACGAATTTTTTTTACCCTGCTGCAATCAAAGGAGATTTGTCACCATTGCAGCGATTTACCCGGCCCCTATCAATTTATATTTACGAAAAGGAGGTGGGCATAGGACGTCAAGCCGTAGCGAGCAGCAGCAAACCACTGGATCCACCGGTTTATAGGAAAGAGCCTCAAGCCTGAAAGAAGAGGCCTGTGAGCAAAATTTATTGGTCGTTTGGCGCTCTGAATTGAATGGAGCTGTGATGACTTGAGATGTTAAAGAGCGTCCGTAAATAATAATAATAATAATAATAATAATAATAATAATAATAATAATAATAATAATAATTTGAGCCTATGAGCCGCCACTGCTCTGTAGTTCTGGAAAACTGATTGCCGTTGCATCTAATCCAAAACTTGTTAGTGTCTCATTCCAATAGTTGCACCATTTAACCTTTGAAAAGACCTCTGTAATTGAAGTGACAACTCCAACTGACCAAAAGAGAGGTGTGCGGAGGAAAGAGAAAAGACAGAGGCAAGGATTACGTGACCTGAGTCATGCACAGTTGCAAACGGTGCATGCTTCAACACGTAAGATTATTATTTCTGTCGCATCGCGGCAACTTCCTGTCTCTGGAATTGTAATTGCGTGTTCAGTTGCAACATTGGACATGTTTATTGCAACACATGTCGATAACTCCGCCTCTTTTAGTCTATTTTGTCCGATACTTTCCTTCTACGAAGGGAAAGGAAATGGCTTATTCGTGTACATAACAAATTAGATTAAGTGTTCTGTTACGTCAGCAGATTTTATTCCGAGCACACAAGATGTAAAAACGTACGTGTTTTCCTGCCAGCAACTGGAACATTTCCGTTTTTTTAGAAAACTGGTGCCTTTTTGGAGCAATATATCAAGTACTTCAGCAAGGGCAATATACTTTTGCAGTAAACTTTCTCGCAAATTACTATAACCTGTCCTTGTTCCTCTGGTGTATATAATATTTTTAATTCAGAGGTGGCAGTACTAGTAATTTTTTTTCAATAAAGAATTATCATAATTTTATAGGCATACTTTCTCACTCATAAATTTAACCATACAATATTTTGTTAGCGTAATGTACTTGTGGTGCTAGTTTAGTTGTTGTTACTTCCGGTTCCCGGCTGTGAGGGGTGTACAACTAGAGGTATGTTCAATTGCATCTAAAACAAAATCTGGTACATGCGACGACAATATGGTGCTCTAAAATCCTGCTTTCGTCTCAGCAAGTCTTCAGCTAAGGTGTGTGAAATTCTACAAGAGATCCATGGAGATTTTGTTCTTCCCTATAATACAGCTCGGAGATGGTTTAAATTTTTTAAAGAAGAGGGCGATCAATTTCAAATGAAGGTGGACCCTGTGCTCCAGTTTGTGCGCTAACGACAGAAAACATTAACACCGCTGGTGTCTTTGTAAGAGAGGATTGTTGAATAACATTGACATTTTCAGACCCACTGAAAAGTTGCACATAGAGGTGACTTTCAAAATGGCAGATTCCAGAACAAAGGACTTTCGCGTACAGATTTGCATGCAGTTGATGATGTTATGGGAATATGCGAAGTTTCTTTAAAAGAAAATCAGTGCTGGAGCAAACGGCAAAGCTCTGTATGAAATTCCCATTGTCTCCAACACCCCCCCCCCCCAAAAAAAAATAGTAGTTGCTTCTGGTTGGAAAGTTACGGTCATCTCATTTTTCGATATTCAAGGAATGTTTTTCAAAATGTCGTACATGTACACACACACAAAATTTAATAGTGTTTAATGTCCGTTTTAACTGCTGAGACATCACAGGCGGTGACACTGATGATACATGAGATGAAATGATAAACTGGGAAAGATTTTTTTTAAGGAAAGAAATGTTCCAGGCCTGAATTAGGGTACCTCCCCTGCATTTGCTATTTAAGAGGACTGAGGAAAACCTGGAAAAACCTAAGTCAGGGAGAACGATCCTGGCGGGAATCGAACACCAGACCACCCGCTCATGAGTCCAGGGCTCGGCCACCTGTTTGCGATATACAAACAGCTCTAACTGAACAATACCATAGAGATATCCTGAAAACTCTGCAAAGTCATATTACACATTTCCACGATGCAGCGGATGACTTATACAGCCCCACATCGCAAATGTTGTTGCGAAATACTTTACAAAAATTATTGTGAAGTGAGTCCCTCCCTCTCTCTGTAGTCCCGATTTAGCCCTGTTTGAGTTTTTCTTTTTCTCCATACTGAAGAAACGCATTTGTGGGAGGCATTTTCCATCACCAGAAGCAGTGGTGAAGGATTATGAAGCAACTGTCATCTCTTTAAAGACCGGCAGAAACGCTGGGACTGGTACATTGCACTCAACAGAACCACTTTGATAAAGTTAATCAAAAGTATGACGATGAATAAAAGTATGTTGTCAAAAAATATGATTATTCTTTATTGAACAGCTCTCTGTATTTTTGGCCAGGTAGCACCAGTTCCCGGTTCATCGAATATTATCTTGGACATAATATTTGCTTTAATTCATAATGGGTACTAACCTGTTTTATAGAATTTGTTGAAAATTCTATTCATCTCTAGTCACTACATCTTTACAGCTCTGTTTCCGTAATTCTTCCAATATATTTTGATATTTTCTTCAAGTTCTTCTACAGCATTGGGGCTATTCCTGTAACTGTAGTAAAATTTACCTTACAAATGCCGTATAATTAATAATTTTGACTGCAATAATCCAAAAGAAAAACAAAGAAATAACATTTCTCTCAATATCTATTTGCGACTGACTGATCACGTGCAACCATTAGTGAATGATATGACCGAATATGCTGCAATTTTCAGAGAAAGTTTTGCAATATAGGACTACTCTACTGTGCGATCATCTTTGTTTTCCCCTGGTCGAGCGCGCCGCTCGTTAGCCGGCCAGCCGGATTTCTGTGATTAGCAGGATGGTTTGTTTATTTAAGGACGCTCTTTAATATCGCAGATCATCAGCGTTAGCAGGATGGCAAAACAAGCCATCCATACCATACAATACACAAACAAATTTAAGAAGCTCGTTCATACTAATTATGAAAAGAAGTGTTGAAACTACCCTCCTTCATTCTCCACACATATTTGGCATCTCTTAAATAAATTATTCATTACTCGCTGTAGTTCACTATGAAAATCCGAACAATTTTCTGACTTAGAGTTCTTATGTGGTGTCCGGGAGTTTGTCTTGTGCACGTCGTTTTTTAATTTACCCCAAAGATAGTCCCAGGCTGTTGAATCGGGGAACCGAGGAGACCACAAATCTCTACTAATAATTCTGTATTGTGGAAACACATTGTGAAATGCTTTCATGATATTATTCGCAGTGTGAGTAATGGCTTAGTCCTGTGGAAAAAAAATGCACGATCACGCTTCTCGTTTAATTCTTTGGGGGGGGGGGGGAGATTAATATGGTATTCACATAAGTAACAGAATCAACTGCATGCTAAAAAAAAATTATCCTATGATTATAAGTTGTATATAAAGACACGCTGTGCCGTTGTAAACACCCGATGCAAAATATACTTTGTGTATACTGTCGAATTAAGAAACTTACAAAATATCCCATTCCCTGGAACATCTACTTTACGGCGACAGTCAGCAAGGTCAATAAGTAAGCAAGCAGGCTTGCTATCCCCTCCACGGCGCGGCCAAAGAGTGGGTATGCGTTCATAGGGAAAACCTTGCACCACTGGGAAAAGCCGCACTGATTGCAGTGTACAGTGAATTCCATCACGATTTGAATAAATTTATTTGAATTGGGAACTAAAGCCTTATTTCAACATTAGGCACGACATACTGTTAAAAGCGCATACATGTTCTCTTCCCGTAGCTTATCAGTAACCGTATCTACTATACTATAACGTGCCTGCTCACTCGCTCGGACAGTAAATATTCTATTATTTTATTTTATTCATAATTGTTAATATTGCTGTTATTGGTTTACTGTATATGCTTCTCATTCTGGCGTTGTTATTATTATTATTATTATTATTATTATTATTATTATTATTATTATTATTATTATTATTTTATGTGTATTATTAATACTATTTATTATCTTATAATACTGCAACAGAGCAAAATATCAGTTGCAGCAAATAAATAAATAAATACATGCACTTTGAAAAATCCTGCTTTTAATTATACTATGGGTCAGTACAGGCAAACGCAAGGCAATGCAGCAACCGATATGCTGTTACAGGTCCAGCTGTTGGCTTCCGTTTAACAGTTCGTGCATAAAACCATGACATTTCCCCGACTCCTTTGAAACTACATAGATTCAGTTTTGCCCACGGTGGGGATGCAAATGGCAGTAAAGCGAAATTAGCCTCCCGGGATATGTCCATGGCACTTTGAGATGATTGAAGGGTCGTTTGGCCACCACACCCCCTCCAATTAGGAGGAACAGGCACATGGCTAACAACCCAGTCGCCCGCATGTCGTCTTTATGAAGTCTGCAGGGAACCAGCTGGTACTGTGTGGTTGCGGTCGTATAAAAAGTACGGCCTAGAAGAAAATGTAGAAAACAGCTGATAGTATAAATCTATAGCAGGTCAAGGTCTGTCACGAAAAACATAGGAGCATTCCAACACATAGCTAACAATGGCCTCGTTTTTTACTCTAGAGAAGGATATTTGTTGCCAAACATTGTATTTCTTTTAAGCAGTAATACTAGGAGAAGCATTTTGGTATTAATATTTCAAGCTCTCTCCCCTACCGAGCTAAAGCAAGTTTGAGTCTCTATTATTATTATTATTATTATTATTATTATTATTATTATTATTATTATTATTATTATTATTATTATTATCATCATCATCATCATCATCATCATCATCATCATATTCGTCGTCGTTGTGATGGTTGTTGTCATAGATCTGACTGCTGTGCAAAACTTCTCGGCCTGAAAGAAAAACATGATTTATTTTATTTTTCAACATAGTCACATTGTAAAGCAATACTTCAGTAGGACTTTTAATTTTGTTAATGCTCTCAATAAAATACTGTTTATCAAATTGTGAAAAATAAGCGTCTATCTCAGCTTCAACCATGTGGATCTTCGCCCACCTAATCATTTCTTCAGGTTTGAACAAGAAGTAATTGCTTGGAGCCAAATCCTGCGAATATGATGGATGTGGAAGTATTTGGAAGCAAATGTCACGCAGTTTTGCAGCAACAATCCCAGACGTGTGTTTATCGTGATGAAAAGAATTTTATTTTTCTCAAGATTTGGACGTTTAGCATGAATAGCACCCTTCAATTGGTCCAGTAGTGAAGCGTAATGCTTCCTGGTGATGGTTCTGACCTTCTGGAGGAAGTCTACGAGCACTGCACAATGAGAATCCCAGAAAACCATGAGTAGTCATGATTTTTCCTGCAGATAGAACAGTTTTTCTTTTGTGCACTTTCACCTGTACCACCCACTGTTTGGACTGCTTCTTCGTCTCTGGCGTGTATTAATGAATCCATGAAACGTCAGAGATACTCACTGGGGCGCGCTTAAGCAAGTCTAAACACTTGCGAAATGTTCGATGGAATAGTTTTCGGTTCTTGTTAACAAACCCGGCATCCATCAAACGGAAAGCTTTCGTGCCCAAAATGTCTGAAATGTAGTGAACAGTGTCTATCGAAGTCTTTGCGGTGTCAGCCAACCCGCGTACCTTCAATAATTGAGTACAGCATTGTGAATCTTTGCCACAATCTCGTCGATGGTAGCAGTGTATTGGGCACTAAGCGCTCTCCATCTTGAGTGACCTTGGAAAACGAGGGGAACGATGCGTTAATGTGAAATTAAACCCCTTTTGTATATCTGTTGGAGTTAAACCCTTCAAAATGAAGTACTTTATCATAGCTTGTATTTCAGTTTTATCCTTTGGAATATGTTAGCACTAGTTTGTTTACACGACCAACTGACTACACTTAAGCGTCTGAAACTATCAACTATCACAAGTAATATGACGAGAGGATCTGAGATTACCAATAAATCTGAAGTGATATGTATTAAGACTATTTCACGAATAAAATAAAAATGTAAGTAAAATGCCCCCAAACTTGTAATAATTGTATATTTGTACTTAACCTTCAAGCAATCTTGCGACAGAAGAATGCCCATTGTCAATAATGTCAATACAGAATATCAAAATAGGATTTTGATATAGGATAGGCTTAGGATTATTTCATGAATAGAATAAGAATAAAGGTGATATATATTTGAAATTCGCGCACAGAATGTTAACACTTGTTTAAAATGTTATACTTATGAATATCTACTCTATTCAGAAACCGCGAGGCTGAAATGTACAAAAGTCGACCATTACAATAACTAACGTTCGATTTTCTAATACCAACCGAGGAAACCAAAAAAAAACAAAAATAAAAAATAAAAAAAATAAAAATAAAAAAAAAATAAATAAATAACATACATTCTGTATTTCTTTGTATTCTGTGGTTTGGAATTCCTAATGATAAGATCAATTTGCATATTTGACATATCACTAAAACACTTTAAAGAAACTTCAATTTTGCGATATGATTGTCGATTGTCCATGCTTTTGTTGCTATCAATAGCTCCCCCCCCCATTGTCTCTTGCAAAAGTGGTCAGTGATGCGTGTTCAGGAATTATATAATGGAGGTATAGAGTTGGCTACACTGACCACAAGACAAATGCACGTCGTGTTATAAAACGGTTTTGATGATTTTTTTTTTTTCGATAATTTCACTTCGTAATCAGGCTGTGATTGGTCAGAATTCAAACTTTTGTTTCGTTGATGACGTCACATAGGTGAAATAGTCCTTGCAATTTGGCCATCTTCACGATATCTCTGAGTAAGATCAAGAACTTTTAGAACATTCCTCGTTAATATTTAACGAAAAATGCAAAATTGCTGATTAGTGTAGTATCAGGTATTATAAAATTTATAATTCTGTATTTTAAACTTGAGCACAATGCAACTGCAGTGGTGCCGAAAATATGCCATGCCTTCGGTGTAGATGTGAAACAATGAAAGGACGTGGCAAAGATGGTTCGCAAAGTTACAGGAAAACCACTGGAGAAAAATCCTAGTGTGGAAAAACGAAAGACAAACACGCGAACATAATAATTTGGAAATTGACTACGTTATCTAAGTTTACCACTGGATATTTGCAATCACGAATTCCAAATTATAATAATATCTGCAATAATACTCATTTTGTCTTGAGTTTATATATGTTTATAAATTTACGTTCAGTTGTATACTACCTATAAGGAAATTAGTGTATCAAATAGAAGTAAAAAAAAAAAAAAAAAAAAAAAAAAAAAAAAACGTGTGAAACTGGCACAGCAAATGAAAAAGAATTTGCAGTTATGGGAAATGAGCTTTTACTTTAACTGTACTCGGGTAACCTATGGCGTTACCCGAAATATCGCATGCTCTGTTAACGAGTTTGGGGCAATTTTATTGTTATATATAAACTTCTTGCTGTTGTTAACTAATGTTTATTTATATTCTGATTTAATGGACTTCTGGTTTAATGTTTGTAGGCCGTTGCTTGGTTGACACACTGTTTGCATTAAGCGTTTTCCAGCAGTTATTCCGAAGCCTAAAAAAGAAGAATTCTAGGTAATCTCATGTGGCGTTAATTACGCTAACACAAATTCATTTCACCCCCCTGTTTCCAAAACATTGCAACAGTCAGCGTAATACGTAAAAACGATAACAAAATAGGCTGTTGTTGAGAATGTTTCTCTCTCTTGTCAAATATTGCCAGCAGAAACAAGGAAATAACGAACGCGTTTACAGAATAATTACTGTTGAAGCTTGTAACTGCAAGCAGCGCTGTTTATCGCTACGCAGCACGGCTGTTTAATGTTCATATCACATACAAATGGTCCGCATGCCATGAGAGAGACGGATGCTGCGGACGCAAGGTTTACAAAACGGAAACCATTTGCAGGACAAATTTGCTTTAGAATCCCAGTTTCCTCTGTGTGTCTATAGACATGGACAACTGGATACATACCACAGTCGTATCAATTGAGGAACGTCGTTTAGGTAACGAAAGTAGATTTTTCCCTGACGTCAGCATTTAGCCCGTGAATCGCTCAATCGTTTAGATTGGAGAACACAAATACATTGAAAGATGGGGTACGCTTGATCATGAAATCTCCTTTTTGTAACAGAACTCAACCATGTTCCTACTATGTGATTAATGGAAAGAATTGTTAACTTCCATATGAAAGTCCTTCCTTTACATTTGTAACCACGTTCTCCACAAATTCTGCTTGGATTAAAGATGCTATTGAGTGACAAACACATCACACTAATTACTAGTGATGAGAATTAATGACATTTATTTATCATATAAAAATATATACAAGGGTTACAATTGGTATTTGCTTTTCAAAATATTCTCCTGTAAGATATACACTTTTGAATGGGTTCAGACCAATGTTCGAAACTTTTTTTCCACTCTGTAATTGGTATCTCAAAAACATGGTTTTTAAAGGCTTCACCGGCTTTTTGAGGTGATGAAAATCGCTGTCCGCGCATTTTTTGTTTGACATTCGAAAACAAAAAGAAGTTATTAGGCGACAAATTAGATGAATACGAGCATTGAGGCAATTTTTTTCCCATCAAATTATCAAATGTTTGACGTGGTGTGTGAAAGCTGGTATCTTTCCCTACATTTTAGTATATTAGCTAATCCATGTTTAATCTGGCACCTGGAAATAATTAAGATGTGTATCATTATTTATTTGTTTATTTACCTGGCAAGAATTAAGGTCATGGGGGCCTTCTCTTTCACTCTACCAGGAGAAAAACGAGCAAAAATACAGATTATAATATATAATTATATGAAATACACAAAAAGTCAAAATTAAAGATATATAATGCATGTAAACATTACAATTTTTAATAAAGTTAGAAATTTGATAAAGATCGTGATAGAGTTATACTTGTTTTCAATATTTTTTTCGAGTACAAGGAGGGAGGAAGGAGGAGCAGAAGAAGAAAGGGAAGAGGAGGAAGAAGCGAGAGACTAACTATTGTGATTTACATAGTTGAGGCACATTTAATCTACGATTAAATTGCTTTATTGTCCGATAATCCTCGACTTCAGGAGGAAGGGAGTACCAGATTCAGGGAACTGACACGCTGAATGAGGTCGAGTAAAAATGTGCTCGGTACGAGTAAAGTCATATTCCGGGTTCAAGATAGGGACAGATATACCTGAGGGGTGGATTTTGAACAGGGGAGTAAGATCTACGTTCTGTTAGAGGTAGCCATGACAGTTGAATGTGTAGGGGTGACACATGATCAAATTTACCTGTGTTGAAGACGAAACGAACACAGACATTATGAACGCGTGTAATCTGTCGATCTGCCCAGTATTCAGATTAAATTACAGGACATCACAATAATCAAAGTGAGACGTAACAAGCACTTGAATGAGATTATTTTTAATATTGAGAGGTAGATCTTTTGCTACATGTTTTAAAGTGTAAATAAAGAAAATATTTTATTACATGTATAGGTTACCTGCCTGTGCCATTCTGAATCCGAGTATGCACAAACACACAGTTTTTTGCCGTGCTAGTATAATTAATCGTTTCAATAATTTTCTTATGTTAATCCGATAAATTTGTCGTGTATTTGTGAAAAAGAAATGCCAAAGAACATAAACACGAAGACTAGTGCTAGATGTTTTAAAACAGGTTGACAAATGTATATGCGCCTTATTTAATGCAATATTTCAACAGGAATATAAATTAGTTAATTCATATTTGACTAACTTCCCCAAGGAAAACAGATAAAAAAACCTAAATATTTGTTGATTTCTCTCTCTGTCTCTGTCTCTAAAAAATATGTTTAATATTATTTTAATATTTCATCAAGAAGAACTCCTATAAAATATTTTCGTTAAATTATATTTCAAACATGCGGGTCTTGTTAATTGCATCCATGTAACACTTAGACTTGAAAATATAACTCTGGAGATTTTTTCGAACTTTAACGCGAATCAGTTTAAATGGGTGACATATTTGCTAGCCAGCACACCTTTCTTGAAGGATGACAGGTTTCGAGCGCACGATACTGTGCAAGCAACCAAGCGAATGATTGAAGAATTAACACTACCGCTTTTTGTAAACACACTGACTAAACTACGACGCGACGTGGCAATAGCCTATCTCTTGCCTTATCTAGACACAATTCACAGCTAAATCTCTGAACTATATTAATTTCAAATGACACGCTCTAAAATCTATATAAATTTTTATCACTCCAGTGTAAGTATTCCACCAATTATTTTTTTACTAAAATTATTTAACTTACAGCACACATTTGAAAACTATATTAAATTTCCTAAGTAATTTGCAATTTTGCTATATTTTTATTGTTCACTTTCTTTGTGAGGAAATTGTTAAATATACATAAAACTGAATTTATTCTAATTTTGTAAAAGAAATAACTAAAATGTTTGTTCAACAAATTGTGAGTTTTAAAATGAGCTATTCATATTTCTATTTCAAGTGGTCCGAGAGTTATTCGCTATAAAATGGATAATGTTAATAAAATGCAATAAGAATTGCAAAATTTTGTATTCTGATACCTAGGGATATCAGAATATTAAAAACATTGTGGAAATATGTAGTAATAGAATATATATATATATATATATATATATATATATATATATATATATATATAGCATTTTAAATGTCAAGTCAATTGCTCTAATATTCCGTCCCATTTTATATAGAATCGTCCACCGTGCGCATTGCGACCCTTTCCTCTATTTTAATTTTACACTTCATTCCTTTCTGTTTTTTTAGGTCAAGTTCTAGCGATGTAATTTGTGTTGGTGTCTCCTGCTTAGTTCTGGAAGCAGTTTAAATGCGTATTCCAGCCTTCCACTGCATTATTGGTCCGGTGGTGTCTTCGGTAATATTTTTAACGAAACACCTTCATAACAAAACTAGTCCAAAAACTGTGGATGGATGAACAGCCATACTCTGGCATTATTCTGGATAAATGCAGTTCTTTCGGGTACTGAGTGGCGAGTCCTTGCTCTTACTTTCTTCTCTACCAGAAAAGAACTAGCCATTAATCTCCTCAAATGAGAATTCTTCCTTTAACGTTGCAGTTGCTGCTGCTTCCAAGTCGTTCAGTATTTCACCGGGAGTCTTCACAATGATGTGCCTGAAGAGAGTTTGTTTTCGCTTCAAAGGAAAGGATAAGTATTCTCTGTAATGCTTCCAAATACACTTGTGGAAATTATTTATTGCTGCTTCTAAATGTTCTATCGTTGAAGTTGTTTTAAAGTTGTGCTTAACGCCTGAAGCACTCTAGGGGTGTGCATTGATATAATAAAGGAAATGAAATGATTAACGGGAAACGGGTTTTTTTTTTATTTATTTATTGGATTAAAACGTTTCAGACCTAAGTTTAGGATACCTCCCCGGTATTTGCCATTGATCAGAAATGAGAACATCAGTAAGGGAAAACGGCCCTGGCACGTTTCTCGTTCATATGTCCGCCCTTCAAGGACTTTGGCCACCTTATAGGCAACAAGTAGTTGTGATATTTCAAGAATCCATTCTTTTGTTATCTTGTGGTTGCAGGAAAAGGAGAAAAAAGGGATAAAAGGGGGTAAAGCGCCCATTCTCAAATCGACTTGAGGGAAAACCGCCCCTTTTTACTCTCCCATCATCATTTATTATATTTGTATTTAGTTACAATTGCATTACAATACAAAATAACAAAGTAAACTGGAAAATTACGGAAAGACGATAACGCTTTAGACTTGAATTCGGGAGGTCCCTGGATCAGATCTTTTTAGCCTAGACATACTTACCCTGGATTTTTTCGTGGTTCTTCCTGCTCGTTTAAGCAAAAGCTGAGACGGAGCTTTCCTTTTTGCAAATATTCCACTATTTGCATTTGATATTGAAAATGCCAGGGCGAGGTACCTTTCTGGGCAGTTCGAACCCCTTGGAGGGGCTCCGCCAACGTTTGGGTGTCTTATCTGCAACATTATAGAAAACTCCGTTTACATCCGTATTTCATTGTTTGGTGTCGCCCTCACTACATTCCTTCCTCACAGAGATTCTCCACTGTGGCGTAGGCACAAACGGCCAGAACTTGAGCAAGGCTGAAGTGCCGAAATATCCTCCTCCGACCCTAAAAAATCAATACAATCCAATCTGTAAAAAGGCATATTTTATAATTTTGAGATGTACACTCTTCTGTGCACCTCATTAGGTTAAGTTAGGTTAGGTTAGATAAGTTTTGGAAAATTATATTTTCAAATTGAAACCGTAATCATTTTATTGAATAGAATGGTATAATAAAGAACATTATTACATATTTCCGTCTTTAATAGAAACCCATCAATCTAATGTGTATCTCAAATAAAAAAAAAATCTGAATATTTCTAAAAATAAAACACTGTGTAAGTGATCTCCTTGCAAAGAATACTTTAAACAAAAAATCTACAAAATAATTAATTTTTTGTTTTAATAAATTAGATAAAATTAAAATTGAACTTCTATAGCAATTAAATAAATAAAAAGTACAACCCTAGAAGCTATAGACGTCAAGTATCACTCATGATTCCTCCATATTTTGTACTTCTTTTAGTTTATAAAATTTAAATATTGATTTAATGCAGTTGCTAATAGTTAATAATTGCCTTCCAAATTGCCCGTTAATTTTTAAACTGAACATGTAAATATTTTACTACATATATGTTCTAAAATCTGTTCTATTTAATGAAATCCCGAAGTTAATACGAATAAACACTCCTACTCACCACCGAAGTAACTATCTTCCATGAATCGCCTAGGTCAAAATGTCTCTTTGTGAATTATTGAGTCAATTATTGTTTATAAGATAAGGCTTTTTGCAGGACTTGAGGTCTTCCCGTGGGAATACCATCAACCACGTACTACATTACAGATGAGGGAGAGCTAGGGGGCTTGGGTGTGAATTTAAAAACACTTTATTATCCCTGCGGTCTGTGAAAGTGAAAGTGTTTGCTAGAGATAATGTATCTCAGGGGACCATGGAACGAGCTTCGAGCTTGGTCACGGCCAAGTGCATGCAAAACTCTAGGGACGATTCGCCTGGTTTAGCAACACAGTTCGATATCCATTCAGCTAGAACATAAAGGAACCTTGTTCAGTCAAAAGCATTCATCAACTTAGCTTTTCTGTTTCACACACTTAGCGCTGGGTAGTTGAACTTTTCATTCTGTGTGAAAGCCTTTTACTTTTGTAAAAACACATTTTTATTTCTACTTGAGTAATTTATTTAATTAATATTATTATAATCTAATACGTAACATTACTGACCACGCAGGGAGGTGTTCAGTAAAGAACCTATGTATCTGCTTATCTAATGCGGTGACAGTTTGATCGCCAGTTGATAGACAATACCTGCTGAAGGTTTTTTATTGAGTTTTACCTTACTTAAATACCTACAAGTAATTGCGGTCATATAAAAACCTTTTTAAATGAAATTTTTAGTGAAAACTCCTTTACGATTATTTGCTTTTATGCAGTTTTGTGTTACTTACAAATGCTAAAGTCCCTTAAAATAATTTGTAAATTAACATACCTTGAATGTCATTGCAATTTCAATAATGCACGATATTTATTTCATTATTATTGCATTAAATGGAAAGTAATAATTTATATTCATAATCATTTGGCAAACTATTTAACTCCACAATGCAGATATGATCTATATTTTTTAATTTTGTTAGCTACTAAATAAAATCAAACAATGATTCTCAGCAATGATTCTGCGAAAAACTTCAGAATTATAAGATATAGTAACTTCAGTTAGGTAAACCATGTTGCTGAAATCTGCAGAAAAGCAAGTTCACTAATCCACACCTTCAAAAGATTAAAGGTGTCCCTATCCAGAACCTTAAAAAAATTTACGTCATTTCCACTATTGCGATTTTCTACTAACAGACCAGAGCGTGCTTATGTGTCTCTTTGTTCGACCATGTAACCACGCTTCCTCCTCGATCAGCTGCCTCGGTTTCGACTGGAAGATCGAAGAAACCACCATTGTCTTACACTACTTTTCAAAATTATCCATACATCTTCATCTGATCTATTTTCTCTACTTGCCTCTTAAACCCAAGATCGCGGGTAGAATCCCAGCCACGATCGATGAATTTTTTCGGGTGTAAAAATCCTAAGTAAGATTTCCTTCGCAAGGAAAGTAAAACCGTGGATCCCGGATCGTAGATTTACGGCACGTAAAAGAACCTCAAGCCTGAAAGAAGAGACCTCTGAGCAAAAATTTTCGGCCGTTTCACGCCCTGAATTGAATGGAACGCTGATGACCTGAGATGTTACAGAGCGTCTGTATTTAAACAAAATCAACAACAAAATATATTTTATCATTTTTAAATCAATATTTCGGTTATAATCTTCACACAGGCTAATCATCAATATTTATCAAAATGTAATTACAGAAATACACATGATTTACTTCTTCAAGTGAGTATAATTATTAATCTAGATTTCTACAATCATTAAATGCAATTTAATAACTTTGTTAGTAGATCCCCCCCTTGATATATGACTTTTCTATAGAGGCTCTAATGATTCTCGTTGTCATTATAATTTTCTTCGCCACGACACGTCGTTTTCGGTTAGGAAATCTATAGTTTATCAGTTTTGTTTCCTGATCTAAGAAGAAATTTTCTTAGTGTGCCTCTAAGAGATGCGGTCATAAGTTTTCGGCCTGACGTAGAGCTGTCGTGATGTTCATGTTATTTGATACATAGTGCGGGAGTATAAGTACTCCATTTTCCTTTAGTCTGCACCGTTTGCTTGGAGAAGGCCATTCAAGATACACGTGGTGCATAATACAGCTGATTAAATTTTTAACTAAAGTACTTTTCCCCTAGTTATATCGCAACCCCTGTAGAACTATTCTACATGGAGCGTAGCTCACAATACTTCTAGTCCCGTCCTACTCATCCCTTATCAAAATAAAATAAAAAGGAAACAGGAAAATAAGGGCCGAGGTGTTCACTGACGGCATAAATATTATCAAATGCAATTAGGACTTTTTATTAACATGTGTGAGTAACACGTTGAAGATGGGCATCGACTAAGATGGCCATACCGAAGCAGTTAGTGACATTCCGGGAGCAGCAGCTCTCAAGTTCCAGCACTCTATTCGACTCAAACTTTGGAAACCACCAAGCCCACCGTACTGTACATGCGAAGGTTTACTTTTCCTCACTAATGATCCCAACCGTCACTTCAAATATTTAACAGACTACAATGCCTGTACTACTTTACCCACATTGTCAGCCTCCCCCCCCCCTTATATGCCACAATAAAAAACGCCTGGGTAGTGTGTATAGGGACGTTTCCCTTTCATATTCCACTGTTAGGGAATGATCAAAATTATTTCTTTTGAAGATAGCTCACGTGAGGATAGACCAATGGGTGTGTTGATACAAGAAAACATCTCCCTTATCGAGAAGGAAATTCTGAGTGAAAGCTTCTGAAAATATTCATCAACATTTGTATATGCATACGCATAAGGCCAGTGCAAGATGGGTGCCCCGAGTTCTTTCAGCAGTTTAAATACAAGCGCGCGTGGAATGTTGTCGGAAGTTTTTAAACCTTTGTTATGGCTCCGAAAGGGCAATATTGGAATCCTTCGTCACGGAGGACGAAATTATGGTCCATTACAATTTATATTTTTCGAAAAGAGAATCAATGGAGTGGAGAAAGAAGGGTGAAGCCAAGGTAACACAATCCACGAAGAAGATTTTTGAGGACTGCAAGGGAATTCTGGCGATAGACTTCGGAAAGGAACACACCGGTGATTAAGAATATGTGCTGAGCTACTGCGCTACGTTTATTGCGCAATGCCATCAAGGAAAAAAGGCGCGGAATATTGAGTCAATGTTACCCTGCTGGACGATAGCGTACCAGTTCAAAAGACTGCTGTGAACACATGCGCCTTCCAGGAACATGATCACTCAGCGTACGGCCCAGCTGTTGCACCCAGCGACCGTTGCCTTTTATTAAAACCGAAATCTGGCCAAAGGCGGAGATAATGTGTTAAAAGTGTTTTGTGTTTTCCAGCAAATTTTTTAAAGGAGGATTGAAAAGTTAATCCACAGAAGCGGGAAACGCATTGAAAGAAAGGAAGATTACGTTGAAAAAGTATTACATATACTTTTATTCAAATTGCGCTACAAGATTGTTTTCAAGACAATATGCAAATATTGTCTGTTCTATTGTTAATTTGTAGAGTGGCATCTGAATATTGTAAATCATAATTCGCATAAAATAACAAAGTAGCACAAAACACTTTGCGCCTGAAATATGACATTGAGCGAAAAGATTACACATGAATTTGGCCGGCCGTTGCGGCGCATGCACATGCGGCCGATGGTTGACTGCGACGCATTGTATACATGAAATCTTAGAAATTAATTTGAATATATCATTAATAATTTTAAAACTAGAGACCAAGCATTGCTATGTTTGAACTTCTAAACAATATTGTATGGGGGTTTGTATTTTATATAATCTTAAAGTTTAAAAGATTTTATAAAAGTGGACGTATTTTTACGCTTTATAAATTTGTGTAAAATTTAATATGAGCTATTCGAAAATTGATATTACGTGCTGCGGAATAAATATTGAGCTTGTGAAAAACACGAGGACCTGTAATTTTTGGAGAAGAAATGTTTATAAGCATATAAATTTTACAATTATTTCGGCAGTCATTTTTGGAATGTTTGTTTATTCCTAAACAATTAATATCCCTGGACGTTGCAGTAAGATAGATATTTTGCTGCATATGATTATTATTTTTCTGTTGCAATAGTAGGCGTAGTTCAATTCATTTCCTTGCAGCACTGAGCGTTCTGTAATTGTTAGTTTTAACTTTCCAGCGTTTATTATGCAAATCTCACCTTTAGTAATACAGCCGAGTTAAAATTTACATTCATGCCAATTAACAAGTCCAACAAGGTTGCCGCTATAACTTAAAATTATGCACATCCCATCAAAAATGCCCTGTTACCTTTGAAAACGTACGTGAATAACAGAAATCTTCCGTTCTGTTTCAATTAAACGTTCATTTAAGGCTGAATTCATGCTTCATTAGTCTCGGTAGGCAGTAATTGAAAAAATCAAATAAAGGGGTTTTTTGCATTCATCAATGTACTTGTTAAAGCGACCACTGCGCGAATAGTATATGATGCCCATGCGAACAAATTAAATTGCTGTGGAATTTATTCCTAGTATTAAAAATCCATGACTACAACGATGCGATACAGGATGGAATAGTCGTTTCGCATAAACAATAGTTGCGCCTCAGTTTTGGAGGGAAAGATGTGTTGCAATTAAATAATTTTAGTTTGAAATAACTATAGTAATTTTCTTTACATAATAATTATAATTTAAATACTTAAAATACAAATCAGAATATTATATTTAATAACTAGAAACAAAGAGTTATTTTTGCCTGCGTCCGCAGCTGAACGCAAGTCACGCTGGGCTAATGTCGCGCTAGTCTCGGTTCCGTCGATTATCAAACTCCTCTCTCTCTCTCGTTTCTACTCCTACAGCTTTGATGAATAATAACATGCTTATAGTATTAGTTTTATTTCACGATGAGAACTATTGGAATGGTGTCCACCTGCAGTCTCACATTCTGGTATAATTCAATTCAATTTTCAATCACTGTAACAGCTATTCTTTCACAATTATTTGCTTTTTAATTGCGACAGTAGATTGTGGATTGAATACTATAGGTATAGACCTGTTGTTGGTTTGGTTTATTTATGGACGCTCTTTAACATCTCAGGTCATCAGCGACCCATTCAATTCAGAGCGTGAAACGGCCGATAAATTTTGCTCAGAGGTCTCTTCTTTCAGGCTTGAGGTTCTTTTAAGTGCCGTAAATCTACGATCCGGGATCCACGGTTTTACTTCCCTTCCGAAGGAAATCATACTTAGGATTTTTATACCCGAAAAAATCCATCGATCGTGGCCGGGATTCAACCCGCGATCTTGGATGTAGGCTCTTGGGATGACTGAAATGATAGCATAAATGAGCTTTTTCACTACTGGAATTATTCCATTATTCACTATAATGTAGGAACCGTATTTCAGCAGCATATATTGTTATTATACCTTAATATTATATTGAAGTTAATGTTATTATGGTTTGTTTTTTTTTTCCGTCTTTTTAGATGGCGAATTCCCACACAATGTCTATATACTTCCCGCGTTATCTGGAGTCAGTTTCTTTGCACATCAGTTCCTAAATGTAAGTGGAATACTATGGAAACTTTATTTATCTTATACCGGATGAGTCGGCACTTCTGCAACAAATTCGCAGAAGAGCTAGATATCACAAATAGGAACATTTTTTATTAAATAATTACATTCTCTGACCCTTCCTTAGGGAGGCATGAAGAAATCGTAGGTATTAGGAACATTTAACAATTATGGTGTGGTATTATAAATTTATTGTGCAAATTATCTTGGGGCATATTACAGAAGGTATCTTCCCTGAACCTGATTAATTCATAGTACCTGTCCAACTATGCCAAATGTTTCAGGCCTGTGTAGCATTTGACCAAAAGCAGCGAATGGTTCTTAAGTACGTTTTATGTCGGTCAACACAGGGAAGACATAGACGTGGTCGCTTGCAATACACATGCATCGAATACACACAGAGATACACGGCGAGGACAATGCAGCGTCATGTGTCTAACGTTGGAACCAGTACACATAAAGCTTAGCAAACAAGGCTGCAAGGTCTTGACTCGCTCTGTGTATTTTTAGAAACATCTAAAGACAGACAATAGTGTCTTTAATAGCAACTAAGGAGAGAATAACTGACAATGAATGTATAAATTTTTAATCCCCAAAATCGACTTTGAGGGGCGAGATATGGAACTAAAGCCTTTAACTCTCTTAATACTATTATTGCTTATACGTGTGCTTTTAAAAGATTATTTTGTTTTTGTTATCAAATGGAGGGTATTTTAGGAAAAATCTGATTAATTTAATTGCACAGTGTTTTCAATGTTGTTCTACACCGACAGAATTGTATAACTAAATGTAATGAAATGCATAGTAATTTTATCCCTTAAGATCACGCACTATGCTAATTTCCCTTACTTTTAACATGTTTAATTCAGTATGTTTCTTTCATGCAGTAAAACTTTATTTACAAATAAGTTGTGAATTATAAAGACATGGTTTATAAATAGTATGTGGAAACAAATATAAAGTCAGTTATAAAGAGATTAACGCTATGCACATTTTCAGCTCATACTGTCCAGCTATTGTCAAATCGTCGCATTGTTTTCAACTATAGCTTTGTTAATGATAAAATATGTGAACTGTAGCGTGTAGCTTCAATTTGGCATTCATCCCATTTGAGCAACAAATACCTTGGTTAAACAGAAATTATGCCACAGTAGTTACAAAACAGTAGGTGTGTGTTTAGAGCTGTGTATTTTCTCTTGAACCTTGTTTAGCAGGATAGATCCTCTCCTATTTTTGGCACCATTTCCGTGTATGCTTATTGCCATGTACAGCAGGAAAATCTGTCAGCAGCTGTGGTCGTAAACAACTTGTATCCTCCCTAGAGCCGTTATGACGTTGACTGTATGACCCCCATATTCAAGCCACATTTCCGCCTCACACGAGAGCATACGAAATAACTCGCATTTTTCGACGCTAAAATGTCCTAATAAAATACGGTGCTCATGCATCATCCAAGGATATAAAAAGACCAAATAAAAGTCGCCATCCAGTAGCGCAAAATGAAAGTAGAATGTAAAGCACGTTCGTGGTAATTGGTTGCCATGACGATATACTGTTTTAAAATATGTTTGCATCAAAGGACTGCTTTAGTTCGTTTTAAAAATCGAGGTTGTAATAAATGTACATATCAAAATGTTTAATGCACATCACAACTTTTAAATAAAATTCTTTATATATCTATACAAGTAAAATAAACAAATAAATAAATAAAGGTAGGTAGGTAGGTAATAAACAGGTGTTGTTATTATTTTTTTTTTTTTTCATTTCTCTACCAACTAGTTATCATTGAAGTCAATTATACTTTTAATTTATACAAAAAGTATATAAGTTGATTTTCAATATAGAAGACAACAACTTTTCTCTATTAAAATATTGGGATAAACAGTAAAAGACGTTTTTAATAAATGAAGCGAATGATCAACGACATATTTAAGTCGAGATGAAATATTTATAGTGATTGGGAGGTGGTACCAAGAATCTGGCTGTCCAGAAGAACAACACCCAAGTAAACCAAGGATTACAATTGTTGTACAAGACAGATTTCTGTGCCTAAGAACCCTGGAAGAAAAGAGGTCAATTGCTGTCCTGTTAAGAGGTGCATGCCGAATGTTGCATATTTAACTATTTTAGAAATAAACTGTTCATTCCGTCATCCAACGATTCCCTGTGGAAACCGGACACGACGTAGTGCATGGTTCTTTTCACAGATGAATGACGCTTCGGTCTGCATTCAAATTCCAAGAGAATAAGCATATGGAGATGGCAGGTAAAACAGAGAGATTGAGGTATATGCAGAAAGTTCACAAGTTCAAAGGAGTTATCATCATGGCCAGGGGAGAAAGAATGATCTCGCTTTGATTTCTGGAACAATGAAAGCAAACAGGTACATTCAAGGTGTTTTGCAGCCTGTGGTTCTTACAATTGCTGAAGCGCGGTTCTAAATTCTTTTACAATCGAACATCTGTGGGATTCCCTTCAACAGATTTTGGACGATAATGAAATCGGCGTCGATTCGTGCCTCGTCATCATTGTCATAATATCGAGAAAGACAAAACCCTTCATCACATTTCTTCAATGCCAAGGAGGTGTGGAGCAATAATTGAGGTCGTGATGCAAATTAATTAATTAATTTTACATATTTGTGTAATTGTATGTTGGTGTCTTTACATTTAAAATTTCTGTTATTTTCATTATAACAATTAAATTTTGTTTGTTGATCTATCGTATTATCTACAGTAATATAGCGAGAGTTTCAGGTTTTATCATAAATTAACGAGCAATAAATTGAATTATCTTAAGCCTACCGGATAATTATTATTCTGCAATCATTCATCGTCCATGGGCCGGTTAAGGAACGTAGCTGCAACGCTATCCAGAAGAACCCTACCCATCCCTAATAAAACTTAAATAAAACAAGGGGATAATCAATCAAGATATGCTCTACAACCAAACAATTCTTTAAAGTGTAAATTTATTATGAACTTGAAGTGACCATCTTTGGGACCAAAGGTGCGACCTTCGCTCTCTTCAAGCTTATACACTCGTCTTTTTAAGAAAGCCGTTAAAATACTATCGCTTCACCACGGACACGCGTGCACAGACTCTTAATTTTTCTCGCATACAAGCAATCTTTCCCAACCGTCATTTCTGCTTCTTAACGAAGTTAATCTTACAATGCATTTCTGCGCATTGCCATCCCCCTATATGCCACAATATCCATAAATTGCGTTTTTAGTTATGAATGTCCAATCCGACATTTTAATTTCCGTTAACAGTCGAACAGATGAAAGTCGAAATCAAATCGATTTATGCAATATACTGTTTTATTTTTTTTTATTTAAATTCTGTTGTAACAAATTGAAGGTAATTGAGCATGATAACTTATAATTCTAATTAAAAGTATAATTATTAATAAATGACATAATTTTGAAAATCAAAAGATATGGGTTAAACTGCTTCCATACATTATTCTATTTCGTTTAATATTTTTTGGCTCAGAACTTTGAATTATAATTACAATTTATGCATTTGACGTGTCACCAAAACATTTTCAATTGCCCACCTAGTTAATCATTGACTTCTAGTGTACACTGGTATTTAGGCCAAAGAAGCTATAAAGAAATTCAGTGCGCTGTTCTGATGAATTTGCTTAAAAACAATTGCACTTAAATTCCATAAATGAAATTGATAAAATGGAAACAAATAAAATCTATGACGATAAGCTGTGATTGGTTGGAATTCCGGCTACTCTTATTAGGGTTTGGTCACTGATTCATGAGCTAAATACTCAATATAAACATCGTTAATGTTGTTTACACGACTTTTGATGAAACTGCCCTTATAATTATTTTAAAATTTAAGGAGAATGCTACTTTCTTTAAATAAGTTTAATACATCCTGAAGATAAACCCGAAATGCAAAAATAACTCCTTTGAAATTTTGCATTGTACACAGCTATTAATATTTAATCCATCTTAATACATGAAGGAACTGGAAGATACTACCGACAATAGCATGGCATTGTTTTCCAATGAAGATACTTGCTTGAGTAATTGTTATAAAATATTAATCAAGCTAATTCAGAAAATATGTCTTTAGAACATAAAGAATAAGGGGCTAATAAAGATACTCGTATTTATGAAAATATACTTAATAGCACAAAGAAGAGCCATACAAGTATCGGTCACTCGCGCTGTTGCTTCGTATGCAGAGAATCCCTGCTTTTTGTAATTATTAGCACCATTTCAGAATTTTCCGTTAAAAATTTGAGGTACTCTTCAAACTATATTAAGTTTCACTCATCCAGACATGTATTTGATAGATGACTTGTTATTATTTAACTGGAACCTACATGAATTGAGTCTGTCATTAAGTATGACCGTACACACAGTGATCCATTAATGAACTCTCCCATACAGTAGACTCCTGCTAAGTCAAATGATGTATCTTTGTTGGTAAATATTCAGGGTGCACACTTCTGTTGACCGTGGGAGCAATTGCAGCGATATTTTTACGGCTTACATGCAGTAATTTTATTGTTTTAAAATGCCTGTGTTTACTGTATGTAAAATGTATAGGGTACGCCAAACGGTGTAGAATAAGTAAATAACTGAACGAAAAGAATAGTTTGATCGGCTGATTCGTTACACTCCCTTCATTGCGCACAACGATTCCATTCCTGAAACCATTATATTGGCCATGTTGGAACGCTGGTCCGTTGTTATAGCCCTGATAACAGACTCAGTGATGTTGTAAAGCTGCTGCATATTTATGGGTTTTGGTATAAAGCTGTTCTTTCAACATGAGCCACAAAAAAGCGTGACATAACGTGATATCGGAACTGCTGATTGGGCAGGGAAATTTCTGTGCAATACGACACAATTCTACCTGGGAAGATTTGCTTAAGTACTAGCCAAACGTGAATTTATTTCGTCTTACTGTTCAAATTCCAAACCATACAGGTCACAAAACACCTGAAAATCAACCTGAAATGTTTAATCATTTGTCCCTGTTCACTGCAGCAGTAATAGTTGTAATCTTCCACAAAATGGATATAATAATTTATCTTGTTTGGATATTGCGGTCCATACTGTTGATTTCTCTGAATGAAGTGTCTTTGGATATATTCGTCTGGTATCTCCCAACCCAAAAGTCGCATGTTCTGCCTTTTACCCTATCGTATTCGTCCGGCTATCAACCGTTGTTCAGATAGTTTGGGTCATCATCAATAACGCAAACATTTAATGTAATCCGAGAGTATCAATTCAGGGAGGATTTATCTGTGAAAAAAAGCTGTCATTAAATTATGTTTACCACAAATGCACGCTGGTTTCTTCAGACATACGCCGACTGCAATGCTTTGACCAACGCACGATAGAAATTATGATTGATTCATGGTCTTCCCAATTTTCTTGCATTGTGGTCCTCGTTTTATAAAAAGTTTTTCAAGCACGTGTCTTATATCCTCCAACGATGAAGCAGCTCTCCGTTCTGTACCGTAACTTTGACAATAGATATCTCCACAGTGTACTGCGGTATGCCCGTCATCAATTGAGACTGATCTTTGGAAGTCTTAAGAAATTATTACAATATGACAACGCATGAGATGAAATTATTGTGTGGGAATATGAAACGTATTCCACAAACATATTGATAAAATTACATTTTTAATGTCTCAATTTATGGTTTGTTGTGCTATGAGAATTAACAATTCTTACCCCAAAAATTTAACATTTTGGTCATCATATCGTCCAGATAGAACTTCAGAAATCTGTAGTAATCCATTAAGAATTTGTGAGCAATTCTTGCACCAAATCTCCTAGTACTAAGCAATTACCGGTACGTTGAATCACACGCCATAACTATAAGCGTTAAAGACTAACGTCGCTATAGGCTTAGAGCAAGAGACAGTCACAGGCAACAGACGTTATACCAAGTTGCATTGGAAGTATACAGTTTGATATGAACTGTTCATGATTGTCTCTCTTTTCAATATACTTTCGTTAAAGATTGAATCACCTCTTCCACCAATACGCTTACATTTTTCCAGCTTCTTAGAAGGCTTACATGACTTCATAATTTAACAAAAATGTTGTAACTTGAACATTTTTGGAAATAGCATAAAGTCGCTAGGAGTTAGCTCTGGTGGTAAACAGGGTGTTTCGGAAGTTCAAACCCTGCACTCTGACTTCGAGTATAGCCCCAAACAAAAAGCTCAGCTCACCATGACTGCCTGGTTATATGGCTTCTCTGTGCAAATAATTACCAAAAATACTTTATGTCCCAAAAACAGCCAGCATGATTTTGCATTTTATTTTCAGAAATTTATGGACCCACGATTCATCCAAATTAAGAAATCTGTTTGTGTCAGCATTCCTGCATTTATTTCTTTAATCATCAATTCTTTAATTAAAACTTTATGAACAGTTCTCAGACAGGATGTTCAGGCATTTATTTTGGTTAAAACAGGCAGACAAAAAGGCATATAAAATAGGAAGTAATGTCATTAAAATAGCTGTTTATTAAAAGTGAAAACGGAAAGTAATATCATTCATTATTAATGAAAATAGGTATTTAAAATACTTAATAATTTTTGTCACACAATTAAAGCACTTAAGCTTACTTTTCTTGGGTACAAGCAATAACAAAATGTATTTTCAAGCTATCAACTGTCATAGTCAGCTGCTTGTCAGAGGGAACGGTTTTCATCGTGAAAAAAGAACGTTCTACTTCCACTGAAGAGATTGAAGCATATTTAAAACAATAGTACTCGGAAGTACTCATACCAGCTACAACAGAGCATTCACCTTCCAGGAGATCATGGAAATGTTGATCAAGACAAAGTAAAGTACTTTTCAATAGTTCTGGCGAATGAGCAAAAGATGCGCAGTTGTTTCTTCCGTACTGGATCCATTGTAGAGACGGTTTATTGCACAGCTGTACCGCTCTCATCTTTCTCGCTTGCAATTGTTTGTTATATTTATGTAGCTGAGAATTCACCCTCACCACAAATCCCCTAGAATTGTCTCGCGCAGGTGATTTGCCGGGACTATTCAAAACAACAGTACTTCCCTCATCCTATTTATTTCCTGGTATTCGTATACCCGAGGTAACCGCGCATTTCTTTCACTAATGAAGGTTCTGCTATTTACAGAACTTAGTGAATGGGTTGAGGAGAAAGTTTTATGACTGTTGGAAAGAAATAAATGTATAACAAGATTCTCAATAGATATTTTTGTGAGGTGAACATACCATTTAATTTTTATAACTGCTACATTTCGATACATTTATGTGCTTTTTTAAAATGCGTAAATAATCGCAGAAAAAATACATAACGATCCAAAAGAGGGTTTTAAGCTTTAAAATAGACAACAGAAGTCAAAATAGACAAAAAGGCAAAATAAAAATTGGTCCTATCGACCCCAAATGTACCGAAGCATGTTCATTTCTATCTGACTCTTAAATATTTATCCATCCAGATAGAAAATGAATTTTGCCTAACTTCTGGGCTCTCTACATTATGGAATGAGATATCTGTTTCCCCTACTATATTCCTGGTAGTCACTTGTACTCACTACAGTAAATCATGATTTTTCTTCTGTTCTTAAAATTTCCAACGACTGCTGTCATGCTCATATTAACAGGGTGTTTTACTTTTAAACTCCCGAGAGTATCCGTTCATAAGAAACAAAACATTCACCCAAAGTTGGGAACATATCTTGATGAAAATGAGTAGGCATTGCATTCATTTGCATTGAATCAGCACTTTTATCATTTCACCAGCTGTTTGATGTAACATGAAACTGCGGACGTAGCATTTATACATTTTAGGCACCCATGTGCTGTAAAATTAAAACTTTAAATTAACTATAAATGATTCAGAGATGAATAATCGTCCCCAGTATTGAAGCTTGTGTCGTTTGGCTTTAAAGAAAATGGCTGTTTGTATTTAATTAAATAAGGTGCTATATTATGAAATTAATTTGAAGTATTTTGTGAACAAATATGAAGTTCAACTACAAAACAACAATGAGAACAGCTCAGGTTTCATGAACTAGAAGCTCGGTGTACAAATCCCAAAGGAAAGCTGCAGCATTGTTTGCGGAAGTTGCATCCGCCAATTCAGTCTATCTACTCGCAGTTCCGTGTGGAGAGAGATGCTTAAGATGCGTGCCTTCCCTTCCACAAGCACAAGCCACAGCAAACACTGCAGTTAAGTGCGAAACCTTACCTCACGTACTTGGGATTTATCTCCAGGGAGGATGTTGCGAATAAAGCGACATAATTTAATAAGAGCCATACTTGAGAGTGTCTGAAAAATAAGTATAAAGTTCACTAAGGGTCGATGACGGGTATACTTGCCTTATATCTTGGATTTTATGTAGAGTAATTACTTCGACAGTACGTTTGCAGGGGTCCGCATTGGTTGTGCTGGTTTGGTCACATTTAAACTTATACGCCATTCTAAGAGAGGGTGCAGATTAGCCCAAATGTTTGTCCAGCTTCCCTATAGTATCTGCAGGCAATACTCCTTTAAAAGGTTTGTTTCAATAATACATCACATTTCTTTTTCTCCATTTTGAACGCTTGTTTACAATTTTAAGAAAATCGTAACTGTCTTAAAGCTTATATATATCATCCCTGTACATTCACCACTTTGCCAAGGTGACATTGAAAACAATCTAGTGCTACCACCTTTAGAGTTTGCACAGAATTATCGAACAATTCTTATATAATTATATTTTAAATTTACGTGCAATTGTCACAATTGGATGACTTCAGCCAAGTACAGATTTAATAAATAACCTGAAAAAGAGTGCAGTAATGACGCATATATCCCATTCCTATTTACATCATTGTACTTTTTTTTTAATTTTTCTAAGATTATTGGCTTAAAGACTTTGTTTCACTTTTACTAGATGACCTACTCTTTCTTTAGTGATGGTTTGTTTTCACGTAATTATCGATTAAGTGTCTGTAAATACATTTTAAATAGTATTTAACACCCGTTTTCACTGCTGAGGCAACACATTTTTGTATGAATTTTTCTTAAACGTTTACTGTTATTGCATTAGTCTTATGTGCTGTAAATTTCATTCAAATTGATACTTTGCGAGTTATAAATTGTTTCTTAAATTTTATTACGTAAATATGTCGCATAATCAATATGTCCCAAGTTTCTCATGAGTTGAGAAAATTGGTGAGCATTTTTGCAATTCAAGCTTTGAACCACATACAAAAAGTGTACTAAGAGATACTTTAAATAAATTTGATGAGTGAACTGTGATCATTTTTAATCTATAAAAATAATAATATTTTATATTAATAATTTTTTCATAGAAATATATATTTTTTTAATTATTATTGGTGTTAGCATGTTTTTTCCCCATATTAATTTACAATAAATGTTTCTGCACATTCTGGGAAATTTTTAATGAATGTAAACAAGAACTTATAGGTGCGGCACATTTTGAATGTGTGAAATTGAAGTTTTGAGAAAAACGCTGTTTTATAAAAACGTATGCTGGCGAACAGTGTGATTTAAACTGACACGAGGAGCTCTTTAAATATCTATAGAGCCCAAAAGGAAGGGAGACATGCAAAGGTTGGCTCTCTGTGCACCCCCACAGGTTCAAGGAACTATTTGCAGCAACCAAAATAATTAAATAAATAAATAAATAAACAAATAAAAATAAAATAAAGTAAAAACTTCTTTGGCCAAAAACTAACTCCCATTGTGCCTTAAAGAGGGAAACGTTCCAGGCTAAATTTAGGGTATTTCCCCGGCATTTGTCATTTATAAAGACAAAGGAAAACCTGGACGAGTCCGCGCCTTAACGACCACAGCCACCCGTGGCGGTCTGTAAATAAAAACGCTATACAGATAGTAATGTTAAAATAAATTATATTTTCTTTAATTTTTAAACTTCTTGTCTCATATTAACGTTTTTAAACTATAGTAATAAAACTAACAGCAAACATAATGTATATATACTTTTTCTGAAACTTATCACAAAATTTGTTCATTCACGATTTTATCTAGTATTTTCCTAATCCGCTGTATACTATTCCATTTTAACACAATCATCATTAAATCCTTCAATTGAAGTTGGCAAGAAGTTTAAAACACGAGTGTTGAATTAAACATTTTCTAAGCGTTTCGCAATATCTATGGTCTGTGCTGTTTTCAATGGATAACAAACGCACTGATAGACTGAATGTGTTTAAAATTTTAAGTTTCTAAGCTGGACATTTTCTGAATGCGAGTGTAGCCGATCGCGATATCGGAACACGAGTGTGGGACGCATCTTCTAGCTGCACGTGACGGCCACGCGCTTGACGTGACTCGTACACAGAACATGTCACGAATGCTCCTCCCAGCCGTGACCCTTTCTTTGACCTCACATTGGCCCTCTCCCTCCGCTCTCTTCCGTCAATACAAATCCCAACCTTTCTAGAGCAGAGCGTATTGTTTAAGCTTCCCCGGATCTTGCGTCCTACACAATCGCCAGAAGTTCAACAGTTGCCGGCTGCGGGTGGTCAGTTTTCTCTCCGCCCAGATTTCAGTTCGAATTTTCAAAAAAATTGTCTGTTAATAAATTTAGAAATTTATTAATTTAACGTTAGCTTCCCTACACTGCACCTATAGGTTTGTTAAATCGCATAAAACCCCCCTAGAGTAGATTTATGCTACAATTTCGGCGAAAAATTTGTATTAAATTCAAAATGTTCTTTCAGTCGGTCAAAGATTAAAGATAAAGTATTGTTTACTGTTAACAATATACACGCAGCCAAAGCTGTGTAAAGCCTTGGCATAATAAAGAGGAAATAGTCATGCTAGCAAAGGTTTTGCTATATAGGAAGCACATTGAGTGTTTATAGTTATTGTCATGACCAAAGGCCGAATTTGGGGACCTAAAATTTTTAAAATAGACCAAACATTTGAACTTATATACACATCTACTTATTGCAGTATATATTTATGTTGTTCACCTAATTTATATTAATAATGCAAACAATTCACAAAGTCCACAATTTTTTATGAAAAGGAAATTATTTTATAATTTAATAAGTAAGAGACGTATTGCACACAATTCATTTGTTCCCCAATGCCTTTCCTCACTCCTTATACTTGGCCACGTCATTGCCACGTCAGTCACAGACTATCACTTATTTGCTTTTGACTGTCAAGATTATCAAATGTTCAGAAACTCGGTGACTTTACTGCCATACGAGGGTGCTTACTGTATTTAATTGGCTGGGGGGGGGGAGGATGGCTGAGTAGGTGTTTTGGCTTCTTCTTCTTCTTCTTCTTCTTCTTCCAAATTTTTATACGTGCAACTTTCTCCAACGGGTAGAACTAGAAATCTAGGTAAAATGACGTTTTAACACATTTGTTTGTAATGTTATTAGTGCACTTTTGGATACATTGGCTTGAAGTTTCCTTTTATAATTTGTTAAATGAAAAGATGACATGTATTTCTTAACCCAGTGGTTTGTTAATGCAATTTACGACAGCATTAAAGGCCCTTTATTTATTTCCTAAGTGGTATACAAAATGCTCGTACCCAGATAACAGATTAATTATTGCATATTTGTTATAACAATATTTCAAGGTTTCGTGTTTATTTAAATAATATATTGCTGTGCTAAGTTATATTAAAGGACCACCTCCTTGGTCTAGTGCTCAACGTTTCTGACTGCTGCCCAGGAGGCCTGGGTTCGATTCTAAGATAGGGAAATCCTGAACGGGGTCCACATAGACTCATGAGGACAATTGGGAAGCTGCCTGATAGAGAGGTGGGAATCTCCGATCTAGTAAGCCGCGATATAGCGATCAGCGGGATGATCACATGCCCCCTGCAATACTGCACCAATCAAATCATGTGATGGAGGTAGAAGACGCAGCGATTGTAGTGGTAAAGCTCTGGCCCACATGGGCTGTACAAAGGCTTGACAGAAAGAAAGAAAGATTAAAGTTCAATTTTCAAAACTGAATTTATTTAATATGTGCATTATATATTACTATAATTGTACAATAAAATAGATAACAGTTGTAAATCGTTATTATCTCGTATTTCAAAGTTACCTTTCTGGGCCTTTTTTTTTTTTTTTTTTTTTCCTCCCTTCTTCCATTATATCTCCAAGACTAAATATTGCCCGGACATGGGTTCTGAATAAATTTTATTTAATTATAGGACTGTGACAAGTAATAACTAACATTTCAATGCTCTTTTACCATTTTATTAAAGGCAAAAATCTTAAATAAAATTGCAAATCTGTATACCGTTGTTATTATTAGAACGGTATGCGATCTCTTAAGTAGAAAATATCTGGAAAGAAAAAAAAAAGTTTCTCTGTTAGCTTGTGCGTTATCAGCTTGAACATTCCTAAATAAACAAATAAAATGTACTCACAGTGTCCCGTTAAACTTTCTTCCAGGCTATTTATTCCCATAAAGGCATTACTCAATCTGGAAACAGAAAGCGAGTTATAACAGCATGTTGGTGGCCTCTGACACCAGATAAACGGTATGTAAATGCAAATATGGTGTAGCATAGGCCGTCTGTCATTTGTTTATCTGCAAGAAACACAAATTTAGATGTGTAAATAAATCACTAGCGTAACAATATCCTGAGTAGAGGGGGGGGGCTAGCTTCGAATACTGAATACATGATTTGTACAAGATAATCGCAAACAGAAAATAAATGGAACATATATTATGTAGTATTTCCTAGACCACACCTCTCCGAATAACAATTAATAAACTTCACTCACCCGGTGTTAATAGGAGCAAATTTATAGATTATTAGCAGAATAATTATAAATAATTAAATATAAGTTCAAAAATCCACTAAAGACAACGAAGTAAAACCATTGAATATTATATATTTTACATTATGAGCAGTGTCGATCATTTAAAAACAGCATTCACTAAACTTTTTCTCTTTTAAACAAAGTTTAGCTTCCAAAACATTACAAAGACTTTCGTTAAAGCGCGGACTCTTGAGCGAGGGATGTGGGGTTCGATTCGCCCAGGACCGTCCTCCCTGACAGATTTTCCTCAATCCTTATAAATGACAAATGCCGGGGAGGTACTGCAAAACTTGGGTCTGAAACATTTTCTGCCTTTAAAAAAAATATTCCTTTCCCAGTTTTTTATTTTATCTCACTTAGCATCCATGTACACAGCCTCGGTAGTTAAAACGGGAGTTAAACACTATTAAAAAAAAACGAAAAGAATTGGAGAACGCAAGATATATAAAAATTTGATCTATTATGGTCTTTTAAAACCATTTTTTGCCTTGAAAACTAACTGCCCGGAATAAAACTGTGATTTGTATCGTAAGGTTCAAGGTTCGACCCACGCTACAGAAGGAAAGTATCGGGTTGATTGTTCCATCATGCATTCCCAAAGATTTAGTCTACAGTTAAAATCAACAATATCGAATTAAACTACACAGAAAAACAACTGCATCCATCTATCTCTAATAATAATAATAATAATAATAATAATAATAATAATAATAATTTGGTAATAAATAAAGCAAATACTCCTTATTTTGAAACAGGTGCATTTAAAGCAAAGTAAATAAGCCGTTAAAGAAGCTAAGTGTAATTAATATATCTGTTTTTCTTCTAATAAGTATATTATATCCTGAAATATCTTCAAAAATATTGCATTTTTTTCAGAAATTTACTATAAGTGCATTGATGGGTGTGGTCGATACTATGCTATTAAATTCTTGTTATAAGGACAAATGGGACTTTTGGACTTTTAAATATTTTGTAAAGAAACGTTTTAAAACTAATCGAGCAAATTTTCATTTACACTTTTCAGAATGGCCAGTACACTACTGAACCTTTTAGTGTATATTTAGTGCCTCAATAAGATATAAGACTATTATTTTGAACTTAAGTTTAAATATACCGGGTGGAAGGGGAATAGATGTTATAATTGTATCTTGAAAAAGTATTAAACATATTAACAATATTCTTATCAGTCTTCATGGCCTTAAAATTTACAGAAAAACTACTTTTTTTTTTTTTTTTTTTTTTTTTTTTTTGGTCCTCTTCGCGTTTATATAAGTCGAAACTTTTAACTAGAGTTCAATACTGTGTCAGTACAGGGTTGAGGAAGTTTGAAGATACGTGTTCCAGAACCTTGTTCATACTGCAAAACGGATTTGCTATAAGCGGATGTGTTCGCTGTGGAGACCTAAGATGCTTCTATCCCGTATGTCTTCGGATATTAAGCCTCTTCTTGTCACTGCCTCCATAATCTTATTGTTCCAAGTTCTTCTTGGTCTTCCTCTTCCTCGTCTTCCTGCTGGTTCCCATTCATACACTGCTTTAGGTCATCTGTCCTCTACCATTCTCATCAGATGATTAAATCATTTATAGCTCATGTTTACAGTTCTTTGGAGTTTTGTTTCCTCTACATCCATTGTGTTTCTAATTTCCAGACAAATTCTTGAAATTCTAGCTCTCCATCTGAGATAATCTATTTAATCAATATAATTATAATAGCATACTGTCGGTCCTGGCGGTGTAGTGGTTACCATACTTGCCTCCTAAACCCAAGATCGCGGGTTCCAACCCGGCCAGTACCGATAGATTTTTTCGGGCGTAAAAATCGTCAGAATGGCTTCCTTCGGAAGGGAAGTAAAGCCGTGGGTCCCGTATCGACAATTTATGGCACGAAAAAGAACCTCAAGCCTGAAAGAGAGGCCTCTGAGCAAAATTTGTCGGCCGTTTCACGCCCTGAGTTGAATGGGACGCTGATGACCTGAGATGTTTCCATAAATAAATCAATCTAAAAAAAAAAAAAATAATATGATAATGTAATAATATAACAAGACCCATAAAATGTTGTATATTTTATAACAATTTTAGAGGTGAATCTGATAGTATTTTAGATATTTCAAAATATAACATAAAATGTTAAACACAGAAACACCATGAAGAACTTGGCATTATAAAAGCAAAATATGTAAATGTAATCAGATCTCCTAAGTAAATTGACTAATTATTCTCTTGCTCAAATTCTTTTTGAATTGGAAACTTAACTATGATAGAAGAAAACTATTTCCGCTTTATGTTTGCTTTATTTAAACATTTTACCACGTTTGTTAACAAATACAGTTAAAATAATAGTGTTAAAGATCTATATCTACCGTATTGTCAGAGGGTAATACACATATACCACATTTAAAAAAGTTATTCACGTTTAAGTTTCAAATGAAGTATAAAAAAATGTATTGGTGTTGTCTCAGTATTTTCAGCAAATTTGGAGTTTCTGTGTGAATAATTGTTATTGTCTGAATTCTAAATTCATCCGTATTTCCCTACGGGCTTATTAATTGTGTCGAGAGCTATAAAAACTTAACTGTCGAAAAATGCAAATGGTTCGTTTTCCCTTTCCTAAGTGCATAATTTCTCCATAATGAAAGAGGCACAGTGGTTAACTGCAATGTTTCCCTAGCCCACATTGTAGCATATTTCTCACCTGCTATCATGCATCTTATTGAAAAGTTAATTCCAAGTGTATTATCTCTATAGACACGGGGGAATTATTTATCAGCGCTTTTCGTTCTGCATTTGTTATCTTATTAAATTGTCCGTTTATAATTATGTTTTAACTCTGGACTTTTGTAAGAGTTCTTAGTTTATTGTAAACAAAGTAAATACTAACCAGCTCAAATCAAATCCCTCACACTATAGAGAGCACAGTAATTTGGAACAGGCATAGGAATTGTATTATTTGTGTAAAATGTGATTTAAACTGTATTATAATAACTACATACTGTTTAAGATGCCTATTACACATAGTAATCCGATATTTTCTTTCCTTTCTTTTTCTGACACCATTTGACGAGTAACAACTTGAAACAACATGATAATTTCTTTAGTTGATAATCCGAAAATACTACACATTAGTAAAAGTCGATTAATACACGCAATACTTTAATAACTCATGGAAAATTTCTTATCACCAGTGCTTCATAACCGTTGTTACTTAAGCGTTTCGATTAAGAATAGATATGGTAATTATTTTTAAAAAAATGCATTGTTTAGCTCTAAAAGTGTTACATACTTTCAAGATTGTCATTCCAGGCCTGCATACCTGAAATATCATCCTAGCCATGTTTAAAAAATTTAATTGCTACAGGGGTGAGTGTACCACACCATTGTTTATACTTTTATAGAATTAAAAATACTTAAGATGCATTTCTATGAAAACCATTGGACATTCTAAACGTTTTATACATATTGTGAATATTTTAGCTTTTAACTGGTGGAAGAGAAGCTATACTTAATAAATAGCTAAATAGTTTTTTAAAGTTTATATTTATATTTAAAATAATCAAAATATTGATAAATTGGCCCTCCTGTTCCATAGGTTTGTACAATAGGATGTTTTATATAAGACAGGTATGACATATCTAGACATTTTAAGCGCTTTTATAGTAAAAATTGTGGGGGTAAACTGGGAATACACTAATATAAGTCCATGTGTGCGATTAGCGATTGTATGATGTTATGAATCACCCTGTATAAAGCTAATGCTGTGGTCTTAGACAGATTCTTAAACTGTGGTGCAAGTTGCCATGCATGGGGTCCACAAAGAGTTAGTTTAACGGCATTTGTTCTTGAACATAACAGACAATACAAACAATGAATTATGAGGAAATGAAATATAGCACAAATTTTATATGATAAGTAAACTGGAATTAAATTGAAGTCTACTGTTTGTTCTGAAGGGAGCTTGTAGCGAATTCGGAAGGAAAGAAGCTGTTCCACTCGTAACCGTGAAACGTATATTTATTAAGCTATTGCGTTTGTACCCATAGAAAAATTTTGATTAATTTTTCCAAATCTCCACCGATCGTACCTATTTGCCACATGCAACGAAAAGAAAGGAAAGAAAGGAAAGAAAGAAAGAAAGAAAGAAAGAAAGAAGGGGAGAGAGAGGGAGAGAGAGGAAGGAAGAAAGGAAGAAAGGGAGAAGGAGAGGAGAGAAGGAGAAAAGGAGAGAAAGAGAGAGAGAAAGAGAGAGAGAGAAAGAAAGAAAGAGAGAGAGAGAAAGAAAGAAAGAAAGAAAGAAAGAAAGAAAGAAAGAAAGAAAGAAAGGGTGGGAGGGAGGGAGGGAAAAAATACACAAAATTATATTGTGGCCATTATACGGTTCGTCGAGTTCGTTAACCAGCAAAACTGAACCATTGGGGTGGGGGTTAACCTGAAGCGAAAAATTTATAAACAAATTAAAAATGGCTCTATTAGCCGCAGTATTTTTTCCTCAACAAATAAATTGTTAAAATTAGTTTCTGAAAATTAGGGCAATCGGATCATTAACAGTGGAGGTATACCTGAAAAACCTTAAAGCAAAATTTAATAATCGCTCTATCGGCCGCAATTGAAAAAGTTTAAAGGAAACTTGGTATATGTCATTGAAATCAAATAAGTAAAATAGTTCCTGAAAATCGGTGATATGGATTATTAGGAAGCAATGTTTAACCAAAACCTAAAATTTAAAAATCCTTCTAGCGGCATTAATTTTTTTTTTTTTCACAACGAAACTGCTTATACATTTAAATAAAATAAGAAAATTGTTTCTGAAAATAAGGGAAATAAGGGCATTAGGAGTGGGAGTTTACCTGAAACCCAAAATTTAAAAATCGCTCAGGGTCATCAATATTTATTTCTTCACAACAAAATGCAGTATATACCATTTAAACGAAATAAGAAAAACGGTTTCTACAATTAGGGAAATTGAACCATAAGGAATATGGATATACCTGAAAACCGCAATTTAAAAAGGGTTCTTGCTTTTAATTTTCTCCATATTTATTTTGGACAAATTAACTCGGCATATACACTGCATTTATAACTAGCATGTGCTTTATTTAATAAAAGCGTTGTTGTGAAGATACCAAATATGAAATATTAATATAATATGTATCTGAGAATTATATTTGTATTTAAGAGTTCTCTGTCATAACCTTCAGAAAATGTATTCGTTAGTGTTTTTAATACAACATTTAAATTAAATTTCAAAGCCAATGAAAATTGATGAATATTTCCGTTGTTTGTTATTGATTATATATATTTGCTTAGTATATTGTAATCATTTAAAATAGTAACATGTTTTTGTTTTATTGCACCTTTTGGACATCTTCTTAAATACGTAATGTAACTGGAAACTTTCTGTTGTTTTAATCTTTTTTTTTTTTAGTGAATGTAAAGATATCAAGGGGTGAGATCATGAGCATGGTTACATTTAAAAATGTTTAAAAATAACTACAGTGTATAGCTTTGTCTATCAATGGTCGTGTATTTCATTTAATTAATAGTATACCATTTATTTTTCAGGTAAATCTCAATAATAATAATAATAATAATAATAATAATGATGATGATGATGATGATAATAATAATTCTAAAAATGTGATTTCTCTTTTGTGATACTTATAGATAGCAAGAATTCTATTTTAGTCCCCTAATACCACACAGTATTTCTATAACTTATTTCATTAATTAATAGTCATAATTTAGATTTAACATGCTTTTTTAAAGTTGCTGTACCAGGTGAAGTTGCAATCTATTATAGTTGACACAGGTATTGTAGAAATTCAGACATTAAAAATAACTATAAAATTTTCAATAACATTATTCGCAACATTCTAGAAGATATTGTCGTAAAAATGAACATTTACTTTGAAATCACTGCAATATTTATACTCTATAGCATGGCCTACTAACTAAATTTGGAGTCCCCTAGCTTTTAGCCCTAACCAAAAGGCTTGGGTAACAAATGGCGTATTTAAGTTATCGAGTTAAATGATTAATTCGTTCGTTGAACCATAACACCTGTCAGTTACGATGTTCCTAACTGTTTGCAGCAAGCCACTGAATGAGTCATAAACACCTGAAATTTCCCAAGGTCCCAGATATTGGAATGGTAAACAAAGTATGCAGAGATAACCTAATCGTGTTGAAGTGCTACCTAACACTGACTCATTGCACTTAGTTGACCATATTTCATTGTCAGGGACAACCACTCAACCTTCTGAATATAAATTTTTTCCAAGGAAGTCATTAACTGAACTAAAACTTTAATGAATGCTTTTTGTAAATATAAAAAAACTAGGTAATTCAAGCTTGTTTGGTGTTATGTCTCACAATTTTAAACACAACCCTGATTTATATCTATTTTATTCATATATTTTCTTGAGGGTGAAATCTTAACAAATAAACATTGAAAAGAAATGGAAAATCAGGAAAAAAAAACCACGTATGTACGAAGTATAACTCCAAAATGAACAAGAAATGTGGAAGGTGCAGTTTAGTTGAAGCTGGGGACTCTTGTTCTGCTTCTCTTTATCCCCTACAATTTCAATGTCATATTAAGCACGGCGCGTCTATTTGGCCGTTTCACTGCGGAGAGACTTTACTAATATGATGTAATACCCCCTCCCCCAAAAAATAAAAGAACCGGCATTATCGTTCAGTGCTTAGCTGGCCATGCGATGAAGATTACCAATCGAAATTCTGTAATTCATGTAGTAGAATACAAAAGAATGGTGACAGTTAAAAAATTACTGACGATTTTAAATCAATATTTTAAACAATTGTGTAGCAAATTAAAGAATGTTTATGATTTAATTTTGTTATTAGTGCCTATAGTTTCATCCCATAAGAGAGGTTTGTCACGAGAAACGGTCTTGAAATCTCTTTTTTCAGCTATGGAGTTCTTTAACATACCCGCAAATCTACGACATGGGGCTTATGACTTACGTGCGCACGTGATTTTTACGCCCTGAAAAATATATCAACTCCGACCGCTAATCATGGGTTCATAAGAAAGCGTTCTACCGAGGCCGTCCAGTTTAATGTATTCAGAATTAATTGTGAAAATCTTTCATTAATGGTTAGCACGCTATTGTATAATCCCATGTTCATTTTTGCGTTCTCTAAAGCGTGTGAATACAGAAAGACTGTGATTAGCAATTTCAAAGCTAGAAATACCGCCAAGGGTGGCCTAGGTCGTTAAGTCTCGGACTCGTGAGCGGGAGGTCTGGGGTTTGAATCCCGCCAGGACCGTCCTCCCTGACTGAGGTTTTTCCAGGTTTTCCTCAGTCCTCATTACTGGCAAATGCCGGGAAGGTATCGTAAACTTATGCCTGGAACGATTCCTTGCTTAAAAATAAATCCTTTCCCAATATATCATTTCATTTCATGCATCTCCAGTGTCCATCACCTGTGGTACCTCTGTAATGGGCGTTAAACTCCATTCAAAGCTAGAAATGTACCATACCATGCGATCAGTTTTGTTTTCCCAGGAGTGTTTTGCCTCTAGGCGAGCGCGCCGTCCGCTAGCCAGTCAGCCAGCAGGGTCTCTTAGCAGGAGGATTAAGCAATAAACGAAACCAAACACACAATACACTAACCAATTTAACAGGCTCATTACTTACCAAATTATCAATTGAGGTGTTTAAACTATCCGCCTTCATTCTCGACAATTTTTGGCATTTCTGTAGGAAATTATTCATCACTCGTTTTAATTTATTTTATTTTACGGTAGCAAGCAAAAGTTAAGATACCCTTGTTTAAAAGCATTATTTTTGTCACATAATGCCATTATGGTGCCAAAGGAATATAAAATAGTATGGTTAATTAATACATCTTATAGGAGTACTTTTAAGGTTAGTATTTTTTGTAGTATGCTGCTGCTTTTGCATTTTCAGACTTTTTACATTATTTGCCTTATAGCGTCTCATAAATGAAATAAACGGCAAATTTATCCGTTTATCACACTGTCATATAAAATTGTCATAAAGCATATAAAATGAAAATTGTTGAAACTACAGCGGTAAAACACACATTTTGACCAGCTAGAAAAACAACTGAAAAAGACGGCCAATTAACTGATTACGTAGATAAGAATGTAATATCTATGTTTAGTTTAATTAATTTTTATTTATTTAATTACATATTTAATTTGTCAACAGTATTTTATGGTCTGATAACATTGCTTAACCCTATTTGGCTTTGAGTTCGTCAAGCTGCTGCAGGACCCATTTCTCTAATTTCCATGCATAATCTTCCCCCGTAAAGGGGCGGCTTCGGCCGTTCTTCAGATGCTCCTGGTGCGGACCCTGAGTACCCGTGGTACTTCTGACGTTACTAGAAGCAGCCGCAAGGGAGTTGTCCGGATTGGGTTGGACTCGGCGTGACAGTGGTCCCGAAACTCACGGGAAATTGAGTACTCACGACGGCAGCGTGTCCCACGGGAGTGTCGAAGGCGTGTACCCTGGGGGCAGGTTCGCCTGAATCGCTGTCGTTCGTGCTGAGGTAACTCACCCTTTAAGTGAGTAGGTCAAGCTAGTAGGGCCTATCCACCAGTGAATTACTGGCAGCTAGGTGCGCTCGGCTTCTGAAGCGAAGTTCACTTGGCGCGTCTGGGCGTCGCAAACGTCTGCAGCCGAACGGCGGGTCGGAATAGCTTCTAGGTGCCGTCCTAATGCAAAAACCTACGGGATGCGCAGACCTCTGCAAAAAGATTGAGCAACTCAACATCCCATGGTAATGGGGAGGGATCCCCTTATTATGTATAATCTCCACTTTCAGACCATCCAAAGCTAGCTAATTTTTTACACCAATCACAGGAATTAGACAAGGCTGTAGATTTAGTTCAATGCTGTTTATTTTCTATACTAATGACATTCTGAACGAGATTCAAACAGAAAGAATGCATTTACAAGTAATAAATAATAAAAAAATACTGGGTTGCCTTTTACAGATGATTTAGTAATTGCATGCATAGCTAGTGAAGGAATGAGAAGGGCAAAAAGCATGAAAAAATCTAAACGCTACATATTGATATAGAGATCCATAAATGGCAAGAGAAAGTGTTCCGCATTGATGGAATATTAAAATTACTTGAACATGAAACATAAAGTTTGCCCACATACTGAACCCCATTGAGCTTGCGTAGTCCAAAGTAAAACTATTGCTAAGAGAGAAAAATTGTTAGTGCAGAAATTAATATGCAAGCGTTACTGAAACCTACACTTATGGCTTTTTCTACCTTCGTTCCTGAACATAGGCGCCGACTTTTGTTATATATTGTAGGGAAGGACAACTTCCCTTTGTGATATTTGTAAATACACGTCAGCGATATTAACCACAGCACATCCGCTGCAATTAAAAATTAAATCTATATTAATGGTATGCATTAATAAGCAGACAATAAATATAAAGTAACAAGTTTATGATATCCAGTGACCAGAAATGAAGTCTATGAATTTGTTCAATTATATTTTATTAAGTTAGAAAGTGTTAAGCAAGTTAACTTCAACCTGTAAGTGGGCAATGCTTTCTAAATACATCATAGCACAAGTACAGGCTCTGTTTACGATATGTGCGCTCCTCGTGAACAATGCACTCCTCCGACGTCGCTCCAGCTCCCAACATAGTTTTATGCCATCGTTGAAAAATGTATGTTTTTGGAGTTACGCCATTTCTGAAATGTCCGATTCAATTATAAATGTTTCAGGGATGAAAGAAGGCTCGCAAGAATTATTCATAGCCCTCTGCATGCATTAAGATAATAAAACAGTACAAAAACAGGTTAATAAAACGAAATGAGCCAAGACACGTAATCGGTTAGCAATTCATAAGCACGTTAGGCAGCTAACGAATGAGTCATTTCTACCGTAACCTGGGTGAAAGTACGAACAACAAAATAAAACAAGTTCAGGAGGAAGAGAGCAGCTTAAGGAAAGCAGAATAAAGCACATTGCCCGACAACTGAGTCACCGGAAGTTACTGTACACCGTTACGGAATGCCTAGCTGAGCTGTTTGTTTTCATCAGTTTTTGATGACGCACAGCACTCAACTAACTTGTCCATACGCTATCTGATTCATCCTGTAACACTTTCTAGCGTTGCATGTTGTGTGTTTTGTTTTGTTTTTCTTCAGTGAAATGTTTATACCTACCAAGCACGTAAGCTAGGGTTGATGGACTAAGTCTGAATCCGATTTTTTCCCTCCCTCAACAATGCATTCAATGCAAAATGACATTTTCCTCAAAGTGTTTTTCCACACATTAGAAACGTAGTCCTCAAACAAGCAGTTTAAGCCAGCCTGATATTCTAGCACTCTCTCAATGTTCATTAATTTTGGCTAATTACATTTTTGCAATATTTTCAGAAAATGAACACAACCTTAAAGTTATTTAATGTTCCATGAAAGACAACGAATTTGTTGCGATTGCATTTGTTGATCGATGAATCAAAACAGTACAGCACCTTTCTTGCTCTTTTCCTATATGCCTTTCTCGAATCACCCTCCAGGAAGCTTTAACTGGAAAATTCTCTAAACCAGGGATTCAGAACAGGTGTACCCTGGCCAGGTATACCGCAAGATATTTTGGGAATAAACAAAAATATAGTAGGAACTACTTAAAAAAAATTACACGCACACACACAATATGAATTCTGGTGCGTGCTGATGATGATAAAGAAGAAAATGAATCATTAGTTAGATTAAGGTTCATCTCAGATATCCAACCCATGGATTAATAAAGAGAGGCCTCATAAATTCAACAGATTTGTTTTATGTATTTTCGGGAAATTTTCCTTGTTGGCAAAATAATAATATCCTACATGAGGATCAAGAGCAGAGTAATTATATAACATCCAAAACAGAACAGAACAGCACATTGATCCATTTAAAACTATATCGTACAATAATGCAAAGAATAACTAAGCTTCAGTAGTTGAAAACACGGCAACAATGAAATCACTCATACCACACGAACGCGAACAAAGACAAATCCAAAGCAAAAAACAGACTTTTTAGCTTTGAGAACGATATGTGTGTTTCGTTGTCAACTGCTAGGCCTGATATCAAACATTTTGTTCTCAGCATCAATCACAAATCTCACATTAATGAAATAAGTTTATTAATTATGTACAATTACATTGTAGTCCTCTACTTTTGAAATTTTGTTTGTTTAATTTAATAATTCATAGTTAGTATATATTAAACATTTGTATAGTATACTTTGTTCAATGGCATCCATGAATTGTATGTTACTATTAAAAATGAACTATATTATGTTTGTTATCCATGTTTATTTGTACACAATTTAACACATTTATGTATCACAGCTAACGTTACGCATTTAAAATAATTTAAAATGTTCCTATTTTAAAAAAAGTAACAGGGGTGCCCCGAATTTCTAATCTCATTCCCAAGGGTGCCGCGAACGCAAAAGGTAATTACTGTTTTAAACTATAGCAACACCTGTGGGCTGACCTGGTTGTATAAGTCGTTTGTTTTGTATATCATTTAATTTTAAGTTATAAAAGTGTATATACAGAATAAGGCAGTGTTCGCGCATTATAGGGGTTTATGAGGGAAATACCTTATAACATACAAGAAACATCCATAAAAAGAAAGCTCTGAAGAACACAATCACAACATTATGAGAGAAGAACGTTGTGGATCAAGCTCAAAGATTTTCCTGACTGGCCAAAAAGCAAAGCAGTTGCAGGGTTGAGGACTGTAACAGGCCACGTAGTCTGGTAAGACACCTCTACCGAATAGGCCTTTGCAATCTTGAATGTAGACTCTCTGAAAGTTGCATATTCGTCGCAAGGAAGACCCTATGGGAAGCTATGGACTGCCTTTGATCCAAACATTCCCTGTGTTTTTTGTTTGATGTTTAATTAGATGAAGTTTGTGTTTCTTTCTTAGGCCACTTATGTTCATCAGTGTCTGCTGCAATAAATAAATATATAAAATAGGTAATGATTATACGTAATCAGTGGTGTCTGAGATACTGCGTTCATCTTCAGCTTGTGAACATCTTCAATTCTACCGCGATATACCGTATTTACGCGAATCTAATGCGCCATTAAATGCGCACCCCAAATTCGAAACCTAAACTCTTAAAAAAAAGTTGGCATATTGTTGTACGGCTTCTTAGAGATAAGCCCGTCCGCTTCATAAAGCGATCAGAACATAGTGAACTATTGTTACATTTTGGAGCGTGTAGGACAAAATCCATCACTCGTGCTGTTGTCAGGACAGTTAGCGTAGGCCAAAAAGTTATTTCTTATGGTGCCACTCGTCACAGGTTGCGCGTCCTTTCTCCTTCCATTTATGAATTCCAATTTTTTTTTTCAATGTCGGAATGTCTTCCTTTGCGAGGACCAGCGAATTTCTTCCTACTAGCTTAGTGGTAAATAATGCCAATTCTGTTGCCGCCACAAGCTACACTGAACAGCCTTTCTGCCTTTCTAGCGCCATAAGATGTTCTTTTCTGTTTGTCTTCCATTTCGTGACTACGTACTATTCAAAAGCTCTATGCAGTAACAGGTCGACAATAAATGTAACGAAGTCGAGAATAATAACTTTGAATACTACGACTGAACAAAGATTCGCATTAGATTCGCGTAAATAAGGTACATTCTGGGCATTTTGGAGTGTTTCCCGAGAAATGTTTGTACATTTCTTTAAATTCATTAGTACATCTTACATGCGTATTCTTTCCAAACTATGGTTCTAGGATTTTTGTGTACATGACCACCAGTCGCTCGACCATTAGCGAAAATTGTGTCTATTGTCAAGACCACTTAAATAAAATGTGGCTTCATCATTGACAATATAGGTGAATGAATTTACATAGTCCAGAATTTACTATTCGCAAAATTCTTTTCTACATTCTTTGCCATCCCCATACAAATTCTGGATAAAAGATCTTGGAAGGAATGCCTATAAAAACACACAAAACCGATCTTTGGCTAACTCCCATCTCTTTACTTTTACAAAATATGCCAACACTGTTCTGGACTTTTACGGACCAGTTTCACTCCTCTGTCTTCCACTTCGAAGGCGAACAGCAACACTTCCTGTACTTTTAAAGCGATTGATAAATTGTCCTACAGTTAACTAATCGATATGTCTAAGTGGGTTCTGCTCTTCAACTGATGTGCAGCCCCTGGTGATCTATACATGAGCACAATGTAATTCGTTCATCCTTGTTAAAGTGCGGTCATGTTGTTCTAATAACGCCATGTCCTCAACAAATAAAACAAATAAGTCAGTAGAAAGATCGTAACCAGTTAGATATAATATATCTCGTCCTAAATCCTTCTTGTGCACAACTGTAACCAATCAGTGTATTAACTTAAAAATAAACAGTTTTAAGTGAATCCCGAAGGCATGTAGCTATTGCGGTTGTACTCATGAAAAGAATTTTGAAACATTTCTTCAAATGTTGCTGAACAATACCTGAAACAATATTCATGTGCAGTGACCTAAAATTTCCTCGCGCTGCACGTAATGCCTTAATGTCCTACATTTTTTCCCAATTTAAAATCTAAATGTATTATTTTTTAAAACTTCCTCTTAACTTTTAATCCGATTTTTTTATAAACAATCTCATTCCGGTCTTGCAAAAGAGACCTGAACTGCACGGAGAGCGCATAGCATTTGTTTATTTCCATTGGAATAAGTCCACTGGTGTGCATGTTGAGATATTCACCACAAAAGTAAATCCTCTTTTAAAAAAAAATTAAAAAAAGTTAAAAACCTGCCATTCCGGAGCTAATCCAGGCTCTTAACAGATGCACATTAGTCGGAAAGGTTTGTTTAATACCTCTGCAGTAACAGGCCAGGTTCGTTGGCTGCTGTTTGCACTAAGCGACTTAGCAGATTTGTTCTCGTGTTGAATTGTGAACGAATGTATTTATCCCTTTCGAGGGCAATAAACAACATCCGCTTTACATTCATTTGCTTGCATACACTTGACAACAGAACTGAGTGGCACTCGGAGTAGGGCGGCAGGTATGGGGAATTGAGTAACCACGCCACAGTACCCCAGCTTACCCCAAAATTGTACTGCTTTTGACCTGTGGACTGGAAAACTGATTGTATTTCCTGTTGATAGCTTCGGCGTATTCGCCTCTTCCTTTGCTAGCGGCTTGAAAGCTGCTTTCTGTAAAAACACTGCATTTGTTTTGTCATTTTTGTTTGCGTTTGTTTTTCCTCAACAGTGCCGTGAAAGTATTAAATAAAAGAGTGTGGCACAAGGAAAATGTAACAAATAAAAGATAAAAACAAGAAAATGTGCATGAAACTGCGAGAGGAATTAGATTTTTTTTTTTTTTTTTTTTAAATGGAAGAATTAGCAGAAATATGAAAGTTGTCGAAAGAATAGAACACTCCAGGCTTACACTGCATTAAGGAGACATGCTATTGAAACAATATTTACCTCTTATAACATCTGCTTCCAAATTAAAACTGCCTCAAGTTGATTGTACTGTTTTGATATGGCGATTCCGTGTAAAATTGTACTGTACAGAGTGCCCCGTTTATCTTGCTCACATAAAATCACTTTTTTCTGGCGCTTAAATGAAAATTTGTTTCAAAGAAAAGTTTTATAACAACATACAATTCTTTCCGAGGATACGCTTTTTGTATCCCCATTATTGTATAAGATACGAGATAGAGCTTCGATTTTTTTAAATGACTCGTGTACATTTTATTCAAGAATACATTTACCTTCTCCAAGAGCTATTCAGAAATGTGTCACACTATGCCATTTTAATCAACATTGATCAACATCAATAATCCACGATAGTTCCGACAGGTAGATTATCAAGGTCCGTGAAAAGTTAACGTTTGGTGCGGAATTATTGGCGATAATATTATTGGATCTTTATTTGTAAATAGTAACCAAAACGGCAGACGATATGCCACATACTTAAACACTCTTCCTGGTCTCTGGATACCCAGCGCATAACACTATAAGAACACGACGCATTCTGGACCGTAAATACCCTGGCAAATGGATTGGACGTGATGGACCAGTTAGTTGGCCAGCCCGCCCGATCCCCTGACCTTACGCCACTAAAACTTTGGGGACGGGGGGTCAGGGATGTTGTCTATTAAAATGCTCCAACAATACCAGAGGATATGCAGCAATGCATTATTGATACTTGTACAGTCTTGTTGAGTTGATTCTAACGGGTGTTTGTCATGATCTGTTCATTTATAGACCGGCAGTTTTACAATGCTGGTTGAGATCTTGTAGCATTCTTTGAAGGCTCTTTGCTGAGCTAGCAAATAGAACTATGTCATTTACAAATCTTAGGTTCGTGAGTTTGTAACCATTTATGTTAATTCCAAATGTGTTTCCACATTTTATTTTGCGGAATATTTCCTCTAATATGCTTGTGAAAAGTTTCGGAGAAATTGGGTCCCTTGTCTAACCCCTCTGCCTAGTTTAAAGGGTTGCCCTTTCTTATCTGTTTCTACCTTCGCACATGATTCACTGTACAATTTGGCCAGCAGCCTTGTGTATTTTTCATCATCTCCTTGTCTTGATAGTGCCTGAATCATACTTTGGTGTTCTACGGAGTCAATGACTGGTATAGTCAACAAAGGCGATATACAAAACTTCCTCCATCTTCTCCATGACCTGTTTAATCGTTTGTGGCTTATAAAATGTACATGGTTTTATATTCTGGTACATTATTTTAAATGTACCATGTATACATGTACATGTATCTCCCACATTAATGGAGGTACATAAAAGTGTACCCTCAGCAAGAAATCCCCTATGATGTTACAAACTTTTGTTTGAAACAATTATTTGACACATCACAATAAAGTTATTTTGGGTGTGCAAGAATAGAACACATGTACGTATAAAGACGAATGTTTTAGTGGAATATGCCGTCCTAAAATCTAAGAGTGGTTATATAAAATTCCACGAATTGATCTTATTTTATTAATTTTTATAGACACAGGTTTCAAATTACTTGAAATAAAATTCTGAAAAAATAGTTCATTTTAAAGCTGAAAGATCACATGAATGCTCATTTGATAAAAGGGCAGCTGTCTATTACATTAACATTTTCAATATTAACATAAAACTTATTTCTAACCATATTCTGCGAGTTACATCTCTGTCGTCCAGTTCAGAATATATTATTTTCTTTTCTGATAACGTCCCCTCATGGGGAAAGAAGTGCTGAAGCTGTTTACTATGTAGGAACGAGTCCTTTAAAATGCACCAATGAAAATAGTCAAAATTTTGAATTTTGACCATTCATTGCCGGATTACGAAGTGAAATTATCGAAAAAAATTTTATCAAATCCGTTTTTTCACGCGATGTGCATTTATCTTGTGGTCAGTGTTGCCAACTATATACCTCCACTACAAATTCCTGAACACCAAGTCGGTCCTGGTCCTGGTGGTGTAGTGGTAACCATACTTGCCTTCTAAACCCAAGATCGCGGATTCAAACCCGATCAGGATCGATAAATTTTTGCGGGCGTAAAAAGTATGGCTTCCTTCGGAAAGGAAGTAAAGCCGTGGGTCCCGTGTCGTAGATTTTCGGCACGAAAAAAACCTCAAGCCTGAAAGAAGAGGCCTCTGAACAAAATTTTCGGCCGTTTCACGCCCTGAATTGAATGGGACGCTGATGACCTGAGAAGTTAAAGAGCGTCCTTAAATAAAACGAATCAAAAAAAAAAAAAAAAAAAATCTAAACACGTATCACTGATCACTTTTGCTAGAGGCGGTGGGGAGCTATTGATAGCAACAACAGCATGAACAATCGGCAATCATAACACAAATTGGAGGGTTCTTCAAATCGTTTGGTGACGCGTCTAAATTGCAAATTGATCTTATCATTAGGAATTCCAAACCACAGAATACAAAGAAAAATAAAAAAACCGGGCTACTTTCTTCTTCTTCTTCTTCTTCTTCTTCTTCTTGTTCTTGTTCTTTTTTGCGATTGTAATAGTAGACTTTTGTCCATTTCAGTCTTACGGTTTCTGAATAAAATAGATATTCAACGTATAACAAGTGTTAATATTCTATGCGCGAATTTCACACACACACACACACACACACACACACACACACACACACACACACACACACACAGAGACAATTTTATATATATAATTGTCTTAAACCCGTACTTTACTCTTCTCTGTTGGTATTACTGGCAATCGGCATTATTCTGTCGCAAGATTGCGTGAAAAGATTAAGTACAAATATATAATTATTACAATTTTGTAAGCCAAGTTTGGAGGAATTGAATTTAAATTCTTATTTTATTCGTGAAATAGTCGTAATAAATATCTCACATTCTCTCGCGATAGTGCTTGTGATAATTTTAGTGCCAATTAATGTTAGAAGCCACCTGGACAGTGAGTGATTTTTATTCTGTCCAGCACAATTATCGCTGAATAAAGGAACTTCTCTAGATACAGAATTTTGTAAATAATCCAACAAAAATAAACAAAATTGATAAAGCAGTTATTTCATTATATAAAATTTACAATGGTATTAGAGGTAGTTAAATATACATTATTATATTTTATAGTTACATTCAAACCACCTATAAACTAAGATATAGTATACGTTATGATATATTATTAAATTACCTATATCCTTCACGAACTGTTTTGGCATCTATATTCTTTCCAGAGTAATTTGTATAAGCTTCTTTCCTCAGTTTTTCTTGTTTTACATTTCTCTTGTATCTTTGAGATTTGTTTTTCTTTTTTCTTCATTTTGTAACGTTTCACGTCTTTGTAAAGTTTTAAATTTACAGTTCTAATTTCAAAGAGCATTATTGAGCTACTGTAACGGGTGACATGTATTCCCAATTCAATTGTACAACTAATTTGTTAAAAAGGCCAGGGCATCTGATCTTTTATACAAAAAAAATTGACAGTATTTTAAACACATTTGTAATTAAAATAGCGATGTCCTTGTGGCATAAAGTGATCTATGCACACTTCTAGTTTCATAATTAGAGAAAAAGTAAACAACAAAACAATGTAACATTTGCTGTTTTGACAAATGCCCATTCACATACATCTGTGCTCGTTATGCAATAGAAAACATTGGGGGAACTGTAATACTTATTACTTTTTCATGCTCTTAAAATGTTTTCTATATCTGTAAATTTTAACGTGAATTAAATAAATACAATATTGGCCCAATAAAAATAAGGAAGAAAGTATTAAAGGAAATAGGCAGTAAAGAGAAGTTGGTGTGATACAAAGAAAGAGCAATAAATGCAAGTTGCAGGCCGGTTTGACGGCAGGCTGTGAGCACGTGTAGTTTATGGCGCGAGTAAATTACAGCAGTGTGTGTTGGTACAGCTCATCAGTCACTTCCGTGTCAGAGAGCTGAGTCCTCATCCTTCTTGCTCACGTCCCCATCATTACAATTAGAAAATGTATTCTTTAGGACTCCGCGCTCAGCCATCTTCTACCAACAGTGCAACAAGTAAATTACTATGTAGGAATGGACTAGTGCATCCTTCGAGATAAAGTTGTAGTTGTAGGTTTTATTATAAACATATTGATCACATTTACGTGACTTTGTGTGCAGCATGCCAAAGGGCAAAGACCTCGTGGCAGGTACGACTGGTACAATATTACTTCAATTTCTGTAAGAGATTTTGCTGGCCTATACCCCTAACACAAACAATTGCACATTATCTTAGTCTCATGTTTCGTTAGTATGTATTGTGAAGTGTTATTTTTAAAAATTTCCGCATAGTATCTGTTTCCAACAGTTCCAGCCCATTTAACACCAGTCATCGTCCTACAGACCAATACACAAGTTTGTGTCTCTAATGTTGAATCTATTTCTGAGTAACTTGACCCATTGATTTTAAAAAATGACACCAATTGTCCACTTTCAGGGCCCTAATTTCACAAAAGTATGGTTTAATACATACAAGTGTATTAACTTTCTGTTTTACGAAAGAAATGCAACACTTGTAAAGTATTAGTAAAAATTACAAGTGACGTCATATAAAAGCAAGATGGAGGAACAGCTGTTTGCCATACTTCTCCAACCTTGGATTATGAATTTTTAATGTTCAGAGCGGACTGTTGACATTTCTGCTAAATGAAGTCTTGTGTTTTTCCTCAAATATAATGATAATTTAAATACTTTATTATGTATTTATCAATATTTAAGCGTAATAATCCACTTGGAGACCACGGCCCCGTACAGCTACATTTAGGAGCATCAATTTCAGTCATCATCCAGAGATGGCAGAAGAATCGAACTTCCGGATTACTCTTGGTCATTTATTTAATTAGCACATTTGATCATTTATATTTATTTATTTTTATATTGCTTGACAACCACGTTCTCATTATAAGTAAAATATGAGAAAAGTGTATCAAAAGAGATTATTTTAAAAGAGAATGAAGAAGAAAAATAAAATATTTTCGTGACATGTAACAAGAACCTTAAAATACATTAACTAAGATGCTGGTCTGAAATATGCATTTGAAACGGCAAACGACAATAGCAGTCATAAGCTGTACTTTAATTACACTTCATTTAACTTGTACACAAATACACTTATTCTTTCTTTATACATATTCCTACTCATTATCATCACTTTCTCTAATACTTAGCACACGTGAGTCAATAGATATATATAGATAGATAAATAATTTGATAAAAGTAGTTTCCGAAAATTAGGATAGTCAGGCCATTAGTAGTGGGGATAAACCTAAAAAACGAGCGGAGGAGGCAGGTTTAGAGTGAAATTTAAAATTTCTTTCTAGCGGCCGCAATTTTCGTTTTTTTTTTTTTTTTTTTTTTTAAGGAAACTCATATGCAAATGAAATAAAACAAGAGGAATGAAATAATCTCTGAAATCAGTGGTTGAGAGTGTATATTTGCTTAGTGCTTTGTAATTGTTTTTAAATATTATCATGTTTTTGTTTTATTGAAATAATGAACCTCTTAAATACATAATGTAACTCAAAACTTTATTATTTTTCTCTAATTTAGCGAATGTAAAGATGATATCAAAGGCTTAGTTCATAAATATGGTTACATTTAAACTTTTTTAGAAATAGCTTTTTCTACCCATGGTCATATATTTCATTTAATTAATAGTATATCATTAATTTCTGTGGCTTAATCTAAATAATAATAATAATACTTTCTATCTTTTGTCATACATATAGATTGCAAGATTTCTAATTTTTTAACTCCTAACACCATGCAGTAATGCTATAACTTATTTCATTTTATTTATTAATAAGGCCATAGTTTGAATTTTATATTCTTTTTTTAAATAAGTTACTCTACTATGTGAGGAATTCACTTAGTTTACGCAGCTCCTGCTCCTCCCCCCCCCCCCCCCAACTTGTAGAAATTTTTTGAACGAGAAAAGTCTTCCATTTAAAACTTGGGTTCAGAGTTCATGGACAAATGAGATAGATATAAGTTAAGCTTTCGATTGCATTAATTAAACCTTTCAAGCACATAATGTTGTATTAGCTTATTACATAATATCGCCCATGTTGTTTATCTGATCTTAATTTGAGAGCAAAGAGTGGGTAGACTAAAATTGAAAGCAAAGATAGTTGGAAGTATGTGAGTTTCTAAATGTGTAACACAAAAAGCAAACACAGCAGCTTTTACTCAGTTCTGATGTTGAGATAAGACTGCCTTTTTCTCTTAACAGACTTCCATCTGTCTGCGGTCCAGTTCATTATTTTCTTTCACGAGTCTTGAGTGTTGAAATATCGTTAGAAAATGGCATCCTTTATTCCAAAGGTCAACACATCCAATACAATGGCAAATTCGTGCAACAGAAACGATCACCTGTGGATTGATGGATGTACTAATATATTGGTTGCTATTAGCAACGAAACTCAGTGTAAATAATGACATTGTTTATTGAATCTTCATTTTAAGACAAATCTTGTGGAAGCTTTGGAGGAAGTTTGTGCAGGCAATAGAAGTAATGAGTAAATTGAAGGAAGCACCTATGATTTACATTTTATTCTTGGTTATTAAATATAGCTTGGTAACATTCAAACATCTCAGAGTTATTAGTTATTTGGTTTATAACTTTAAAGTTAAATGATGAAAGATGACATTGTATTTTAGGTATTCATTCCAATTTCTTTAAGCCTTATTTGAGAACGCAAAAATTATTGATATTTTTAAGTTGTAAAGAAAAAAACTGAGTTTTTTTTTTTCAAAATTCACTTCAAATTTTAAAGATTTATAAATATTGTTAAACTAATTAAATATGTTTGTTTATTTAATATCACAAACCTATAAATGTTATAATATACATTTTATTAAGTTACACAATAATAAAGTTATACATATTATTAGATATTTATTATTAAATAGATTTTTAATTCTCTCTTTACTAGGTTTCAAACATTCTATATGTATGTGATTTTATTGAGAGAGAACAAAATTATCTATATTGGGCAAAATATGGGGTTTGGTTTTTCATTTTTCTTTTCTTTTCTTCTTGTTCCTCTTCTTCTTCTTAATTTTAAGTTGCAATTTATGCTTCTACAGTGAGGTTATTTGAGTTGCGTGCCGCCTAAGCGCGACTGCTTATTTGATAAAAAGAGATATGTAGTCGCCGCACGTAAAGTTACTGTTTTTATTTTAATATTTGTATTTTTACTAAAAGCATAAAAATAATACTGTTTTTAAAATAATAATAATAATAATAATAATAATAATAATAATAATAATAATAATAATAAGCACTAACCTATATTATAAGAAACGTTGAAAATGATACCCTTCAGCGGCAATACATTGTCGACATCTGGTAGGAAGCTCCTGTACTTCATCAAACTTTTCTTCCGTAAGAACACACCAGTTCAGAACACTTTTCGTGCCATTGACAGATCCTATACCTTGCATCTTTTTGATGTATGGCGAATAGTTTCTTTACCTGGAACATGATTCCCATGATAATTTTTTTGTTAGTCGCCTCACCACTTGTCTGCAAGATTCCGTTTTCACGTGTGTCGTACATAAACATTCATTCTAGACTATTTATGTACTGGCGTAACTAAGAACAGTAATAACACACAATGAAAGGCTTTTTATATTAGTCAAGTTGTGTTACTGCAACTGTACTTAAAGAGCGTGAAGTTTTGATTCATATAATGTGGATAACGTAAACTAAAATTTAATATCAATGATATGGCATCTCTCAAATAGCCTAACCAGTTCATTGGAAATGTTCCCCTCAAATTTCATATATAGAAAAATACTCAAGCTGAAAGCAAAATTTAAACATTTGGTTTATGTTTTAAAATGTAAAGTTTTCAGGAAGTATGTTGCATTTTGCTGTAGAGACCGAGGCTTCAACTTGTCTGGTAGTAAACTTGTCAGCAATGAGCGATATCCTGACTGGCATGCTGCCAGATACCACAGTGTTTTCTGCTATTGTGGAAGATTTCAAGATGTCTAACCTGGTCTGCGGGCACCTAGGATTCTCCCATCAATGGTGAAAGCTATACACCCTATAACATATTTCGGAAGCAACCCCAGGCATTCCTTTCCATCCATCTGCCCCTAACATGCCAAACATTCTACAACCTTCACAGCCCAGTGGTTAACTCGGGTAGGAACGCTACAGAACTCTACAAACTTTCACTGACATCAGAGATGTGGCTTTTATAAGCTATGGCCTCAAAAATTTTGCATTCAACCTTCGTTTTCGGAGCTATAAAATTTGAATTTATAGCTAAATTAATATATACAGATAAATATAATACCAAAAAGAAAGAATTTAATCATACAATGTTTTATTCTGAACACAAGTATCAATTGTGAACTTGTACAAGGAATAAAACATTTGGAAACTAAGAACTTTGGAGTGACTAAACTTATGTATTTTACTAGACAAAGTGTAGCGTAGAAATATACCTTCAAAATGCAATTTCTGATATAATGTGATACAAATAATACATAAAAGTGAAATTTGAACAGAAGTTAAAGATCGGAATCTCTTGGCCAAGGAATAAAGTGAACACTTTCTCGAATTATTGAACCAGTTTCAATGTGACTTGAACCAAACTTAAACAACGGACTACCAGTAATCCTAGCTATTAAAGAAAAAAGGTGTAGTACATAAAGTAAGAGATAATAATTATAGTCCCATTTTCACCCTCATTTATTCCTAAAAAGAATACAGATTACTTGACAGCGATGCAAAACAGGTTTTCGTAAAGTTTATTTTGAAAAATTAATAGTCGAAAAATTAATTGTTTACAGCAATCCTGTTTGAAATATTAAAAAAAAAAAAATCATTGTTTTACTTATTTACTCAGTAATATCAATGTTGAGTACAGCAATAAGAAATAACCACAGTATTTACTATTTTCAATATTTGTAATTAGTTTTGTGTACCTTTAATAGATATTCCACTTAAAGATAAGTTTTACGTATTACGAATTATTTTGCCTGCGACTGACCATTAGTAAATTGGTAACTATAATTTAAACTAATAATAAAATACTAAGACAAATGATATCTGCAAATGAATAATATTTTACTATAAGTAAACTTCTTTAGAGCTATTTTCGCTCTGAAAGAGTTTAATTTTCGGTATTTATAATAGAGTGGTAAAATAAACTAAAGAAAGTAATTTGAATATCTAAACAATTTTTGGTCTCCTGACGGAACGATTCTCAAGTTTAGAATGGTACAGCTACTGGTACTCTTACCCTAAGACGCGGAATCCAAGTCGAACACATGCCAAGCTTTGTGGAAAAGGAAACATCGAGAGTAACACTTTAAGCATCGCTAATGGATGTTTCTAATAGGTGTAAGGTGGTCGCCCGATTATTGGCTGTGTTTGAGGAGGATGCTAGGGCCTGTCGCCACATTTCACTCCCTCTCTCTTTCTCTTGTTCTAATAGAGCCACGAAAACAACTTTGGATTGTTATACGGATAGAACCATTGTAGGAGTTCGCTGGGTGATAATGAGTTAAATGTCGGCACATTTTGCTGCTCCCAAAGAAAGGAATTTCACAGCACTTAAGTGTTACTTGGTTAAAAATTCCATCACGAACATTTGTTGTTGTTAAGAGTTAACTTAGCGTGCACATGTGTGCGGACGTGATCATTGTCATTTATAATAAAGGATGTGTTTATTTCCACTATGTGAAACATTTGCTGCATCTGTAGAGTATCGTATGGTGGAGACTCAGAAAGTTTCCGGATATGGATCAGATATTAAATGATAATTTAAAACTTACCTCGGTCCCCTTACAAATAAAACATTTAAGAGAACATAGTTCGTATTTTAGCTTTTTTCAGCTGACTTGTATTTAATTAGGTTTAAATATATTAAATTAGATGATTAATTCGTAGACATGTATTTGATTACGTTGGCATGTATTTAATTAGAATGGAATTTATTTAAATAGCTTGCCATGTATCTAAATAGGTTGACATGCATTTTATTAGGGTCACATGCATATAATTAGATTGACATGTATTTCATTAGTTGACATGAATTTAATTAAGCTGAAATGCATTGAATTATATTGAAATATATTTAAATAGTTTCGACAAATATTTAAGTAGGTTGAATGTATTGTATTATATGGTATATATAATTATGTTGACATGTTTAATTACATTTTAATGAGTTAATTATGTTAACATGTTTTTAATTATTGTTATTGAATGTATTTAATTAATTTAACATGTATGTATTTGTGTTAGCATATATTTATTTAGGTTGACATGTATTTAAATCGGTTTTTATATATTTAATTACCTTGCGATGTACTTAAATAATGTAAATTTATTTAGTTATATTGATATGTATTTAATTAGGTCATATGTAATAAATTATGATGACATGTATTTGATTAAGTTGGTACGTATTTAATTGGTTGACAGCTATGTAATTAAGCTGTCATGTACTTAATCATATTGAAATATTACATTATTTTAATATATATTTTATTATGGTGAATTTTATTTTATTATGACATGTATTTAAGTACGTTGACATGCATTTAATTAGTCAGACACCTATTTACATAGCTTGATATGCATTTAATTATTGACATGTTTTTAATTAGGTTGACATGTTTTAATTAAGTTGACATGTTTTAATTAGATTGACACGCATTTAATTATATTGACATATATTTATTAGGGTTAACATGTTTTAATGTATTAATTATGTTTATATGTATTTAATTAGTTATGCATGACTTAAGTACCTTGTCATTATTTAATTAATACTACACGATTTAATAATGTTGACATGTATAATTGTAAGTATAAGCTTTAAATATTGTAAATTCACCATTTTTCTATTGCCAAAAGATATAAGCCCAATTACATATTGAATAAATACATACATACCTCAGTCTCTACACAGCTGGTCATTCTTCGGAAACAAAACGGGAAGCACTGACTTTGCTTATTGTCTTCAATGGTGCTAAACCCCTTCTGGGCTTGAAAATCACGTTTCCGGTTCTTCATCATATAGCAGGAAGAAATCTCAGGGTGACAAGTTTGCAAGGAGTGTGGGCAGCGAGCTTCACAGTGGTATTAGCCAGGAAGTTAGACGTGGCCAGTTATGTTTCTAATTCTAATTTTCGATCCTTTTTCACACACCTTTAGGGGAACTTTCGGAACACAAACTGTCCTTGTAAAGAGAGAAGAGTGTCACCATCGTATTCCATATCCTCTTTGCTCTCTTGGCTTTCGTTGGGAGTGTGTTGTTTAAGAAGATTCAAACTAATGACTGATGTTTTGTTCGGCGGATGATATGTATGTTATATCACCTGTTATGGTTTTATAAACATGAATAACGGCCCGGTTATTGTGTATTTGGATCATTTCAGGTATTTGGTGTTCTTCATTGAGGTTGTGTAACAACTTTTAAACACTTCCCGATTCAACGGATTGTTCTAAACACTTAGCGGTGTTTTCTATAGTCACAAAGATGTAAATTCCGCGAACAACTGAAGATCAGAAGAATCAAGTCCCCTAAAGCTTGTGTACATTTTTTTAAGTCGTTTCAAATAAATAATAATTTTATTCTTGTCCCAACTACATTGCGTGACAGTGAATTACGGACACGAGTGTTCTTTTCAACCCACATTGTTAAGGTTGTACGGATAGCAGCTACGGAATACGGCATATAAGGTCCGGTAACTTTCTAAATGTATCTCGTGTATAATTCTCTGTCGGAAATTGGTTCCTAATTGCGGACATAGATAGATCTATCCTCCATTCTCCCTTTTTAGCCATAATATCGAATCATAAAAGACGTAGTCTTCATGAACACGTCTAACGCCAAAAATGCATTTCCATCACACGTAAATCCCTCGGTGTAAGACGAGACTATTTAAACCATTTTTAAGGAAAAAAATAAAAAACCGGTATTTGACCTAGAACTTTCGTGTTGCTATATTTCTTGAGACCCAGGTCTTCTCTTTGGATGCTGGAACGATAGTTGTATTTGAACTGGTTACAGTGGCGGTGCGCGGCATATAAAGCTACCTATATTAGCATTGCTAAATATAAGTAAACAGCAAGTTTCTAGAATCTCATTAACTATGATTAACACTCGTCAAAATTTAAATTAGTTAAGTACATAGCAAAGTAATTAAATATATAAAAAATGATTTAAATACATGTCAACCTAACTAAAACATGCTAACATAAATACATACATGTTAAATTAATTAAATACATTCAACCTAATTAAAAACATTCTAAAATAATTGAGCACATGTCAACATAATTTAACACATGTTAAAATGATGTAATATATTTCAATATAATTTAGTAGATGACAACTTAATTAAATAATGTCAATCAATTAAATGCATACCAACTTAATTAAATACATGTCATCATAATTTGATACATTTCAGCTTAATTAAAACATATATCAATAAAATTAAATAAATATGATGAGAATAGCTTTCTATTCATTTGTATAAATAGGTGCATTTCTATATTTTTATTAAATTATCCTTCTTTCTCTCTGTTTTGTATGTTTAAATTTAGATATGTATTTAAATAGGTTGACATGCATTTAATTAGTGCGACACCTATTTACATAGGTTCATATGAATTTAATTATATTGGCATGTTTTTAATTAGATTGACATGTGTTTAATTATGTTAATATGTATTTAAAGTGTGTGCCAAACATACAAAACAGAGAGAAAGAAGGATAATTTAATAAAAATATGGTAATACACATATTTAAACAAATAAATGAAAAGCTATTCTCCTCGTATTCATGACAACAAACTTGTCGATGACTCGTTGATTAAATTCTGAAATCTGCAGTATTGTGTTCCCCATAGAATGCACTCTGCACTTCAAATAAATTAAACTTTGTAAAATGGTAAAAATATTGTTGTTACATGAGTATTAAAAATTGAAATCTAATCTTCTTCTTCTTCTTCTTCTTCTTCTTCTTCTTCTTCTTCTTCTTTCCATCCCAGGTATGCTGCTAATTTCCCCGTTCCGAAGCAACGGTTTTCAGAAATACTGGTCTATCCTCCTCTACTTTGGGCTTAATATTGATCTAGATGCTCTTGGATTGTATTGAAATATAACCTTAGATAGTCCGCCCTCTTCCATCCAATTCATATGATCTTTCTGTATCATTGAATTTCCTCAGTAATGTTTTGGACTCCCAGTTGTTGGGAATATAATTGTTTCCGATGTGATCTCTTTTGCTCACTCCAACTAAAGGCCTTAAAAATCTCACCGTTTCAAGTCACTGTTCTTAATTTTTTGTCATAACCCGTGATTCACTACCATACATTAATACAAGGTTTACTCACAGTATTATAGAATTCTAATAACACTTCTTTTCTCGTTTGTTTGTTTTTTTTAATTCCATTGATATAATTACATCTTTGAATGGTTTTATCTATTTCATCTTTTTTTTTTTTTAATTACGCATTTCACAGCTTAAATATTAAAGGGATCTTACTTGTTCTTCAATCTGGTTACGTATAACTATATTTGCTCTTGTATATTTTCCTTCAAAAGCTACTGTTTTCGTTTTGTCAATGAAGATTTGCATATTACATTGTTCTGCTACGTCTGATAATATAAAGGAGGCTTTTTGAAGGTCATATCCTGCGTCAGAAATTAAAATCTTGTATTAACGTATGGTCGGCAAAAATAAACAACTAACCTTGTCATCCCTTCTGGGCTTGAAAATCACGTTCCCAGTTCTTCATCAAATGGAGCAGGAAGACATCGCAGGGTGATACTTTTACAAGGAGAGGGGGCAGCAAGCTTCAAGTGGTATCAGCTAGGAAGTTAGATGTGGCCAGTTATTTGTTTTTGCCGATTTAAATGCTTTTGGGTTTCTAGTTTTCCATTGTTTAATTTGATCTAAATATACGTGTGTGCGTATTAGTGTGAACAAGTTAAATGTACTGTTTTAAGTTTTTAGTGCTAATACCTGTTTCCCTCCAGTTCTACACCGCATTCAATGATACCCATTACTGAGATAGTTAATTGTAGTTATTGATTTATTGGTTGTACCGGACGTAAGCAATTTTATTTGTTTCTAGATGTTTTAACATTTTATTTAGCAAGCATATTTTAATTCTAATGGATATCACACCTAAGAAAAGAAGTAAAGTAAATTCATAACCCCCCATAAATTTAGTAATATGACTCGAAGAGATATCAGCTGAATGTAATGTAAGTTTGGGTGCTGTTAATAATATAATTAGAAGGGAAAATGAAACTGGGTGAATTTCACTACAAAGGAAAGGACGATGTGGCCAAAAACGAAAATTGTCCGAAAAGAGAGTGCTTTGTGACTGTTTAACATTGACAAGCACTAAACGTTTGATTGCTGTTGACCCAATGAGTAACAACAAGTATATCTTAATTTTAGAGAAAACGGGCACCCTAGAACTGAAGAGATTGGCAGAAGAACTGAACATTGAAATGATGATTTTCCCGATGTCATGCGTCGAAGAATTTTAAAAGACCTCATGGTGAAAAATGGTTTTCGGTGTTTGGATTGGGCTGAATATTCGCCGGATCTCAACCCTATAGAGAATCTTTGGGCGATTATCAAGAAATGGAAGAGGAAAATGGACTACACTACCAAAAAAAAAAAAAAATATGTATTGCGCTGTGCTAAAAGGTCATTTCATGACCCAGAAATAAGTGAAATATGTATGAAAAACTTGCTGACTATCCCCAAATCAGTGAAAATGGTAATTAATACCAAGTGTTGGACACATTAAATGCTAAAAGCACTGTTTACTAAAAAGTAATTTTGGAATATCGTGAAAAAAGTAGAACAATATCTTTGTTCCATTAATTTGCACAAAAGTGTATATTAAATAATAAGGGATATAGACCACATCCTTGTCTTAATAATAGATTAGTTTTTTTGGTTTCTTTGTAAATTATTAAATTTTAACTAATTATATAATTTTATAAAGAGTTTTATTGCAATGATTATAAATTTAATAACTTGTCTATTTTATAGACTTTGAAGAAATTTATTTCTGTCTACTCTGTCATATGCCTTTTCATAGTCAATAAGTAACATGGCTGCTTAAATTCTACCCTTTTCTCAATAATGTAATCGAATCATAAAACATAATTCGTATTTCGTATTTTTCCCTACCTAATTTAGGTTTTTTTTTTTTTTTTTTCATATTACATTATTTTTACCATATCGCAAGTACTGGAGGGATGCTATTTGGGATCAGATGGGTTGTATCAATTTATGCAGGCCAAAAAGCAGTATTAGGTGTTGTGCTTGCTCGTCCCATCATGAGATTAATCTCCAATGTTAAAAGGGTGAGGCAGAGAGAGGGAAAACTGTTTTTGTGAGGAAGAAAGATAAGCCTGTGTTATTTTCATTCTAAGGGATGCTGCTTGCTTTAGTAATATCTAGGAACTACGTTCAGGGGTTTAAATGTCAGGGATGGACTGTTACATCAGCCAAAATGTAACTTCAGAGGATGAATCCCTACTTCTTAATGGATCAGGTAATCTTTTAAAAGAATAGTAAGACGTTGACTCAAAGCCTTTGTTTACTGTGGGATAAAACTTCTAAAAACCAATCTTTACACTGCATTTTCTTCTAGCTGAATTCTAGGGACACTTTTATTTAGAACTGTTTCTAATTTACCTTTAATACGAACATTTTGATATTTAAATTCCACTTTACACACAAATTTTGGTAAAATCTCTTGATTTCTTTTAAATGATTATAAATAAAATGTTAAAAATCAGTTATCCTTCAGATTTTCCATTAGAAAGGATATGCTTTTAGTTAAAGAATGTTTCGCAACGCGCTGACATATGCTTTTAGAGAACGTTTTGGGCTGCAGAGGGGAAAAGAGGACTCGGAGGAATTGGCCTGGGTTCAATATCACAACGAGGCGATGAAAATAATAAAAACAGGGCTAGAGGATATCAGCAGGTAGGAAATCGAGCAAGAATGTAACCCCAAAGTCTCCTTGAGCCTGTCGAATGAAATTAAACTAACCTGGGGTAAAAAGTTATTTTAAGCTTATAAGCTTATTCTAGGGAGAAAGGCGAAATTAGGAATGGCCTGGTTTAGATTGGAAAATTGGAAGGCTCAAAAAATAACGGATAGTTCTGGTACGGAAATCTGCCCATTTTGCGGAGGGGAGGAGGAATGGGTACATATTCTGTTCTAATATGTTCACTTGGAACACCTGAGAAAAACGCTGTTTCCTGAAAACTTTAAGGCAATTAGAGGTCAACTGACATGCTGGGACCTGTTTACCGGCCACGCTAGTTGACTGAATATGGGGTATTCGCAGTCAAAGTGCCCGAAGCTAGAAACAATTTTTTTTTCAGGTTAGAACGCAGTAACTAGTGCAATCATAAATAGTATGTAATATGTTTCCATTCATATAAGTGTCAAATATCATTCTTCTCATTTGTAATGTTTATTTATTATTAACATTGTGTTATTTGTATTATTATTATTATTTGTTCCTCTTCTAATCGTGTACCATACTTAAGCACATACGGCCTATGACCCATGCATAAAATATACTTGTAATGTGTGTATAGAACTTTATAACAAAGACATTCCTGATAGTACTAGTACTACTACTTTTGGCGATGTTTTTACATAATTCTTTTTCCTGGTCTTTCTTTAAGGATACACAGCGTGATAACACTTCTCCTTAAGGAAATTTTTTATGCTTTTGTAATTATTATTATTATTATTATTATTATTATTATTATTATTTTTTTTTTTTTTTTTTTTTTTTTTACTTGTAATTGTTTAAAGTGTCATGCCAACTGCCAACTCTTAGGGGCAATAAATGGCAACAAAAGAATTGACAAAACTATCTACAGTGAGAACATTTTAAATGTCCTGCAACTTACACCGTCCCACCAAAGGACCTATTTCCCTCCAATCGCTGAGAGCGCAGCACGCTCGGCACCATTCTTCCTTCCAGTCCGTTCCGTCAAGAGTATGACATTATATTCTGCAGCTAAGACTGAGATTTAATTAATTGTACAATAATGCTGTGCAATGGTAAGCTATTCACTACAGTATACATAGGTGCAGAAAACCATATGACAGAATAGTATAGACATTTAGACTTAAATTTCCTGGCAGCTCGGTTTCAATATTTAAAATAATATTTTAAAAGAAAACCAAAGACTGCATATACAATGTCCGTAAACTCATGGTACTATTTAGACGTATATAATGCCTAAACGAAACGAAAGGATGAAACCTACAATACATTGATGAGTACGAGGGTAGGTCCATAAGTTTCCGGCATGGCCGATAAGGATTATCGCCTTCACAAAATCCTTATCTGATGTCATACCTTATCTGTTAAGTAAATAATTGCAGCTGTAATTTCCGCTCCGCTGTGTTCAGTTGTTCAGATATAGTTGCACAAAGAAGGCTATGTGTAGACGATTGTGACATGTTCAAAATGGAATGTCGAGCTGTTATTATGTTTTCACGAAAGAAAGACTAACTCCAAGTGAAATTAAACAGCGATTTGGCGGTATATATGGGGCAGCATGCCTCTTATATTCTACCGTAAAGAATGGACCAAACTTTTTCGAATGGGTTGAGAAAGCATTGAAGACGAAGAGCGTGCAGGTCGGCCCTTGGAGGCGCTCACTCCTAAAATCATTGCTCTTGTGGAAGGAGAAATTAAGGGAGATCGGCGGCTCAAAGTTGTAGAAATAGCAGCAAGATTAGGCCTTTCTAAAACAACAGTCCTTTGAATTATCCATGAACATTTAAACATTAATAATGTTAGTGTAAGATGGGTGCCTAGACTTCTTTCCTCAGTCCAAAAGCAGCTACGAGTCATCTGTTGTCAGGCATTTTGGAGCTCTACCGTGGCAACAAGAGAGAAGTTATGCAAGTCATTGTTACAGGAGATGAAACTATGGTCCTCTTCTATGATCTCTTGCCCAAAAGAGAATCAATGGAGTGGCTTAAACCTGGCGAAGCACCGCCTCTAAGGCCAAGGTCACTCAGTCTCGCAGTCAGTTTTTGGAAGAGTATTCAGTGGGGCATTATCAGCGAAAGGGCTTTCTCAGTTCAATTGAGTAAGTGGAAAGCTGTAGATAGTTTTGCAAGAGTATTCAGAGGGGCATTATCAGCGTGGCAGATAAGCACGGTCAGTTCCGTTCAGTGGAAGAGTTTTATTAGTTGAGTTCAGTTGCATCTCAGGATTAGTTGATTTCAGGATCAGTCTTTATCAAATTTAGAAGCGTCAGAGCGAGCTCATAGTTAGTGCGAAAGTGGAACATATCCAGAATAAAACGGCGGCATATTTTTAGGTGTAATTACCTATGAACAATAAATTGTGTTTCATCTCTTATAACGAGAAATCTTATTAATCTCCAAGACTCCTTCCCCTATGATCATGGGACCATAAAAGTATCCAGCAGCAGAGTCTCAACAGCCATGGCAAAAACCGTAAGTCAACGGAAATCATAATCAGAGGGGTAGAAATCATTCTTTACCCTGAAATTACAATTAGTAATCCAACCAATTAATCAAATCAAATTAATTTCTTTTTTCAAATTTTCCCTCCATTTTTTGTACATATTTAATTACCAATCTTACCGCTTCGTTAATACCGCTGCAGAAAAATGAGCAATATTTCCAGCACCTAAGGAGACTGTGAATATTATATAATGTGTGTTACCTAAGTTTTAAAATGGTAAAGCCCTTGAAGCAAGAAAATACCGGCGGCAACGCTGGGTCTAAGTGTCGACCGGTTGGACTATGCATCGAGATTTTTAAGCTGCTCTCATTGTTATTTAGCTCAGAATCTATCTGCATCTTTCAGCTTGCAACGAAAGCTCAAGGTTACTTTCTTCCATTTTTGAAATGAATCATTAGCAATTAGAGGACTTATGGGGTCCGTCGTATAAACTAGTGTCGATTTTAAAACGCCAAAGATGCCAAACAACACCACATAAGAGGGATATCATAAGTCAATGCAACTATTTTTTTTTTCCTCTCGAACAAGGGACAACACGAAAAATCTAAGATATACGATTGAAAGTATATGTCAACTATTGCCAACGAAGGGCTTTATGTAGGCGACCCTCGTAGGGAAGAATCAAAACGCAGCCAACCGGATAAGATTTTTTTATTATGACATGAGAAAAATTAACACACAAGTAATTACACGGGGTTGCAAACTCATCACAGAACCGGTATCCCAGGTATTTAATTGCCTTCGAAATAATCTCCAAGAACAAGGAAAGAGATGATGTTCGTGTGAAAGTGATGCCTGAAGAAAACATATCTCTTGTTGAGGAGAACTACCGAATGACAGGGGACTAAAGCTCGAAGAAATCTCATCAAGGATGAAGTTTTGTTTTACAGCCTTCTTGCGAAACATCCATCCACAAGAAACTTCGCACGACGAAAGTCAGTGCAAGCCTAATGCCACGATTCCATTTGGCAGAAGAGAAACACATCATGTTGCTGTATGGTTTTGAGCTTAGCCAAGATATATTAACTTGTTGGAATCCATTGTCGCAAGGAATTAAGGCAGTGTTATATTTCTGTCTCTTTCCAAAATGTAGTCCACGGAAGGGCGCAAATCAGGCAAAGCAAAACCGAGGTAGTTCAAAACACTCAATCCAACTAGATCATATAAACACTCTCTTGGGATTTTCGGGAAATGCTCGTATTCGATTTCAATGAAAGGAATATCGCCGTGAATACAGAACTGTATTGTTCTACATTAAACTATTCGACTTGTTATATTAGAAGAGACGATGTATGCTGTTTCATTTGCGTTCAGTAGTTTCATTGCCACAGATTACAGTAAATGGAACACAGCCCAATCTAACTTTTGGTGACGATTATCTCTTCTCTAAAGCGAAGAAAGATGCTCGGGGTAGGAATTTTAATTTTGTTAAAAATTTCATGGTGGAATATTCTGCAGATACCTGAAGTCATTGAGTTGTTAATTCACAGATGTGAAAATTATTTAAAGGAGGAAAAAAAAAAAAAAAAAAAAACTAGTGTTTCGTCTTTGCGCAGATTTATCTCTGTGGCTAGTGTCACATCCCTGTTTTTCCCTTCCTATTTCCATCCATATTGTAACCAAATACACGTGTAGTGCTAGTGGAAGCCACTAGCATTATGACGTCGAAGCCTTATTCCTGGCTTACTACGAGCCTGCCTCTGGCTACAGAAGGAGTAGCGACTTAGAGGTGTGAAGACTTTTCGATCAACTATTGAAAACTTGTAGAATCTTTGCTTTTTCCTAACGCCTCACTCACTGGCAAAGGCATTTGTGTAAGTTAGGTATTATTAATTGAAATATCTTTAATTTCGGGTTTTTATTGCATTGTATCAATCTTTTCAGCTATAAAATGTGTAATTTAAAGACAAGCACTTTTGATATGTAAGTTTTACGTCACTTTCTTATTGTGGTTTGCCATTAGATTTCTTTGGGGTTCAAATTGAAGGCAAATACTTGGGTTATTAATCTTTATCTTACAATCTATTGTGAAATCTTTCAATTGTGTATATCTATAGCAATGTCAATGCCTTCTTGTCGAGTATTGTAGGATTATTTCCTTGTTACAATAAATGTACATTTTACACAATTCTTCTCCTGTAAATAAGACTAATTTTGCAATCGGTAGGGTGTTTTTCTTAGTACAATTCCTAAATTTGACTGGATGTGCAGGCATTAACGGGAGGTGCTGCACAACACCTGTATTATATTAAAGAAATAAAAAAACTACAAGCATGCAGTAGTCAATTATGACCACTTATGTATTTAAACAACAGCTGCTGAAGCGATTTGAGGTAGGAATTCAGGATTTTATTCTTGATAAAGACAATTCCCGTTTATCTGCGAGGTTAAAGTGCAGGTATGCAATTGAGAGCTGCCATATCCAGACTGAACATTTTTCCAGCACAGAGTGTTTTCTCAATTTGGATGCCAGGCTATGGGTGAATGTATCAAAAATAGCACATCATTATGCAGTGTCAGTTAGCTATAATAAGTCTTCCTGTTTGTTTTCATGAGCACTGTAATGTTTTTCTGATCCTGTCGCGTAGCATTTGTTCATTGCTGAGGAAAATTAGGACATAAAACAGTCGTAGAGTTCTTCACAAGGAGACTGACTGTTGATTAATTCCTTCTAATGTTTCACTGCCTCGTTAAGAAGTGACTGCAATGTTTCATCTGGTTGTGATTATTGTAGGATATTCTTACCGTCTCAAGAGCGGACGAGTAACTATGGAAAACCGGAATGTTATTGCTTTTCATCTTGACAGCCCTGCCAGTAGGTCAAGATGCAAACATCTCATTGCCCATTAAACTTCCTTAAATTATTTTCTTCTTTCTTATGAAATTTCTATGCGAGTCATTACATGTGAAGTGATCCTGTTCAACCATTTTCTTTTGTTTTAATTTTTACACTCGTTTAATATTACTAAAATAACAATTGCTAAAAGATAAATCAGTAAATAGCGAAACTTTTCTCTTTTCTATAACTGTAATGGTTAAGCATTGGTTTACACGGTACTACATATTTCGGTAATATAGTTTTTTGAAATTTTGAGAGTTGACACTGCTATTAAAAGTTGAACAATAAACACCTCAGGTTAATAATAGAAAAATTAAATCAAAATATTGTGTGTTACGGCGATAAGTACAAATCGAATTAATTTTCTCATGCACCAGTAAAAAAGAATTCCTACAAAAAGTTTGATCCCATTGAAATTTTAAATTATAATTTTGTGGGTGCAATCTTAAAACATTAAAAAATAAATATATCTTTTAATGAAATTTTAACGACTTTTTAAAATGATTTTGGGGGAATTTTATAACTTGAGATATACTTCAAACTTAACCAGATCAGAGAGAATATTTGTGTTACCAAACAAAATTGCAAAGAATGTAAAATGTAAAAATATTACAAATATAAAACAAGATGAGTTAAACTTTTAAAATGGTGGATCTACGCCTAGTTTTATCATTTTATTAGCATACTAAATTTCATCAAAATAAAAATAAATTGATATTGTATCACTTGGCATGATACATTTTACCTTTAGGTAAAATTCTTTTTATTTAGGTTTATATTTTAATAAATTAAATACTGAATTGTTGCAGATGATGCAGTATATGTATTGCTCAAAGTACTCCATAGTTGTAAGATCAGGGATTTCCTTATCCAATCTTTCCATTCGGTCTGAACGGTTGTTTTATAGTTGCCTTTCTGTACGTCTTAGCTCTAATTCTGAAAGGAAACTGCACGGATAATTTCCCAAAGTGGATAGCTGGTCTCATGCTTGACAAATTTCCCATTATGTTGCATATCTGTGTATTCTTTAAAAACTTGGCTTTGGAAATTTGTGGTAAGAAATATCTTCTGAGCCTGAAGTTGTAATCTGTTTAGTTGTAGAAAGAGCTGAAAGATGCTGCAACCACAAGAAGAATGTGAGTGCATAGTTTTCCTTCTTTAACTTCTCGTCACAATGTTATATATCTCTGTATTAGACACATGAAAATAATTACATTTTTTTCAACTGTAACTGTCTATTGACACCAACAAAATGAAACTATAGGAAATTAAAATGTCATTGGTGTTTTGTTTGTTTGCTTGCTGAATTCTAATGCAAGTAGTTTACGAGCTATCGTAATATGAACATTTTAAATATCATCAGCTGTCTGCCCCATTTAACTACTTAGTTACTAGGCTGCGAAGTTTGTTCTTATGTAGTGTGTAGATAGTTTTTTTCTTTCTGAATTTCCAAGAAAACACATGTTGCATTTTGCACTTATGTTTTTTTTTACTACACGATATGTTACACGTTCTTAAGGAATACGAAAAGTGATCTTCACAGGTTGTGTTCAAATATGCCAGCCAGCGTCTACAGTACAAGCTCCCAGTCTGTCATGTAAAGATTGCTGCTTATGTTGTAGCATTTCAGCAGAAGTTTCAGAACAGCCAGCTGTAATACGTCGTTTCATATCTTCTAGTGTAGTTGGTATGTTATTAAAGACAGTGGCTTTTAGTTTTCTCCACAGAGAAAGGTCTATTAGGGTCAAATCTGCTGAACGGGCAGGCCAACGTACAGGTCCCCTTCGTCCAATCCAACGATTTTGAAACAATCGGTGAAGACAAGCGTAGTATGTACATTGGGATATCTTTCAGTATATACATTACAAGAAAGAACATCATTCTTTCTACATTCTCCACGCAGACTTTTTCAGCATTAATAATTACCATCTTATATCACGTCCCACTTCAAGAACTGTAACAAAGCACTGGCAAGGAAGTCCCAATAAAATCAGTGTAAAATGTAAACAAACATATGAGCATCGTAGTCTAGTAACTAAGCAGTTAAATGAGGCAGACAACTATAAATATTTAAACCGCTCATATTAATTTAGCTCGTAAACTGCTTGCACAGAATCCTGCATAAAGCACCATTGACGTTCTAATCTCCTCTTGACGTCAAGTCGGTCCTGGTGGTGTAGTGGTTACCATACTTGCCTCCTACGCCCAAAACGCGGGTTCGAACCCGGCCAGGATCGATGGATTTTTTCGGGCGTAAAAATCCTAAGTATGGCTTCCTTCGGAAGGGAAGTAAAGCCGTGGGTCCCGTGTCGTACATTTACGGCACGAAAAAGAACCTCAAGCCTGAAAGAGAGGCCTCTGAGCAAAATTTGTCGGCCGTTTCACGCCCTGAGTTGAATGGGACGCTGATGACCTGAGATGTTAAAGAGCGTCCATAAATAAATAAATCATCTTGACGTCAATAGGCATTTTTCCATTTGAAATAATGTAACTTTATTCAAGAAATACATAATCTGGTAATTATGAGCTCCTTCGTAAACTTTAGTTGTATATAAGCAACACGTCAATAGCATCTTTCATTTCAGAAATATTTGCGGTGCAAATTTTAGGTGATTTCCCCGGTATATGATAAAAAAAAACTGGATGATGGGGCTTATGGTGCCGTAATACTCATTCATATTCATTCTTTCTTGCAAGTTTGCATTTAGATCAGACAGTATGAGGGCCGATGAACTTGAAACTTTGTTTGTTCTCGTTAGTTTATTTGAACTTGCTTTCAAAGTTTAAATAGTAAAGAAAGGCCGCTCTGAAAATGGTTCCATTCTTTATATAGTTAGGACGCATAGGTTTGTTGTTGATTTGGTTTATTTACGGACGTTCTTTAACATCTCAGGTCATCAGCGTCACATTCAATTTAGGACGTGAAACGGCCGATAAATTTTGCTCAGAGGTCTCTTCTTTCAGGCTTGAGGTTCTTTTTCGTGCCGTAAATGAACGACACGGGACCTACGGCTTTACTTCCCTACCGAAGGAAGCCACACTTAGGACTTTTAAAATCCATCAACTCCGGCAGGGATTGAACCCGCGATCTTGGGTTTAGAAGGCGAGTATGGTTGCCACTAGATCACTACGCATAGAGAACACAGTAGCATGAAGATGAGTGCTGCAATCCTCCACTGGTACAACCAGTAGCAAGAACAACTTTTGCCATAGCTAATAAATTAGGGACAAGACTATAGCAAGACTAAATGATCTTAATCTTTGGAAAACGTTGTTCCTTTTCTTCGCGCCACTCGCTTCTCTTCGCACCATGAGCCACAAGATTTATGGAGTAAAGAGCCTTTGTTTTGCAATGTCCATTGTTTCTCAAGGAATAAAGGGGACCAGAGAATGGTATGCTTATTTAACTGTATTTGTGTATAGCTAAGGAGATAACGTTCGTTTTTGCACTAATCTATTACTTATGGGTAACAAGCATCAGAGCCCACAAACCCTTGCGTGTCCCGTGTTAACAAGCACTGGAACAATGAAAGCAACTCTACGAATCGCATCTCTTTTCAAAGAGAGCATTTGTCTTCCACTTCTGCAAGGTAATGAATAACAGAGTTCTGAAAGCTGTGATATCCATACTAAATGCTTGACCTAGTCGCTAATGTGTTTGTTGATTCTGAGGTCCTGGATTCGGTTCTCAATATTAGTGAAGAATCTAACTTAAAGGTTTGTGTTTAAAATTTGCAGCAATGTAATTGTAAAAATTGGCAATTTCGTCAGGATTGCTTTAGGCGTACTTGTACTTAACACGAGATCCATTTGTGGTAGTAACCAACCAGTATTGGTCCTTCAAAGCGATTGGTACAATAAAATAAACAAACAGTAGTGAGTAAACAAAGGCTTTCTTAGACACGGATGACCTGGGATGGAGCAGCCAGAATCCTGGGCGATGAGACTAGGACGTAACACGCCGGAGCTGTCTCCAAATTATTCGACTCTCATAGAAGAGCCCTTTCTACACCATAGGCCGGGGCAGAAATCTTTATCAAAGCGCAAGCCACCGCCACAACGCACACAGCAGTAGCACATCTCTCCTGGCACGCTTTCGACCTTGAAAATGGGGGGGGCGGAAAATATGTGCAAAGAAAGATCTATACCAAAGTTCGCCTAACCAACCAGGGCCCTGTTCCACAAAAGTGTGATCTAATACATTAAAACTTGTAACTTGTAGTAATTAGTAGAATTCTGTCCCACAAAAGTATGGTACAATACATTACCAGTGTATGGAATTATAATTTGTAGTTATTAGTAGAATTCTATTCCAAAAAATGTATAATCTAATGCATTACAAGTGTATGGACTTGTAACTTGTAATTATTAGTAGGAATTCTGTCCCACAAAAGTATAATACAATACATTACAAGTGTATGGACTTGTAATTTGTAGTTGTTAGTGGAATCCTATTCCCTCCCCCCAAAAAATAAAAAAAGTATGTTCTAATATATTACAAGTTTATGGACTTGTAACTTGTAATTATTAGTAAAATTCTGTTCCACAAACATTTCTGCTATGCTTGTACATTACAACTCCATACTTACAAGTATACAAATGCTTTTTTCTTGTTCTGTTCCACAGAAGCATTAGTATAAGTCGGGCACTGGTAATTTGCTTTAATTTCTCTACAATTGTAGAAATACAAGTAACTTCAAATTCGATTACAAAATTTTATTATCTTTTTAATGATTTTGGAGTCTTTTCGCCCAAATGTGCTAAGTATTAGTGAAAGTGGTGATAATGTTTCATGAATCACATTACAAAATAAATAAATGAATAAAAACCTTTGCCATTCACATGTAACGCCCCTTAGTTTTAAGCTTTTCGTGGATATGTTCTACCCGGTTGATTGTTTGGCCGATAGTCAGCAGTCATGATGCACGGTCCATCAAACACAGAGCATAATCTTCTTTTGGTGCGGTGGTGTTTTTGGTTATTTGGGGTTAGATTCGTTAGCTTTGAGTGTCGTAGAGCAATCTGTCAGTAAAAGGGTACTGACAATTCAAAACAGATGTTAGTTGGAGTGGAGCCCAGCGACTGAGTTCTATATATATTATCCTAGCTGATGGAGGCGTTGGCACTGACGTTGAATTGCTGAAGCACGTCCTCAATAGTCTGGCTGATCGGTATGAGAGCCTCATTAGTCATTATCCATTGCTGGCTCATCTTCGAGGGTTTCCGTTGCCTTCCTGAAACTATGGGAAACATCTTTCACTCGTCCTTTTATTTACAACTTCAGCACCGAAGTCCTGGTATATTTTTCACGCTGCTGCAGTTGCATTGCTCCTCAATTTAAATTAATAGAGCATGCAAGCTTGTATACTCATCTTCGAGATGGTCTAAAGACCGCGCTTCTCGAAATACTGGCTAGTAATAGAAAACTTTTAACCTACCATCTTAACTTTCGAGACCACCTCCTTGGTCTAGTAATTAGCGTTGCAGATTACTGGCCGGGAGACCCGGGTTCTATTCCCGGTACCTACTGAGGAATTTTTATAATTTAGGGAGGTCTGGAAATGTGTCCACTCAGTCTCATGACAGATAGCGCTCTTCGAACGTGAAAGACAGATGATAGGCGACATGCGTGATGCCGGCATGCTCATCACATATCCCCCTTGCAATACTGCCCTCTATCAATAAAGTCGTAAGACGGAGGTGGAGGATGCAGAGGTCGCCGCGGCAGGCCAAGGCTCACCCCGGGCTGTAGCGCCAAGTGAGAAGAGAATCTTAGCTCTCAGTGTTAATTGGTTCCCATCTTAGCTTTCTTTGTTGTGCATTTGTCATTGCCAACGCTTGAAATTTTAACATTGCTAAAAAAAAAATAAAATACAGAACTTTTTGGTCAACTATATAATCTAAAAATAGAAAATTTGATAGAGATTTTATATTAGGAACCCATTTCTCATATTCATAATTTCAGAATTAGTCTGAGACTTTTTAGAGGGTTTCATATAATGGTTATATACAATATAATTACACAGTCTTAAGTTTGAAAACTATAGTAACTTCTAAAATATAATTTTTCTACTGGACATTTTTTCAGTCATTGGTTTTCGCCTCCTCCTTTTAGATCTACTTTGCACAGTTTGGCGATCAGAAGGCAATAGCGGGCTGAAGTCTGAGGGGGGAGGGGAGCGGCTTGAACTGTTTATCTGTACTCGAGCGAGTGAATGTAGGATATCCATGCTGCGACATGAACGAGGACCTCTGACCCAGATCTTGCACTCTCGTATGACTTCTAACCATGAACAAGTATCTGATATTGGTTATTTTTTCACTAGTAAAATGTATGAACACAGAAGGGTAGAAATTGTTTACGTAGCACATTTCTCTTGCTTGCCTTCTTCTGATTGCCAGACAGTGTGTATTTCCATAACAAGAACCGCCTGATTTTTACCTTACTCTTGTAGTGCTTTTTCAAACTTCTCATATAGAATAAAACGATTAATTTCATTTATTAGACGTAGAAACAAACGAAGACAGGATAACAGCGACGGTGGAAATGCGGAGGTGCCTGTTCAAAACCTGCCTCAGACATTTATCCCTACGGATTTAATGATCCTCTGCATGCTTGAGACCTTTTCATGTTGCATTTACCATTCAAGAAGTAAGCTGCTTGCGCCGGCAACATATGTTCCGAAAGACTTAACGCTAGATATGCCGTTATACCAGAAAAAGAAGCTTGTGGGTAACGGCGTCACCGCTTTCCATCAATTATGCCTGCCTCTTCTTCTCTACTCTTGAATAATGCCTATATTGTATTCATAATCCCCAGACGGTTTTTTCCCCCTTTCTTTTTTTTTCCTGATGCACCACTCTATTTATCTGTCTCCTTGTAGCGGTTTAATCTTGGAGAGTTTTAAAAGGTTTGTTGAAAAGCGTGATGGTTCATACGAGACGCGTGGCTACCATATGTGTGATAAATCTGTATCCGGCTCGTTGCCTCACATGCTGTGTTATGTAATAAGACCTCTACTAGCATTGACCTTAGGGAATGTGTTACAAACAAACTATGGGAAAGATCTGCTGATAGAATTGTGACCGATTCTCATTATCATGTTATATACATTCATTTTTGTTTAACATTACAAGATTTATCTAATTTATCTAATTACATAAGTATGGTGTAAAACTTAAAATGTTGACGAATTAGAATACTAGGGTCATTATGCATAATTTTAATGTTGCACATTTTTTATACATTTTCCCACAATACTCCTAAGTTTTAGAAAATTACATAGGTTTATATGAAATCAACATTTATGCAAATGTTGTTTATTTAAACGCAGAAGTATACGAAATTGTAAATTATTATTTTAAGTTGTACAGTTTTAAACTGAAAGTTGTCGATACGCAATGAGATACATGTTTCAACTTTCAAGGTGCGTCAACCTGGTATTTCCCTGCTTAACCTGTCATCTTTTCGTTTTTAACTGTGGAAAAATATGATGACTGGCAGCTTTTGCTTTTATCGTTGTCTTTTGTTAGCTGGTGTTTACAATAAAATGGAAATAAGAGTGTTATCTATCAGAAGTCTTCCTACTTCTTCAGTTTAACTGTTAAGTTGGAAGTGAAACGATTTGGACCCCATCATTCCAAAGCTATTGGAACTTACTCAGCAAGACGGAACAATTAAGAAGGTATTTTTATGGTTTGAAAAAAATATCTTGGCTGACAGCGCGAGAGGTGAGAAACGTATCTTTCCTATAGGAGTGAGATTAGAAAAGAAATTGAAACGCAAATTTAGTTTCTGTACAGGCCAACGAAACAATACAATTCATTGTTGTTTCTGAATTGACTGCAGAAGGCGTAAGCGTACTTTAACAGCTGAATTAGAAGAGTTCTATATAACCAGAAGTTTATAACACAAACGTACGATTGCGCTGCACCTTCTCCCATTCCATTTGGGTGTCATGTAGTTATGCTCCTGACCTACACTTCTACATTAAACACGAGCCGCCACTGGTTTATTTTATTTTCTTAAAAACTACGTATTTCTATACATATGTACCTCTGAAGAAAAGAAAACTAGTGCATCAATTGCTTTGAAAATTATAATGGTGTTTCTAGACACGACAATTAAGTATTGAAACAGGAGTATCATTAAGAATATTTTCATAACCTAGGAATTACGGATGTTTTTGTATACATTTGTTGACAGTAAATAGGCTTCAAGTAAACAAAAATTAATTCTTGTTTCATTGCCTAAATTCCAATAATTCTGCTTCAGTACACAGATAAAATGTGTGAAAACAATCAGTCTAAATTTGTGTAGCTCTATTATTTCTGCCACAGCTGTAATTTAACATCAGTATGATAGAGCCTTCCGACTCTCTTTAAAAAGTGTGTCGCGGTGTTTATGGCTGGACTAGACGTAAGCTTAGATGAATAATTTATGAATGTTGATAGCTATTTTTTTTTTATTATTGCAGATTCCATTAAGAGTTGATGTAAACATTTTAAATTACAGTCTTTTTAAAAATAATATATCGATGTTAATTAGCAACCTTTAATTAAACATTTTACAAGCGCACCTGCCAGCGCCTTCAGCTATGAAGTCTTTTAAACGAATGTTACATATGCATACGCTTATTTTTATTCTTAACGTAAACTCCATTATTGGTGATATAGTGCAGTAAAACCTTTATGAAGAGCTTAAGATCCCACTGAAATGTGTCCAGTGTGTTGAAAAAGAAAACATTCTAACCATCAGAGTAAGAAATGCAATAAAAATAACATTTACATCATTGAAAATATTCACGGCGCCATAAATTTATCTGTTTACAGTGTTTACTGTTTTATGCTTTGTTTTTCTTTCTATGCTTCGTTTATTTGATAAGGTCTTTCTCCAGACATGAATGCTTTTCTTCTCACTTTTATTACACACGTCTACATTTATTTGAAGAGGCACAACATATTTATATTCTTGAACTATTTTTTACTTCAGCCGTAATAAAATGCGCAAAATTAGACACAAATTCACTCTTAATATTTCTTGAAAGTACTTTATATCAATTGTTTATACCCATCTCTCCTTCAGCTAGAAACCTTCCACCTTATTACACCATTAAGCCGTTCATACTGAACGTTAAATATTTGTTAATACATATAAAATATAAGCAAAAAAAGAATTTTATCTACTTATGAAAGAAAAATTTTAATGTGTTACTACAAGGCTATCCAAGTTTGAAGAAAAGGTCTTGACACTATGAAAGTTCTGAATAGATAAAACTGTCTTCAAACTAGAAGAAAAGAATTAATAATCTTATTTAAGTATAGCAACAAACAGATAAAAATGGAATTAAATATAATAAGCAGAATTTAAACGGTATATAAGAATGCTCAAGGGGAATGTAGTACAGCCTATCCAACTGTTTATGTACCTTTTGCTGTAAATCTACCAATCCTATTTTAATGAAATTTTGTATGAGAATAGACTTATGACTTTCTGTGCCTTTTTTGCATCTTCATAATAGCTGGTCAATGCATTTTATAAACAATGTTTTGTTCAAGCTAAAATAATTTTGTACGTTTTTCAAAATATTGTGTAAGCATTTGATCTGCATATTTTTAAATGAGAACCACCATATTAGTGCTGCTAATATGTTCGTCTTCCTAGAATAAATACTCATAGTTTCCGAGGTAGAGCAACACGAATGTTTAACAACCTAAGGGAATGTAATTGTATACGAACAGTACATTAGTGCTCTCTGGTCTATATTCATCTTTATTTGGATCAAAATCTTAATATACACGTGATATTTTATTTGATCTTCAACTGTATATTGTTATCTCGGCTTGCAATTTTGCTTTCTCCATGATTTCATTGCAAACATTTCTTTTCAGAATCAATGCCAAACTTTTATAGCACCTTCTAAACAATGCACATGTAGTAAAAAAGTTACAGATGTGTTCGAGTTTACCACTACTACTACCACCACCACCATCACCACCACCACTACCATCACCACCACCACCACCAGAGCTTGTTGCCATAACTATAAAGTGTAGTAACATCAATAAAAAGGAACATTTTAAGAATTACACATTAAATATTGCATTATAAATTTCATCAATCTTATATATATCTTATATAATATAAATATATATAATATAAATGAAAAATAAAAATAAAGCAACGCTATTAACAATGTAACAAATTAAGAAGAAGAAGAAGAAGAAGAAGAAGAAGAAGAAGAAGAAGAGGAAGAAGAAGAAGAAGAAAGGTAGATAAGGATAAAACACTTAGATAAAGTCACACTTGAAATTGCTATATTTCGAACTACTGGAGTTCTTCAATGGCAGGAAGCTACAAGTCAAGTGTGACTTTATCTAAGTGTTTTATCCTTATCTACCTTTATTATTACTGTTAATTTATATATATATATATATATATAAATTAGCATTTAACGCCTGTTTTTACTTCTGAGGCACCACAGGCGGTAGACACTGGTGATACATGAGATGAAATGATATATTGGGAAAGGATTTTTTTTAAGGATGAAAACGTTCCTGGCCTAAGTTTAGGGTACTTCACCGGCATTTGCCATTTATGAGGACTGAGGAAAACCCGGAAAAAATCCGTCAGGGAGGACGGTCCTGATGGGAATCGAACCCCAGACCTCCCGCTCACTAGTCCGCGCCTTAACGACCTCGGCCACCCTGACACTCAGTATATTATGTATTATATAACTGGTATAAGAGTTCAGGGGCATACATCGTAATCTGGATGTCAAGTTATTATAACATTTCAGGCCATATATAGAAAGCTATTTATTGTTTTACTATATTTATATAAACATGCTTTCTATTTCTAGCGAGATAATTGTGATATAATAAACACCTCAAGTCTTCTTTTAAATTAGACTCTCCCTACAAGAGACAAGGCGATAACACATTAATGATAAAGTATGCCCAGATCAATAATAAGCAGTTTGCAATGTGTTCCCAGAGGAACTCCCGATACAATTCTAAGTGATCTCTTCTATAAAATACGCTATTTACTAGCTGTGTGATGGTTGCCCTACAATAGTGTATCACAGTTTAAATGACTATACATTTACTCATAGTAGACCATAATTCACGAGTCTTTACTCATAGTTTTACTAAGAATACGAAGCATATATAGCCAGAATTCTGTCCTCACATCCAAAGTATATTCGCAAGACCTCGAAACTGCAAGAAACAGTTGAATTTTTGAATCACTTAAGTTGATTTTATAGGATTGTTTTAATGTATTAAGCCAAAATTCCACAACCTCCACTCTGTTCCATAAACCGCCATGTCGAAGTTTTAGATCATAACTAAATTTAAAAAGCATCTTTTGTAGGAAACTTAATGCTACATAGATTCCTTTGTCTATACCGATTTCTTATCCCTGCAACTGAATTAAGTGTAAAACCGTGTCCTCATAACGCCAAGTGCATCTTTCTTCAGTCCAATACTAAAATTATACTTTAGTATTTGCAGTTCGCCAATTGTGCCTCTAAGAACGTTGTGTATATGCTCCAGTGTAAATTTTGTACTGCATTCTATATTGGATTAAACTCTACTGCAGTATCTCTCGGAATAAATGACCATAGACGCTCTGTTAAAACGGGTTCTCTACAACCGGTAGCCCAACATGCCAGTTTTTACCACTGTTTTGATGGGTGTTTTTCCTTAATTCTTGTAGATGCCGTATCTCCATCTTCCTCTACCAGTACACTCAGAGATAGAGAGATGGCGGTCATAGTATTGCTAAAGGCTCGCAACCTTCCGGCCTAAAACTTTCCCTTTATTTCCCTTACTGGTAACCGCTTATGTTAGATGCCCTGCTAGCCAGAAACTTGGTAGACTAGATGCAGTACTACCAACCTCGGTGCTCATTGTCTCGTATCGCTATCGAAATATCCTGTGCTTTTAAATAGTATTTGAGAGTTTCAAGTATTAATCTTTTTTAATCGTGTTACAACCTAATGCGTTTTAAAGAGTTTGTTATGTCTCCACAGAAGTTATTTATAATTATGTTATATATCTTTGGTATTCTATAATTTGTGTTGGTACTCCAAACTAAGCCATTCAAGATGTATGGCAAGAAACTTAGTAGAACAATAGATTACTTAAACACTTTATCTTGTCGTTCGCGTGATTATACTACAGTACTAGTGTATGATATATTAGTTCTGTTAAGGAACTATTTTTGTATAAAATACATAAAATACATAGTAGCTATTTTTATAATATAGCGCTTAAATTTGTTTCTAAACCGTTTCTGTATGCTTTTAATGTCATGGTGACTATTTCGCTTACGCCAATTTTTGTATCAAGTCACCATTTCCATTACAATATTGGATTTTATTACAAATTTAGCGGCATCTTGTCCTTAGAGATATTGTGCTATAGCTAACCTGTCAAGGGACAGCCTATGCTTTGCTACATTAATTATCTACAGAGGGTTTTATACAGTTTGAAGAAAAGGTACGAACGTTTGTATTTGAGTTAAAATTTTTATTGAAGATATCTAGAACACAAACTATGTTCAAGAAATCTTCTAGAGATCGAGGAAGAAAACGTAAAATGGTTGTAAATATTAGTAATTTGACATTCTAGATATCTAGAACACAAACTATGTTCAAGAAATCTTCTAGAGATCGAGGAAGAAAACGTAAAATGGTTGTAAATATTAGTAATTTGACATTAGCGAACATTAGTTTTGAGTGTATGTATATTTGAGGCTAGAAGTTGACAATTCTTGCATTGGTATTAAGCATATTACTAATTCACCAAGGAAAAAAATCTTCAGATATAATAGGTCTGATGTAAATACTGGACGAATGTACCATCTAACCATAAAATTAACGTTGAATACCATTCTATGATCAGAATAATTCTGCAAAGTGTGAAAACTGCATAAGATAATATCATGAAGTTATATGACAGTTAAAGGCACAGAAAGGGTTTATCTGCTAAATACTGAAGTATATAACTTGAGACTAAAACAAGCGATAACACCAAATGATTATGAATGCAGTGTTAGATTTGTGTATGCAATAAAGTCGAGTGAAGGCGATTAATTGATGTACACTAGGCAACTGAATTGGATTGGAGGAGATATTTCCATGCTTCAGTCCTGTTCACAGCTGGCCGTTTGTGCCTACGCCCCTAATGGGCGCCCCTGGGAGAAAAAATATGAGGTGAGGGAGACACCGGATCTAGGAGTAGTGAGGAGAGGCAGATACTTAGACGGGATCCCTAACCTTGTTTACAGATAGAACACCCCGAAGTTCGTGAAATCCTCCTATAAAGAATTCGAGTCCTTCAGAAGGGTCTCTTCCACACCAGACACCAGGGCAAAATATTTCAGCGCAAGCCACTGTTATACCGCACCATTCCACCTCGCCCTGACACTTTCAACCATGTAACAGAATCAACAGAATGAAATGATATAAAATAGAAACGCAGAAATTTGTTCGAAAGGGGGGGGGGGACCCTCCCCGCATTCACCTAAAAGACCAGGGTAAACCAAGAAAATACATAAGGGCAGGATGGCCGACCTCAAAGGATTTGAGTCGAACCTTAGTCCTCTCAAATGCGAGTCCCAAGTCATTAAAGTAGAGAAAGGAGGAGGGGAAGCGGATTTTGTAGCGTGACATAAAACGGCATGTGTTTAAATAATCTTGCTAAAGAAAATGAAATCAGAATATCTAGTGTTGAAACAAAATCATTGAATTTTAAATGTGTCTCAGATCTAAAAATGCAGAGACAACACAATACAGACAATAGAACATTGTCACGGTTTAAATATTTGTGGTATATTAATTCCTATCAGAATGAAATAAATACAGATTAAAAATAACTAATATAGTTATGTAAAGCTTCTATAATAAAAATTATAGAAAACCCTGACTGTAGCAATCGTTAAATATGGATCAACATTTTGGATAATAATTAAAGGACATACTTCCAAAATAGAATTATAAGAAATGAAGTTGCATGGAAGTATAGCTGCATAGACAAAACTGATTAAAAATTAAATACCCGTGTTTGTCAAGAATTAGACATAACGAATTAAAAATATAATTAACGTGTACAGAAAAATATTGGTGATAGCTTGTAAATAGAATGAAAGATAATGTAATTCATGAAATAAAGTTTCAACTTCATATTTAGGTAGAAAAAACCAAGGTAGACCTAGATAGAGACGGTGGGGACAATTTGGAGTCGGTACGATTAAAAAGTGCAAACTGTGAAGCAGAAAATGATCTTCAAGAGCTTTCAGTAAACACGAAGGGGCGACGAGAATATGAGGAATTGTGTCACTACCACTGTCGCTCCAACATGCACTTATTGTCTTAAGCTCTGCTGCACAACAAGTCTCGCTACGAAGAATTTGGTAGCAACATGTGGGCGTGCAAAAGGATTATGTCGTGTCTGTTCCCCATAACATTTGTCTGTATGCATACTGACTGAAGAAATAACTTATGTTATTTTAAGAACTCCCCAATTGATAGCTCAATACGTTCTCAATTTTCGTGACAATGATTTGAGCACCATGATCTTGAAATACCGGGCATACAATTGATAATCAAAACGGCTGCAGAAATTCCTTAGGCTGACAATCGTTCATGGACAGTTGACTGCTCTAGGGCAAATGGACAGGAAAAAACAAAAACCGCTGATAGAAACAGTAGAGTAAGTCTAATAAATTCTAATGTACATGTATCGCCCATATCACAGGAAAATGCCGGAACTACATGCATTTACTTTCCATGAGTTTCTGGTATATGCTTATGACATTACCCATTAAATTCTTTATTCTTTTTAAAAGATTAAGTTGATCTTTAGATTGGTGTTATTCTTTAGTTCATCTTAAGTATGTGGGTACTTTTGTACTTAGAACTCGATTACCTGGGAATTTCTCTTCATAAATCTCCTGGCAGTACTAGCGAACTAGTTGTGAATTATATATAATAACTGGTCAGAGTATTTTCCATTTAATATTTTTGGCAGACTTTACTCTAGCGTTAGACACATGCTGTTTCTTTCAATGTTCAAACATACTGATGGTTTCGTGTTTCTTCTTCTTCTTCTTCTTCTTCTTCTTCTTCTTCTTTTTTAATTTTTCCACCTGGATATATGTAATGAATGTCCTGAATTCAAATATATTTTCAGTTTTACTCTATTGGTCAAGGTTTTTAACAAAATAACATCAGATGTAATAATGTACTTATATTTTTATGAAATATTATTAAGTTTTAACACATACAGTTAAGACAAAACTTTTTTTTTTTCGTTTTAACTTAAATATTAATGAATATATTGAAAAAAGAGAGGTATATGTCAATAATTATGAATTTCGAAACTTTTTTCACTGTTAGGGAGAAGAAAGATTTTTTTTTTTTATTTTAAAGATCTGATATGTCCTTCACTAATGTCTCTTTAAAACACCAACAGTAATCGACCATCATTGACCACACTAACGGCCTTGATAGCGGGTTTACGTTGTTTTAATGCTTTTATAAAACAGTTCACCTTGTTCTTCACTCATTGCACTAAGTTTTGCAGGGAAGTAATTAATATGTTTGTTAAGAAAATGCTTCAACACCCATTCCACACTCTAGATTTTTAAACGTTATAACATTTCCTCCAAAATTTCTTTATAGTTCTCAGATTTCCTGTTTCCAAGAAAGTTTTCTATCACGTTTTTGTATGCCAACCATGCTGACTTCTCTAACTCTGACATGAAATGAGGAAAAGCCTCTCCTGCATAAGGTCACTAATCTGAGGTCTATCGAAAATACTTGCTGCTATCTTAGCTTCAGTTTTCTGAGGGAACTTTGTAACAAGAAAAGTTGAAACAATCACTATCCTTATTCAGAGCAGTAACAAATTGCTTCATCAGACCTAACTTAATATAGAGTGGTAGAAGAAGAACATTATAAGGAGAAACCAGTGGTTCATATTTTACATTTTATTTTCTCCGGGAACCAAAATGCTCCTGTGGCCAATTTTTTCAGGACAAATTCTTTGATTTAGCGCTACTGTTCCTTCACAAAGTGAACAATTTATTATCTTGTTTAAATCTCTCAGAATGTTTATTTTATGTATCTGCTCAATGAACAAACAATAAAAACTGTTATTTTCTAAAATACCGATTTCTGAAAAACTGTAGCACGATTAGATAAACCTAAGGCTGGTTTGAGAGATTCCATGTGGCATAAGGAATCAGAAAATATGAACAGTTCTCGTTCAGCAAAAATTGTGTGCAGCAGTAATCAATCAAACAATTCATTCTTATCGCCAAGGTCCTAAATTGTTTCGGCACCAATATTAAAGTTTTTAATCTTTGTTCAATGAAAACTATATGCAATGTCAACAAGGGGCACCTGTTTGTTAACTAAAACACAAACGTTGTAAATAGTTCACAAAATATCCGCTCAGCCGAGCCTATAACAAATAAAACGAGTAATAAATGGCCGTAAGAAAAGTTTTCAAGTAATAGGCATTTTATTTCTGTGTGAAACCACTGTACTGATAGAGGGGTATTTGCTCACTATACACGCCTTATTCCCTTCATCTCTGCCCATAACCTGCAAATGCCTTATCACCTCTGGTAAGTGCGAAAGTTTATAACGTTTGTTGATAGCGCATATCAGCTTTCAAGGTTTAGTTCAGGAAATACTCCGAATACTTTCTTTCCCCTGGCTAGCATTCGACTAGAGCCCAATTCCCAAAAGTACGGTCTAATACATTACAAGTGTATGTACTTGTAACTTGTTATTAGTTCCACGAAGGTTTCTGCTACGCTTGTACTTTACAACTCTGTACTCACAAATGTACAGGTGATTTTTCGTTGTTCTGTTCCACAGAAGTATTAGTATTAGTCGGGCACAGGTAATTTGTATAAATTTTTCTACAAGTGTAGGAATATTGGTAACTTCAAATACTAGTGCAAAATGTAATATTTTTCTAATAATTTTGGGAATCAGTTGACCTAAATATGCCAAGTATTACCGAAATTGATGATAATCATGTGTAGGAATATGATTGATATTGGTGTAATTGTTTCAGTCCAGTCTCTTAGTTTATGCTTTTTAAGGTTTCGCTACATCCCACAAAATATTTTCTTTTCATCCTTTGTTCTCTTTTAAAATAATCTCAAAATGAGACAATTTTCCCAAAAGTTTATTCATAGCGTAATTGCCAAAGAGTATAAACAAACAAATAAATAAATAAATAAATGTAAATGAATAAATGAACTAATAAAATAAATAACCGAAGGAAATTGGTAAGCTCGATTTTTCTGCCATCTCTCGACGACTGAAATTGATGGTCCTATTATCTTCATCTCAAAGTGATTTATTACGCTTGAATATCGATAAACACGCAATAGAGTATTTAAATTATCATTATACCTGAGAAAAATACAACCCCCATTTAGCAGGAATGACAATAATCCGTTCTGCACATTACATACCCCTAAGGAGTGGACATAACCTATATCAAGGTATAGCGACGCATGATAAACAGCTGTTCTTCCATTTTTCTTTTATATGGCGTCACTTGTAACTTGTAACTTTTAACTAATAATAATACTAAAAGTATTGCTCTTCTTTTGTGGAACAGAAAGTTACAAGACCATACTTTACAAGTACATGTACTAATACACTTGTAATGTATTAGACCATACTTTAGTGGAATAGGACTCACAATGGCTAAGAGTCAAACCTGACATGGCAGGGATCATGGAAAAAATATTTTATGACTGTCAGACGTTCCTTATTCAGCTAGTGCTAACTTGGCGACATTGCGAGATCTTGTTTGAATATGAAACCTGGGTGGTATTTTAGTTGAGGTACAGTATCAACTTGCAGGCATGACATCTCTTTTACAGAGCTTTTAAAGATTGACTCACAAATGAAAGCGTTGAGTACTGCCCGTATGCAAGCGGGTTTCAACTTTCCACTCTCAGATATGACGGTGCATTCAAGTCTAAAACCCTAATAACAAAATCCCCCATCCCTGACATATCCTCCCTCTAAATACAAGCTTCTATCTGCACATTCATTATGAGGACTGGCTTCTGTCGGTACGCAGACGCGCTCTGCCGGCCCATTACTCAAATAACCTCACTGCAAAAATAAAAGATAAAATATTTCCAACGCAGATGTCACATATTTTAAGAAGCGTTAAAGATTTCACCGCTGAGGAGGTTTTTCGCTTCTCATACTCAATCACTCCCGTTAGTGTTGTTTGACTGCAATTGTTTCTCAGAAAAGTTCTTCACTTTGAAACCTGAGTGGAAGTTTAACTAATTGACAACAGCTGTGGAGTACATTAATGTTCTTAATCTATCATTCCTAAGAACTTCGGTCGTTGGCACAAGACGTTTATACTTTTCTTAAATTAGTCGAGTAGGCACTTACCTATTCTTGTGCCATGATAAAAACTACTATCGCAACAGGAAGAGCACGATGGACAAGGAAGAACGGCCTTCTGTCATAAAACTCGCCTGGAGATTCGGCACTCAGATGCAGTTTGGTATGTTTAATTAACGATCTGTTTTCTTTTCTCCTTGCACTAATTTGGCATGCATAATAAGCGATAGGCTGGGACAATCACGCCCTAGGTCGTAAATTGAGTTCGTAAACGGCTCTCCACTCGTGACAAAAAGGGGCATGCTCTCCGATACCCATCTCTGTGCAGTTCCATGTGATTTATGTCCATGGATGGATTACAATATCTGTCCGTCTGTCTTGGTCGTGTATGGAATTGTTACTTCCTGGATGTCGCCCGCGGTGTTTATTGTTGGATCGTGGGATCGTCTCTATGGCATATCGCAACTCCATATCTGGATCAGTGCACAGCACATAAAGGTGTTTCACAAATATCTCACAACATATGGTACAGTTATACTGCCTGTTTGTGCCTTTCAAGACGTTAGTTTTTTATCTCTCTAGCCTTTTGACGTCCTTTCTGAGACTTTGCAGTAGATAACTGCTTATAATTTAAAAATACTATATTATATCATTAAATTTATGGTTTGTAGTTAAGGACGAACATCTTGCCCAAAGTCTGACAAAAAAAAATTATTTGCACTGAAAGTGATTTAGTTAATTTATAACTGACGGAAAAGACAATTGGCATTCATTTAATATTTTTTTTCTCACTGCATCTTTGCATCTCCAAAATGCTCCTTGCGAAACGATTTTTATCTTATTGATTTCATATTTGCCACACATGTCTTAGTAGGTACTTGAAAAAATTAAGTACAATGAGGTTTTTTGAATTATGGGCCGACAGAGTGCGGCCGTGTACAGGAAGAAGTCAGTAGCAAAGGCCGCGTAAGCATGTGCAGGTTACAGTTTGTTGTTAGATTGAGGGAGGCTTTACAGCGATTGATTGTGCGTTCTTTGTATGTAAATATGTTGTGCTACTACATAAAATACGGAATGATTATAAAGTCTCGATCCATTTTTGTGAGAAACAAATATTAGATTCAAACTAATTCAGTGAATGTAAACCGCATTAACACATAATTCCATATGACCACCACGCACTTCCATATAAAACTCCCAGCGACGCATAGCTTCACGAAACAGCACTGCAGTGTGGTGTTGAGCACCGCATGCGTGATACGCTCCTTTAAATGGACAATGGGGTTGATTTTGACTTTGTACACTTTACGTATCCCTAACAAAAAAAGTCAAGAGGTGTGACAAGAACGTGGAGCAGGCGGTGAACACTGATGATATATGAGATGAAATGATCAATTGGGAAAGAGTATTTTTATTTTAGGAAGGAAACGTTCCACGCCTAAGTTTAGGATACATCCCCGGCTTTTCCATTTATGAGGACTGAGGAAAACCTGAAAAAAACCTCAGTCAGGGAGGACGGTCCTGGTGGGATTCGAACCCCAGGTCTCCCGCTTATGAGTCCGCGCCTTAACGACCTCGGCCACCCGTGGCGTATAAAAGTTGTTGATAATACTGTAATGGTCCCTAGGTCTCCGGGGGATCCGTGATCCAACTTTGAGGGCCCCCTAATTAAAGAGCATTTTAAATTAAATATATTACCTGAATCCATCTGTAAAAATGTAATAGTGAAGAAATATTGGCAAATGCTAATTAAAAACAGATGTTGAGTAAAGTTTGTTATCATGTATATAAGATAAAGCTGAAAAAGAATAGATACTTGTAGAAAAGGAACAAAAAAAAAAAAAAAAAATACAACGCTAACACTTTGGAATCAAGGAAATGAAGAACTAAGAAGTGGTGTTCATTCGTTTTCAATTTACAGTTTATTCAAACGAAATTAAAGAAGGCAATTAAACTTTTTTCCCTCAATTTACAAATAGTAATTTATTGATGCTTTATTTCTATGCTCTGTACAGTTTTCTTTTTTAAATAGCTATCCAGCCACCCTGTACAACTTTATTTGCAGAAATTTTTTAATCCTCCAGTACCCAAGTTTTATAGCTTCGCTACAATTAAAAAGTTGGTTCTGCATAAAACCTGCGAATGTGCAAAAACAGTAGAGCGGCGTCTCCCTGTCCTTGAACGACACATTTTCCGAGCCGCCAGTTTGCGTTCGGGGTCAACGACTGAAAAGTGCGAAGTAAGGTTGTGGAACTAAACCCGGAGAGGTCAAGAAGACAGGCGGGTTCAGTGCCCTTCCATATCTGGTGCAATCTAGTTACATTTGATATGGTAACAGTCACCTCACCTCTGTAAGCAGTGGCGTTGCGAAACTTCCTGACCTCATCTCATAGGCAAACAGTTGGGCGAGCTGTTTAAGAAAAGTCTATTCAGAGAACTTGTGTTATTTTTCACAAGCTGTTTCATTAGCAAAATTTTTGGTAGAAATGGCAAAGTTCCGATTTTTAAGTCGATAAAATCACAAACAGCTTTTGTTTATGAAAAGTATGCTTTATTTCTGATGTAGTGTTGGGAGTAGGATCTAATATGGTTGGAGGATTGAGTAGTCCATTAAGAAGAAAACTGTTGCAAATTGTTTATAGCTTGATTGTAAACAATGCATATGAACCCCTTAGTTTGCTACAACATATGGGAGAAGTTAAATGATATTTGCTGTCTACCTGTTAACAACACAATTTCAAATGTGTTTATTACGAAGCACTTCATCATCTGAAGGTTTCTAAGCTTGAAGGAAACGCTTTTCGCTTTTTGTTCATGTTTATAGTTACAATATGATGGGGAGGGGGGAGAGCTTCTTGTTATTTACAAGAACAGTCATTGGGTTTCGTTACACGTTTTTACCAATTACTAAGAGCACAGTAAATAGGTTCTATTGTCTCAATATTGTACTTATAATTTGAATTAATTATTTCAGTCTACTAATGCAATCAAGCAACAATGGTAAAAGTTTCTTAAATTTGTGAAAAAGTACGAAATTTGCCTGATTGTAATTTATTTGAACAGTCTGATATTATGACTGGTATAGTGTTCTTAAATAGGCGAGTATCATCAGTAATACCACCAGTGCTGATAATTTTTCGATAATTTAACTGCGATTAACGAATGTTAATTGTCAGGATAATTATTGCGAGACCGAAGAATAGCCACGGGTGGTCGAGGTCGTTAAAACTCGTGAGCGGGATGTTTGGGATTCGATTCCCGCCAGGATCATTCTTCCTGAGTTTTTTTCCACGTTTTCCGCAGTCCTCATAAATGGTAAATTCTGGGGAGATCCTTAAATTTAGATCTGAAACGTTTCTTTCCTTAAAAAAAAATCCTTACCCAATTTATCATTTCATCTCAGGTATCATCAGTTTCCGTCGCCTGTGGTGCCTCAGTAGTAAAAACGGGTGTTAAACACTATTCAAACAAAAAAAAAAAAAACAAAAAAAAAAAGTGAGTTTGAAAGCTCAATTAAATTTCCGAAGAAAGATTATAAGCGAGCGTGGAATTCGTTAAGATAAGATTCTGTGCAATGCGAGAACAATGCCTTTCCCCTGCCCCTTGTACTTTTAGTATAAACGTTGAAGAGATTTGGCTTACCTGTTTGACCTGTCTGAAAACGTACACGGTTTTTATTTGCTTTTATTTCAAGCAGAACCGCCTGGAGATCTAAATTAAATAAAATACAACTGAATACTATCATAAAAAGTGCTATTTACTACTATTTCTGTATCATTGCCATTAGTTTTGTTCCAAGAAGGGCTACGAAGATATCTGTATTTGAATAATTAAAAACAATTCGCGTGCAATTATATAAACAAAAACATTGAAAGCTACGGTCACTCCAGGCATTAAAACAGGCACATTTGTAATTTGCCAATTCTGTATTGATATGTATCTATTTGGGCTTCTTCTTGGCCTATTGAAGCAGAGAGATTTTTCGCACTATACAATTGGATAGTAAGTGACAGAAAACAGCTGATGAAAGATAGTTCTAATGTAACGCGTGCCACAATCTTTTACAACGTAAAAGCAAGAATTAAGTAATCGTTTGAAAATTACCGTTAGATTAAATGAATAATAAATTAGTAAAATTATAAGTATTTTATTTATTTATTTACATTATTGTAAATGTTGAAAATGTCAATGTAAATAGTTAAAAAAAAAATAAATAAAAGGAGAATTAAAGCGATGCATTTGGTAATATTTCTTGAAGAAGAAAAAAAAAAAGTAATTTCTTTCCGCGAAACTGGAAAAAATATTAATGCGAAAATATAATGCCTCTATAAATCTGCAACACATTGCCTCCACAATGTTCTTCCATCATGTTGTGTTATAAATTGGGTGGTGTGGCATCACCATTTAAATCATTTGTGGTGCCATAAGGAAAACGGGGTTTAAATACTATTAGAAATCTCAACTTAAATAAAGATCTTTCGGTTTCTAATATGTTCAGATTTTATGGCTACTATAGGAGATTTGTGAATGCATCCAAATTGCAAACGGAACGATTTACAGTTTAATTTCTTCCTAGTTCAGAGAGGGAAAGTAAACTTATGATCTTTTATGTTATAAGAAGAGTAGCTCTAAACGACACGATATGGTACTCCCCAAGAAAGTGGAATTCGTTTTTGGTGCAAGCTATTAATCGATTTTAATTCAAACGTGTGGCGATGGTCTCTGTTGTGAATACTGATTACTGGAAGAATTATGGACATAAAGAGCCATAAGAGGTAGGTTTTGAGCACTTTAACATTAATTATAGTTCCTGTGCTTGCATGCACTTCATGTGGATAGCGCAAATTGGAGAACAGCAAGCAAATTTTGGGTACTTAGCTAACTGAATTTTTGTGGAGCTCATCTTTTCCAAAGCAGTTTTTTTTTATTTGCTTCTGTACATTGTTTCCTCGCTTCTTCATCTTAATAGTGTAGACAATTACAATGGCTTTAGAGGCGACCTAACGGTAGCAGATTTTTATAAGCACGATTTTCGCTCTTCGCATCAACAGAAAAATACTGAATATAATTCATTTCTTTAACAAAGAAGAACTTTTGCTCTATTCACTTTCTGGACCAGATGAACTTGCTCATATTTTCTCTTGTTTTTTTCCCCTTCTATTCAGAAAGGTTTCTCATCAGTGAGAGAACATGTTCGTAGTATTATGAGCATGGTGCTGTGGGGTGTACTGTAGTACCATTTTAGGTATACAATGCTCAGTGTTCTCCATTTTCCTTATGTTGCCTTTACATTTACCACTTCAAGCTGTGCTCTTGTATATTCATTTCGTAGGCAGCCTTGCGACTTCAAAAAGTGGATGATTAAATCTTATTTGTGCTGCTTTCAGCTGTCTTTCTTCACTTTTTGTTAAAATTTATACAGAAGTGCTGATTTGCCAACCGTATTATAATATCGTTATAGTGTATTTTGACTCATTTGTTTCCTAAACTATATTTTTAAAATTAAATTCATTTTATTGTACTTACCAAGTTATTCTTGTCTTTTTTCATCTCTTAAATCTTTTATGCAATTCCTCAAGCACTTGAAACTTCCAACTTGTCTCTAACTTTATAATGTAAGGCGATTTTTATTCTTCTGATAAGGATTCCCTGAAATGACATCGATTTGGTCTTGCTCGTTGAAATCATCATATTATATAGCTCAGTCAAAACTATTAGTAACTAAAAGATGCTTTCTGGATTGTACTTAATATCAGATTTGATCATCAGCGTATAAAATTTATTTAGTTGTTTTCTAGGATCTAATATGGTTCCTTTTGAATGTTTAGATTTCCATAGTTTGACAATCTGGTCAATATATGTGCATTTAAAAGTAACGGTCATCATCACCGGCAATTCATTGTTCGGTGCGCGACCTTTCAGGTCTCGGGCGGTCTACCGTAGAATAAATTTATCTGAATATCTATTTTTTTCAGCAACTTGAAAATAACTTTTAGTTTATCATATCTCTTGTTTTCCTTTGCATTCAATTGCGTTGATGGGTAATTTATCCTTTGCGAGACTGCCTCACGTGCAATCGTCTGCAGTTGACCGAATTCTGCAGTTCTCGTCTCGTTCCCAGGCTTGAAAACCGTCCGGGGAGCCGGATGGGATGTTAGTACGAGTTTAACTCTAGGAATGTGTGTTATGAGGGAGTGTATTAATTAATACAATTTATTAATTACATTAATATGGCTCAATTCAGTTATTCTGTTCCCCAAAGAGTGTTTGTTTACGATTCATACATGCACGCTGATTCAGCTCGTAATGTATGGAGATTGTTTGAAGAGAGATACCCAAGTAGAAGTTCGATTCATAGATTGTAAGTAAATTTCTTGAAACGGAAAGCATTCTTGATTAAAAGCGTACACAGTCACGTACAGTACTCGCAGAATAAAGTTAGACAACGCTGGAACGTTTCCGTGATAAATCACTTCGACATCTTTCTCAGCAAACTGGATATCATATTCTTCTGTCCGAACGGCTACAAAGCTACTGAAGTTAAAACCCTACAAATTCACTGTAGTGCAAGAGCTTTGGATTTACCCTTATCTAGTTTTCTTTACGGACGAATCTTGGTTCTACCTAAGTGTATGTGCTAATTCACAAAACAGCTGATGTTGGGAGTTCAGAAAAACCGAACGTGCTTCACGAGGAACACCTGTATGATCAAAAGATAGTAGCGGCGAGAGAATAATATGCTTTATTTTTTTATAAGAAACAATAGTGATCTCTTTATCCGTGAATTAACTATTAGGAAACGTAGATTGGCTTATTTGCAAAAAGATTTCGCAACGGCCCAATGCAAATGTGCCATGACTCCTTACATGCAATTCATGTTGACATTCATCACCAACTCATCGTTCCCCTAAGATTTCAAGCCCTGCGATTTTTATCTCTAGCGCGGGCGGGCATTAAAGGAAAAAGTGTACAAGACAAATCCACACACATTTGATAAACTGAAAAATAACATTCTTGAAGAAATTTCTTCTATTTTTCAGAGGGAACTGCAAAGGCTAACGGTTAATTTCATTAGCCGATGCGGGAAATGTATGGAAAATGAAGAGAGGCGCTTCCACTATATTGGTAATGATTGGTAATGGTGAGTAAATATACCTTTTAAATGTTTTAGTATAACAGTATTTATTATTACGGTATATATATATATATATATATATATATATATATATATATATATATATATATATACACTCGCATGGGTAGCAAGACCGTTCATGCTCTTGTAAAATACTTTATTTCTGAAATTAATTCCAACAAAGTAAAACATTAACCAGAAATATTCTCTCTCTCCTCTCTCCCACACACACACACGCGCGCGCGCACGCACGCACTCAAATATAACCAATTTAGGCAATCTTCAAATATGATTAGGTTAGAATAAGAATGAAACGGTGTTCAAAAATAGTATTAAGGATAACATGTAACAATGAAATGATAGCAATGCATGTAGTATTACTAATTATTATAGTAATGGAGCATGCAGAAATAAAGAAGATTAAAACACACACACACACACACACACACCCACGCGAAACAGACATGCAATAATTTTATTCTGACGTCCAAATAAACTTTTTCGTATTATTTACATACAAAAATTTCTTGTCCCTAAATCTATGTATTTCATTTAAGAAAATGCCCAGGTTTAGCCAGTTTTTGTCTATTTACAATTAAGTCTCAACATTCCAGCCTCCCACCTATTGGAAGTCAAAAATGGAAATTTTATTCTGGTACCTTCTTTCTGTGTACACTTAGCCAAAATATACACCCATCTTCGGGTTCCGAGCATAATTGGTAAATTCTCATGCCTTCCTCGTCTACGTGCCTTCCGGTGTAAGCCATGGATTCTTCACCTCTGTTTCATGCCTACCTCCGTGATATAGGTTCCTTTACTTCATCTAATTTTAATTTCGCTCTGCAGGTCCAGAGATGACATCTGCATGCATCGCGCCTCTATTTTCCGCCAGTTTATATGAGGCAGGCGTTTTTTGACTTTTTTTCACTACACTATACCTGTTTTCATTACTCCTTTGCCAAAATAATAACTTAAGCGACAATCATAGCTGTGAACTCTCTTACTCCCGTTCAGAGCAGTATCAGCTTTGAACCGGCCGACCTGCCCTTACTCGTGGAGCGGTTCCACAAAGGAAAATTCACCCATGAGAAAATGAGATTAAGCACGTTTGAGCATTTTGTGCTCAATTGTCATATTTACCCTCAACTGTTTTTACCTCTGTGTCAGGATTACCAATATAAACGACAAAACGTATGATAAAAAATTAGTAAAAGCTCCGTTCCGAGTTTCTTGAACAATTCTAGCATAATATGTACTAGAATATCTCGCACTCCTTACCAGCCAATTAGTATATCTTAACTTATTTTAAAAACATCCCCTTACCTGCTTTCATTTCGTATGCATTGGCAAAGCATTAGAGAAAGAACAGTAGCAAAGCAGACATACAACTGTTTTACAGTTATTCGGATGTATCAATGTGTACAATGCCACGCCACTGAGATTGGGGAACAAAGTACCACTATAAATGATATTGTTTACTCAGCAGGCATTACTAATGTCCGTGACGGAGACATTTGCTGCTTAATAGCAATCGTTATTATACTAGCAGACCACAATGACATCATGATAAAGTCACAATGCTCTTTTCCTTCAGTGCGCCGGCCGTTTCTTGGAATGAAAGACTTTCTTATGACCGTCATTTTCGGCAGTGCTTCTTCAAATAAAAAGTTGTGTCATTGCACAACATTTTTCCGTACTCACGCCCTCCAATTTGTATAGCAGATAAGACATTTTCTCACAATTTTATGGAAATTCGGACTTTTCAAACGATTGTACATACACATATTACCTATCCACATTTTTATAAGCAATTACTCTGTATTACCCTAGAATCACCTTCAAATAGAGAGTCCACCGCCGTAGATCAAATGCTAACGAATCTGCTTGCGAACTGGTGGGCTCGGGTTCGAGCCCTGATTCCTTTCATTCATCGATTCGAAAGACTGCACGATAAACATGACCGGCAATACATTTGTCATCGTTTGCAGGAATAATAAATAAATGCGAGATTTAGACATCATAGAAAAGAGTTCGTTTATTTTTATTCTATAAAACGCAGAGTTTATTGCATTTTTCTTTCTTTCTTTTGACCCTCTTCTAGTATTAGGACTTATACCGCCTGCGAATCATAGGCCAATGCCTGGGAAAGTCGCTTGTCTGGGAGCTAATTATCTCTGGACACACATGAGTAACATACATACTCTGAATGAATGATCAGTCCAATGTCAGGACCACCTCGAAGACATCACAAATACAGAAAGATGCACACACACACACACACACACACACACAGAGAAGAAATGAAACCAAATGATGAAATTGAAGGAGAATATTTGGGAGAAAAACATTGATGGACAAAAAAAAAAAAAAAAAAAAAAAGCCAGAAAACTGCAACAAGGTAGCCGACAACTACATATGAACTCCCGAAGACAAGTTCCATGCTTTAGAGCCTGAACCAACCCACTCGGATTTACTGACATACCCTTGAAAGTTGTTGTTGATTTATTTTATTTACTGATGCTCTTTAACACCTCAGATCATCAGCGTCCCATTCAATTCAAGGCGTGAAACGGCCGACAAATTTTGCTCAGATGCCTCTGCTTTCACGCTTGAGGTTCTTTTACCTACCATACATCTACGACATGGGACCCACGGCTTTACTTCCCTTCCGAAGGAAGCCATACTTAAGATTTTCACTCCCGAAAAAATCCATGGACACTGACCGGGATTGAACCCGCGACCTTGGGTCTATGAGGCAAGTATTGCTACCACTAGACCAGGACCAATCCCTTTAAAGTATTATCTACATTATTTTTATTATATTAATATTAATAATAATTATAATATAAATAAAATTGGGTCTTTCAGGCTTTTGTCACCCGCTTCACTGCAGCTGGCAGTTACGTAGTCAGAGCGGTAACTTCCGGCGAAGCAGATGTAATATACGCACAACTGATTCAAGTTCTCACAATTATACTACAATTACATTGGGGGGGGGGGGGGAAGGCACGCAACCTCACGGCAGCACAGGCTTGTCTTACTACATCCATTTATTTCTGGCGTTTTAGAAAATAATCATTCGCGCGCAGTAGTTCATCTCCCGAAACAGCCAGTTTTCGACTGATATTTTCTTTCAGCTCTTATAATGTGTGTGTGTGTTGTTGTCAACCTCTACCAAAAAATAAAACAGTATATTTCTTCATTTATGGTATCTTCAAAAAAGACATTATATTACTTTGTATACATTCTCATATTTTCTCGTCTTATAAGAGTTTTATGTATAGAATCAGGCTTTTCTGTGCTACTATACGTTTATTTTGCGTCCAAACACGACCACATAAATAGAACCACTGCTTTGTCAGTAAAGAACATTAATTCTACCATTAACGTTCTTTAGCAATATCTGAATCACCTGCCTGCTATTCCTGGACAACAGTGTGCTTTTAATTTTAAATTTACTCAATTTCGGAAGTGCGTGTGAATGACAATCTTCTAAAGAGATTCCAAAAACGTGTGAATGTCGCTCGATTACATTTCCAACATTCTCTGTCTAAGGTATTTTCATTGCAGTTGTGGTTTTAATTGCGAGAATTCATGATTTTTCCGGAATTTAGACTATTTTACTATCGGTATGACACGTTCCTGTCTTCAACTACCTATAAAAATCCTACAGTGATTTTTCACTGTGAAGAAAAAAGCTGGAAGTAGAAATTTGATAAAACGTGACTCAAAATTCAACTAAATGCTGTAAGAAATCGTAAATTTCGACATTTCTTAGGAGAAGGAGGTGCTTTCATCTGTAAATAACAACTCTTAGTGAAAGTTTTCATCGTGGACTTCGTGCACTAAATATATTTTTGAGAAAGCATAATGCTGTGCTAGTAGGCAATCTTAAACTATAGCAATCTGGTACTGAACGATCTTTATTAAGTCTTCGGAACAGAAAGTGGTGCAGTGTCCAAGGTAAAAAAAAATCATTGTTTTATGAACGGCTTCGTGCACTGAAGCTGTAGTTGACGTTGTTGTAGATATCCTTGCTGTCTGGAGCGTGTTGAACTTGCATTCTCGTGATGCTGATGTACTTGAGAATAGAGAGGTTTCCAACAGCAACATCGTAAAGCAGATAAATAATTCAGGTAGAGAAGCGGTCGAGTAGGTCAGGAGATAGAGCCTGAAGGTTGCACTTCCCGCATCAAGTGGTTATATTTTCCAGACGGGTACGGACCCAGTGAAGTGCTACTGTTTTAGACTGGCACCGAGTTCGCAAGCGCTGACGGCGTTTGTGGATATTCCGTTATATATTTTTTAGAACAGCAAGGACATTTTTGTACAAACAAATATCAAGGGCTATGTTATTAATGTTTAAACATCAACTGAACTGGCATACCTCGGTAAGGGCCGGTTTTATACCCTTGTAGCACCAATCGTATATCATTAATTAAAACTACGAACATTTTAATTATGGAACTAACACATTAGTTGATAATTATAGTTAACATATTTCTGGTCGAGAGTTAATGAAAGTGTTGGTTTTCGAAAGATTTATAACCATAAATTATATTATTATATTATTATTATTATTATTATTATTATTATTATTATTATTATTATTATTATTATTATTATTATTACACCAGTCTGAACCACCACGAGTCGCCGAGGTTGTTAAGGCGCGGACTCGTGAGCGGGAGGTCTGCGGTTCGAATCCCGCCAAGACCGTTCTCCCTGACTGAGGTTTTTTTCCAGGTTTTCCTTCATAAATGGCAAATGCCCGGAAGGTACCCTAACTTAGACCTGGAATGATTCGTTCCTTTAAAAAAAAAGTCCTTTTCCCAATATGTCATTTCATCTCATGTATCAACAGTGTCCTGTGGTGCCTCATTAGTAAAAACGGGCGTTAAACACCATAAAAAGCACCAGTTTCAGTTTTAACTAATTTTTTAAGGTCAATATTTACTGCGTGTTAAATTTACAAAATAGCTTGGCCCAAGCTGGTCAGGAACTCTACTTGAATTTTTAGAAGGTTTTATGTTTTGCAATGCGATCAGTTTTGTCTTTCCCCGCAGTGTTTTGCCTATGGGTGAGAGCACAGCTCACTAGCCGGTTAACCAGCCAGCTGAGTCTCTGTGATTACCGGGACAGCAAAATAGTAAAACAATACACAAATAAATTAAGGTACTCATTACTTCCAATTATCAAATGAAGCGTTGAAACTGCCCGCCTTCGTTCTTCAAGCATTTTGAGCATCTCTTTAGAAAATATTCACCACTGGCTGTATGTATTTCATTTTGAGAAATCCGAACAATTTCCTGACCAATATTATCTTTGAGTTCTTGTATGGTGTGTGGATTCGTCTTGTACACCGTTTTTTTTTTTTAATTTATCCCAGAAATAATAATCGTAGACCGTTAAATCAGGGGAGCGATGGGTCACAAATACGTGCTAATGTCTTGTGGAAACACATAGTGAGCAGTGGCAAAGTCCTGTTGGAAAAATGCACGATCACGCTCTCTGTGGCAACTGGCAACTCCGCAAGGAGGGAGCTGCATAACAAAATTTGATTTATTTGGATTGGATTGTTAGGGTCGGAGGAGGACATTTCGTACTTCAGCTAGCTCAAAGGCTGGCCGTTTGTATCTACATCTCCAGCAGAGATTTTAACACATCTCAGGGAGACACCGATTGATCAGGATCCAAGGGCGATAGGAACGGACGTAGACAGTTCCTTAACATTATTTCCAGATAGAACGCTCAGATGTCGGTGAAGCTCTTCTTTCTTCAAGTTTGAATTGCTCAGAAAGACGACTTCTATATCAGCCGCCGGGGCAGAAACCTTTCCTAAGCTCAAACCACTGCCACATCGCACCAGCCCATCTCGCTCTGGCACTTTGAACTCTATATCAGAGCTAACTGAATGAAATAATGCTAAATTTAATAGCGCACATATACATAGTAAAAAGTTGAAACAATATTTGTCTGATGCCTTCGTGTTAACATTAATATAATATTTATTGTGGTTTATATAATATTTAATCGAGTGTAAATTAAATATTAATATTATTTATATGATTTGCAGCGATTGTAAATATTGTGTGTAGGTTATATTATTTAATTGGTACTATTGTTAATATTTCATATAAACATACAATGTAATGGTATATTTATCTGCTAGCAATGACACTTTTTAGGACAAGGAAAGGGTAAAAGTTAGCGAAATGTGATTAATAATAGTAAAGACTTATTGTTTTTAATAACCAAGATGCTAGCAGAGAGGTATTATTCATATGATGTGTCATGAAGCGATTATTTCGCACCATATGCAATAATTCAGTTAACAGCGAATCAACATGTTCTTATATTTTAAAATTTAAAGTATCACGGATAGTGTGCATGTACAATTGTGAATCCGTCGGCGTCAGAAAACCACGTGCAGATGATTTTTCGCAAGGTTATATAAAGAGCAGTTCGCTTCATTTCAGGGCTCTCTTTGGATTTAAGTCTGCTACTCTTAAGGTATTCTCCATGCCGATAATCTTGGCTCACGACACTTATATCCAAAATGGATTCACAGATAAGTGGTGATGACTCCTTCATTTAAAATTCAACACATAACAGTCAATAGTGTAGTGTGCGGAATGAATCACGAAGGTTTTGCGTATTGCAGTTGTAGTGCCGGTGATCTACATTTGGATAACTCCAAGAGCGCGAGAGCAGGTTACACATTTTTATGTTCAAGAGTGTTTTATTTGCTACCCCGTGCACGGCAAGGTGAGTTTAAGACTGTCGATTACCGGTCAAGTCGCTACATGAACTCTGGATTTTTATGAATCATCTGCTATGGAATGTATCAATAAGTTACAGGTAATAAATTGAGTAGTACATTGTCACTTTGTCAGATCCTTTCAAAGAAAAACGTCAGTCCCATAATTGAGAAGCATAAAAACAGCGAAAACTCTGAGATCATTTAACAATTGGGCTGAATATAGAATTTTAAAACGAAAATACCAACAAAAGTTGCATAATTGGCACATATAAGTGAGGCCTCATAATAAACCACCGCAAAGTCTAACAAGCATTTCCTACTCAAATGCAATTGAAAAAGTGGCATGATAAACAGGACTGAGCCTGCGGAATTCTTACCGCATTTTCGGATTTATCATTATAATTATAATCATATCTATTATATCTCTAAAAGATTCTGATAGGTAAAAGATTTTGTATATTAATTGAATTAGGGTAAAAATTCTAGGATCCCACGTCCACTAAAAGTGAGCCGGTTTCCATTAAAGCACCACGTTTACACGTCCGATTCAAATCTATTTGAATTCAATTTCTGAATTAAATTCGAACTCAGTAATATCCTGTTTACCTGATATTTTTCAATCCTTACTGAAAATTGTTACAGATTTCTGCATACATTTTTTGTTGGTTAACCTGGTTTACTTTATTTGTTATGTTGGATAATCTACCAATTAAGCTATTTAACAATGAATTAATAATTATTCAAATTATAACACTGATACAGTATCGTTCTCGTGGGTATTTCGACTGTGCATGCTCTTCATTACATAGAAACTTGTAGAAAAACAATTTTCCCTTTAAATCAAATATACTTACAGTTATTATTACCCTAAGCACAAGCACTCAAATACTCACTTACTGAAAAGTGCCCGTCTACTCCAAGAAGTTTGCATAGAAAAGAACCAAGCTTTAGCCAGTTGTCTTCCTTTACAAACATATCCCAACATGCTAACCTATCCTTATTCGATTTAGCAAACTTAGCACCAAGCGCAGTCAAAATACACTGTCCGATGCTTGGACTGTCCATTAGAATGTGCTGCCGGTTTTCTCTGTCTCCACATATATTCTCTGGACAGCATCATCTGTTATTTTAATCACCTATGCCCCATCTAAGTTTGAGTTCATTGTCTAAGTGCTATTTTCCCTCTGCATTCTGCCTCTGTATCCTGTTGGTTAATTTCCCTGTCATTTTTTGTACCTAGCTCCCTTCTCCCAATTTCATCTCATCTTAATGCTTTTAAACCTCTTTTAATGTTAGATGCCCAGTATCTTTGATCCCAATTACTAATCTATGTTGGACGAATATAACTGTTAAAGAAAGTAGCGCGATGAAACGATATTCTACTGCCGCTATTATATTATTTTGGATGTAAAACTGGGTTTTAAAATGAGATTTAGCAAAGCCAAACAGATTCAAAATGAAGTTCTTTACTTTGTAAGAGAATCCATGTTACTAGACCAAGTTGACATGTGACAAAAATTGAATATGGGTGAATGATAGCTAAAAGACATAAAATAAATTTAAGAGATCTTTTCGATTGTGTGTCAACTACTGGATCGGCTTCAAGTGATACATTTTAACACGGAAAATGCTGCTACGGGATTGATCTGATTTGAACTGAATCTTATTTTTACAGTCATATAATAATACTTGATAATCAGCAAATATAACTGTAATTAAAACAATAGGTCAATTTTAAAATATTTTCTTAATTGAATGTGTCATTTTACATTGCAAATGTTAAATATTGAACCTACATGTCTTGTATCTAAATAAAAAATCGTAGACTGGTCCAAATAACTTTAAATCAACCAATAGATACAATATTGACATACATAGAAACAAACAGATTATATAGGCAGGGTTGCATTTATTCCATTCTCCTTTACATTTTATACAGTAGTTGTATATGTAATGGGTATATATTTAAAACTTTTAACAACTATTCATGCATATAATTCTTATCTGGTATTTTTTGTGTGTTTTATTATTACTCTCGTTAAGTGTGTTTATATGTTTTATCCTCATTTTTTGCTAAATAGCTCCTTGCCTTCTTTATATTTGTATGTGTATTCTGATCTTCAATTTAAAATTCTCCTATCTCTTATAATCTTCGGTAACTTACCCCACATTGAAGAGGGAAAAATATTCTGCATAATTGGGTCAGTTCACATTCCAATATACAATTTAATTCAATTTAATTTACCACATATTTGAACCTTTTTATTTTATAGATCCCTTCCTATCTCAATTGAATATCACTCCGGATCTAAACCAAGCTATTCCTTCTCTTCCTACTTTATCATAGATTTCATTATATTTTTCTCTGCTCAGTCATATCTTAAATGTTATGCGTAGTTTTGAGGCATTTTTTATCATTACGGGTAGTCCATAAATACTCTTTTTCAATATCCTTCACTTTAGTTTTAATTTAATTCCAAAGTACCACTCTGATTCTGTCTCTATTCGTGTTATGTTATTATTCCCTCTTTTATATTATTTATTTTACTATGTTTACACAACGTGCCTCTTCTAAAATGTACCAACATAATTGATAAATTATAAACGTGCACTCTTACTATGATGAACAGATAGTTGTCAAATCGGGTAACATTTTTCGTGTTATGTTGTTATTCCCTCTTTTGTATTATTTATTTTACTATGTTTACACAACGTGCCTCTTCTAAAATGTACCAACATAATTAATAAATTATAAACGTACACTCTTACTATGATGAAGAACAGATAGTTGTCAAATTGGGTAACATTTTTCCATTGTACGGAACTAACAATATAATGAGTAGTTTACTTTTGAAGATATCTACACAAGAGGAGAGGAGTTACAAAAACTCCAAAGATTGAAATAGATATCATGCACTCTTTACTATTGTAAATAGCTATGATTGTTCTTTCTTGCCATTTAATATCCCATCTGGCACTGAAGTGTACCAAGAAAAAGGAAACGGAAGACGATGCTGCCAATCACCAACGCCCTTACCCTAGACAGCTGCACGGTATCCGGGTACCCATATGTGCCTGGGTCACCCAATACCGCCGCTATAGCGTCGTTATGCACGGTGCAAAATGGTCTGTCCTTTTTACGATGCTAAGATGGTGAACCATGGCGGTGTTACCATAAAACCTTGTAAAGCACACACATATGCAGGTGCTGACCTTGCCTCGCGCATAGTTGACGAATCTCTTGGGGGAAACGGGTCATATGGGCTAACAAGGTTAAAAAGAACGTCAGGAATTCGTCATCCCCGCATTAGACCCTCAAGGGCAGCTGCATCAGGGCTTAAGTGGGTCATTTTCTTACGTTATCAGATCCAGGTTTGGTTTCTAGGTCTTCCTGTTGGAATGAAGCGAGGTTAAGGTTCCAAGAGATCGTTCGGCTGCTGAGATACAAATGTCATCCGCATTGTACTTGTTGGAGCTTTGCAATTCACGCCTACAGCCATACAGATACTTGCTACCAACTTCAAACTTGTCTAACTGTAGTTAACTGTACATATGTGCAAATGTATTAATAAGCCCATGTGCCTTATCAACCAGAAGCACACCTTTCAGATGTCTTTAAAAACTTCTTCTGTCAACTCTTCATGTTTTCTCTTATCTCCTTCTTCGGACATTTGGTATTTATATTTCATAGCCATAGTTGTCAAGAATGCTCTTTCCTTTATACATTAAATATAATAATGAGTGATTTATTTCTTTTCTTTTCAATGCGCTCTTCTCTCCATTTCATCATTGTCATTAAGTTTTTAAAAATGATTACTACTAAGATCTGTTCCTTAAGTTCTTGATGATGAAGTCGCTTTATTACTGCCAATAGCAAATACGAAACTTTTACGAAGTATTAAATTTACAAGATGACATTATTTCTCATTGGAAAATATTTCGATGGTTTTTAAGAATCTGAAATTGCTTACAAACAACATTTCTCATATATAAATAAATTATAAAATAATATATATCATAAACTTCTCCACAAGAAGGCACAAATCTTCATAACGTATACTAAATTCCAAATTACTGGATACATTAAAACTAATCAACATTGATGGAACAGCATCACATTTATTGTGCCTGTTTTAAAGAATAGGGCATTGTCTACTTTGGCAATAGTCATAAACGGGGGTACCGTCTTGTCTTAACCTCACTTGCAAAGAAGTCAAAACGTAACATTCTGCTCACACCATTCATTAAAACTCTTTTCATCTCACTCCAAAATCCACATCATATGCTCTTCTGGATCTTTCCTTTCATTGCTAGCCATTACTGAGACCGGCACAGGTAGCCGAAGGTCGTTAAGACGCGGGCTCGTGAGCGGAAAGAAGTCTGGGGTTCGATTTCTGCCAAGACCGTTCTACCTGACTGAATTTTTTTTTTTTTTTTTTTTTGCAGGTTTTCTTCAATCCTCATAAATGGCAAATATCAGGAGGGTACCTTAAACTTAGGCCTGGAACACTTCCTTCCTTTAAAAAAAAATTATTTCTCAATTTCACATATTTTCATCTCATGTATCATCAGTGTTCACCGCCTGTGATGCCTCAGTAGTTTAAACAGGCGTTAAACAACATTAAAAAAACTCATGACAAATATAATGGCATATTAGGGAAAATTACATAAGGAAAATGTCTTCCCTAATTTGAAATGTTAATATGAAATGCTTCATACACTTACACACAACAGTTTCATCATTAACTGCAAAATTTGCACTATGTATATTCTTTATGCACTCCTCCTTTAATTATTGCTATTTAGGAAATGTGAATATGGTATTATGCGTTGAAATGCCATAATTAAGACGTGCAAGAGCAACCTATGTTGTACTAAACACTTTCTATTATACAAGTCCCTGGTGTTAATTCGCAAATCAGTATTATCTTAATAAAACAAAATGAATTAACATGTTACTGTTGATTTACTTCCATATATAAACCACTGTAATAAACCAGATGATTGCAACAAACCAAATTTAAAAAGTCATGTAATTAACAGCAGGGACCACATTTTTTACCATTTTGTCTATTATTGATACCTTCATTCTGGTAAATGTAATCGGTCTCGGTGCAATTATGGAAAAAAAGTATGAAACAAAGCAAAATGTTGCATAAAGCATGGCAATTGACAGGAGGAGATAAACTGAAATCATTTAAAGTTAGTAACCAACCCATTGCTCCGAGAAATCAGACGAAGAAGAAGAAGAAAATTGCGATGGAGTATAATGAATATGTTGACGATGCGGTTGTTAACAACTACAAGAAATGCACTAAGTAACAAAGCAGTGAAGAAAGTGTAAGAGGTAAAACTGAATTAAGGAAAATTTCGTAAATCAAATTTAAGTGTATACCTAACCTAACCTATGTAAATATTTGTTACTACAAGGATTGCAGCCTAGAGACTAAAATTTAAGATCGTGATTGCACGCTTGGGAAAATAAAGCACATTTAAGGCATGTACATCGTTAAATAGCAGTGTAATTAAAGTAAAAATGCGCAGAGTATCGTCATCGTTAGGACATTTCAAATAAGGACATTGGAGGTAAAATGAAACATTTTGCAATATATATTCCTTAAATAAGGAATATACATATGGGAAAATGTTTATTTCATAGCACGCCAACGCCTGTGGTGCCTCAGTAGGGAAAACGGACGTGAAACACTAATAAAAAAAATAGTACGCCATCATTAAACAAATAATATTATTACTCATTAAAAACACTTTTTTATTTTTACATTTGATCAAGTTACAAATCTCAAATTAATAATAAAGCGAACAAAATATTGCAAACATTTTTATTCCATAGTATGCCTACATTAAATAAATAGTAGACATTAAACACACTTTTAATTACATTTACATTCGATCAAATTACAAATCTCGATAGATGAATTAAATTAATAATAAATATATCTTTCCTTACTTCCTTGGTGTGTCAGCTCTCGAAGGCCAAAGACCATGTATTATTTTTGCAACAAAATATTAATTTATATTGACCTGCATCCACCTTTTTATTTACATGTGTCGTGAATATATATTTAAACTTTTGTGTAATTTTAAAACAGAAATAGAAGTGTTGTTTCATTCAAGTTGGTTTTGTTTCGCACTCGGTCATTTGATTCCCGTTGTTAATTTTTAGTTTATTACATTTTAAGAAGTACTTACTTTGGTGAAAACGCCTGAAAGAAAATGAGAGCAAATAAACCGGGCAGATATATTTTAAACACATTCTAATTAATTAATGCATAAAACTAATTATGCAATGTTAGTCTTTCGTGTTTTGTGTATTAATTAATTAAAAGTGTGCTTAAATTATGGTTTATTTTCTGTCATTTGTTTTCAAGCGTTTTTCCGTGAGTAATTAATAAAACATTTTTGGCAAATGAGCTTCTAATTTTAGGTACTTAATTTATCAATCTCCGATATCCGATAGTGTATCATTTTGCTGTGGAAAAACTCTAAAGAACGGTATAAAGATTTAATAAGTATTTGGATCGAATAGTTTAGTACAAGAACCCATTTAGTTGCAATTTCTATTGCATTTATCTGCTTTTTTTGCATTCCTCATGATTTGATTTCAATTCAAATAACCTGCTTTAAGAGGTTGCTTGCATGTTTTTCAAAGCAGCCCATGGCTACAAAATTTTTCCTCTTTTCAGATACACCTTGGCATTTCTTTTTGAAAATTAAGGTCCAAATTTGGGTAACTTTGATGACAGTCGGCAAAATTGGATTCAAAATAAGGTAAATTTTTTTTCGTTCGCTGCATTTCAATTGATTGTCGTTCGCTTCACATATTTCTTACCTGGTTCCTGTTTATAAAACAGTGTAACCACAATATAGAAAAAATATCACAAAAGCACATTAACTCTACTCTCTCCGTCTGCGACGTGCTGAATCAACTTTTGTATTACACATAGATGAAAAAATAACTCTCGCTATATTAATGAAGGAATTGACATAATCTTAAGAAGAGGGCAATTTAAAATAACTAAAGAGACCAGGCTGGACCCAACCTAGACTTCTTGCACCGCTGGTACGCACAAATCTGTTAAGATACGAACTTTGAAATAACTTAAAATATGACGAAAGCATATAACGCAGCTCTTAACTTACCGGACCTAAAACGTTCGGTAGTTTTCTTATGTGAACTAGGCTCTATGCCAAAGTGGATTTTGATATACCCAGGATTCAACAGTCGAATTATTATTATTTATTTATAATTATTTTTGTCTTAAAATTTACGTGCTAAGACATTAACATTTTACAGCCTAGAGGTGGCAACGTCATTGACCCCTTCCAATCTCCACAGCACATCTGTGTACGTTTATTTAAAAATGGAAACGGGTTATTTCCAAGCGGAAATTAGCGCTCGCGTACAGAAACACGTACACTCTAAATTTAGCTAGCTATGCAGAACAGTATTCATAAATCATGTAGCGTTGTAAAGCACGCTGTGGTTGTTTTTAAGGGTATTCTTTCCTCACATGTTTTGCCACCCAGGTTTCTTGACTCTAAATTCTAAACTAACCCGTATTGTAATAGATGAAACACGTCTTAAAAACGATATTTTTACCTTTTAAAAGAACAGCAGTATTCAAATAAGGTGTAAGTCACGTATATAAGTGCAGTCATGTCAGAAAAGCATAGTTATTTGTTAAAGTGACTGTAATTTATAACTTTTTTCGTATCCCTCACAGTTCCCTATCCTTATCAGATCCTAATCTGGATGACTTACTCCCTCTATGCTGAAATATGGTAGAGACACCTGTAATTTATTTATGGAAATGCATCATGGTATAGAAACAAGTAAATTAATGTGCTATATGTGGTACAGATCTATTACGTATTTCACAAAATGAAATAATGTTCACAGCATCGAACTGTTAGCAAAAAGATATCTTGTGGTCGCAAGTTTGCTTTCTTTGTGAAATAATATCGGCACACATTTGATGTGTGATGAAGCAGCCTTAATACTCCCCTTCAAGTTTCCTTAAAATGAAGTTGTAATTGCAGAATGACATTACACCACTCAACTGTCATACGTTGCACCTTTGACTTTCTGCTACCACATGATAGGATGTATGGTTCGTGGGCTTCAAGAGAAACACCATTACTGCGACCACTTGATAATAAATACGTGGAAAATAAATTAACAGTAGTGAGTTAGTTCTTTTATTTATCAAGTTCATATTGATTTAATGAAATTGCTCTAAGAACATTTATAATAGAAAGCGTTTAGTATAACATAGGTCACTCTAATTATGACAATGCACCGCTTACTGCCATACTTCCATATTTAAATAGGGAAACAGACTTTTAACAAAGAAGAGAGTACTCAAAACGTGCAAATAAAAATTGTAATAATATTAACGAAGGTACTGCGCAAGTTTTTTCGTTGAAAACACTAAATACTTTGATATTTATATTTCTTCTTCGCATTATCAAAATCTGGGTATTGCAGTGTGTACTTGTAGGATTACCTTCCACTATTCTCTACTATAGTGAGGTTATTTGAGTTATGGGCCGGTAGAACGCGGCTGCATACTGGGAGAAGCCAGATGTCAAGGTCGTGTAATGCGAGTAATAGTTGTGCATTCGAGTTTTAGTCGGTGTTTTCATTGTGTATAAATGATTAATAATTTTTCTTCGTTAGTTGTGTCACTACGTAAATATATCTTGAAGAATTGGATTTTATGTACGATACATGTATGAATGCGGATTGTTGCAGAGAAGTGTAAGGCAATTCATAAGAAAATAACCCTGGCAATCATATTCCGTATAGAGAAACTGTTCGCCAACTTGTTAAAAAGTTACGAGAGACAAGATCTCTCAGTGACAAGAAGCAGGTTAAAAGCTGCCGTGTTTTTACGAAAATGTATATGGAATACAGAAGTATACCCCAATGTATTGCCGCTGGGAGACAGAATTTTCAACAAGATTAGTGCTTATTATTATCAATTTCAAATAGAGTATCATTTTATGCTTTTGATAAATATAAAAATACTAAAATAAAAACATCTCTCCCTCTTTCCTGTTGTTACGGTTACATTTCCCCTGTAAGAGCTGCACCCAGGCGTTTACCAACCAAAATAACTAAAATAACAATATATTTCTTACCGCTCTGTTCTGACTTTGCCTAACATTAGGCATGGGAACCTAATTTGGGCTGCCTCCAGCTATCTCTCATGTATGAGGTTTCGCTCCGATTTATTTTTCATACTCTATCATTTCATTAACTGTTTTCCTTATATAATATGCCGCACTATGTTCTGGTCCTAAGTTTCGCACGTTAAAAATCGGCCGAGGTCGACAGACTTTTCTGCACGTAGAAATGTCAAATGCAAGTCCTCCGGAAGGGATCATAAGCTCTGGTTCCCGTGTTTTAGATTTACGGCACGTTAAATAACTCCATAAACCAAATAAGAAGCTCCTGAACAAAATTAGTGCCCATTTCATGTCCAATGTCTTAACGTATAAATTATTTACATATATTTGAGTATGAGTTGTTTTTTCAATTGTTTTTAATATTAATATTATTCATGTTATTACGTTAATATTTTTCGTTATTCATTTGCATTATTCATGTTTACTAGGCACCTTTTTATATTCTTTTTCATCTTACCATAGGTTTATATGGTATTATTCTCGTAATTGTGATATTGTCTTTGAAATGTAAAACCGCTACGGGTGGCCGAAGTTGTTAAGGCGCGAACTCTGAGCGGGAGGTCTGCGGTTCGATTCCCGCCAGGACCGTCCTCCCTACTGAGGTTTTTTTCATGTTTTCCTCAGCCCTCATAAATGGCAAATGCCGGGGAGTTGCCCTAAACTTAGGCCTGGAATGCTTCCTCCTTTAAAAAGAAAATCCTTTCTCATTTTATCATTTCATCTCATGTATCATTAGTGTCGCCGCCTGTGATACCTGTGTAGTTAAAATGGGCATTAAACACTATTTAAATAATCCAATTATTATTATTATTATTATTATTATTATTATTATTATTATATTGTAGAGCGAAATGAAAGACCCAAACCTTTGTTGAATGGAGCAACCTTGAATGGTTGCTCCATCAGGATATGGAATAGGCTTTAGATCTAATTCTTGGAAGGTGGTAATACAATTTTAAAAATTGTGGTTAGTTATACCGTTAATTACATACTCTTTTGTTATGGTATTGTGTGTTTCTCTTAGATTATCTAAACATATCGTATTCCTTAATTCTACACTTATTTATACTTCTAAACTTGCGTCCTCGGAAAACCTTGTTTTAGTATTTCTTATTGATACGATTAATAAATCATAAGACTTGGCAACTATTTTTTTTCTCGCGAACAAGGGACAGCACGAAAAATCTAAGGTATACGATTGAAAGTGTATACTTTCTGCTGAATGGTCCCACCAACGGAAGGCTGGATGTAGACAGTCCTCATAGGGAAGAAGCAAAATACAGGCCACCGGACAATATTGGTTTATTGTGATATGAGCAAAAGTTGCACACAACTCACTGCTCACATACACCATCTGGTGACTTCATTCGAAAATATGTTCCATACACTTTCAATCGTATATCTTAGATTTTTCGTCTTGTTCCATGTTCGCGAGAAAAACATAGTTGCAATTATGGCTTATGACTGATCCATCGAATTTTCATATTATTATTTGAAGTAGGATATTAAAAATATTGGAGGATCTATGTAGATTGCCCTTTGTGTCTGAAATTAAAATCTGCAAATTGGTTATCCGTATTGTGCCTTGCTGTTTTCCGCTTGTTGTTGTTCTGCTTACAAAGTTTATGGTTTTCTACAATTCCATACTCTAGGTAACTGTTTAAAAGTATAGAGTCCTAACACTAAATCAAAGATCAATATTGTTAGTTTCAAATGTTTAAACAATTGTTTACAATGTACAGTTTCACATTTGAAAGAAGAATTCGTAATTTAACTTACGTAAAGTTTTTTTTTTTTTTTTTTTTTTTTTTTTTTTTTTTTTTTTTTTTTTTTTGCATAGCACAAACTATTCGAGTGTCTAACCCTATTGGGGACAGGTTAATTTCTTCTATAAAACAGTGGAAGTATTCAGATGAACGTCATTATTTTTTTCTATCCTACTGAAGGCAATTTAATTCGCTGGGGTAAATGGCTTGAAGCTGCTTTTTGCTATGCAAATTAGAGTAGTTGTTAAATCCTTTGACTTTACTGAAGCAACATCTAATTAATTATTATACAAAACTTTATTGTAAAATGGTTGAGAAAGGTCTTGTGTTTTTAGCTGCTCAGTTTTATTATTCTCTTAAAGTTATAAAGCAGTTGGACAAGAGAAATGGTCCGAAATTCGAGAAAAGCATTTGAAAATTCAGCTTTTTCTCCAAAATCAACAATCCCTAAGCTAATTGTTATTGTACCAGTGTTGCCAACCATATGATAATTCATCGTAATATGTAATAAATTCACAAAAACGCCTTTTTAGAATTTATGATAAAATGTTTATATTTTCTCTGTTCCTACTTTTGGGGAGATTATTTCAATGTAATACATTATTGTATTTGTTTTATGATTAAGGTCATTAGTTATTATTGGCTATATAATAATAGATATACCTACAATTGCCTCCTATAAAAATGTCCTAAATATATATGAGTACTTTAAATAAGCAAAATTTTCCATTAAGGCGCAACAATCACCAGTTATATTCACATTATTTCAGGCACTTCTGATGTATTATTGCTGACGCATTAATTTTGTTCTATTTTAAAATTTTAAATAATTTGTTAATAAAATTATAATTTATTCCAGCAAAAGTGAAGGCCATGCGACCCTTCTCCTCCACTCTACCAGGCAAATAACACAGCGAAATTCAGAGTACAAAACACATAGTTATATAAAATACAGAAATAAATGACTCATTAAAGATATATGTTGTATGAGAATATGAGATACTTTTAGTAGATAAATACAGTGTTAGAATTCTATTTATTTTTCAATAATTTTTCTTGTGAAAGGGGTGGAAAGAGGAGAAAGAGTGGGAGGAAAAGAAGAATGAGAGAATACTATCAATTGTGACTAGATTTTTTTACCTTAAATATAGAATAAGCTGTGCAAAACGCTACAATTCAACAATTTTGAGTTAACCTTATTGGTAATTATGCAATTGCATTTGCCGATAGAGAGGAAGGTGTCATATTATGACGTAAAATAATAAAATAAAAGCTGAACAAAATGTACTGCACTTTATGTGTAAGAGAAATTAATGAGTGAAACTATTCATGCAACTTGGGGACTGTAGTAAAAAACGACGCCACTTTTTTAAAGAGCCCGCAGCTGTAAAAAAAAAAAAAAAAAAAGCTGGATGACCCGCTGCGGAAACTAATAAAACAGTAACAAATGTGTTTCCTCTAAAGCTATGAAAAAAGCCATATAATTGAAAAAGCTAAAAACTAAAAATATCGTAACATTAACCGCTGCACTCGAATGTAAAACGCTGAAAAAAATATAAAAAATAAACGCGTAACGAACTTCATTACACGGCTTTATTTTTAATTACAAGAGTGGAGCGGTAACGGGGATTACGGCGAGGGAAGGGGGTAAACATTCAACCAAATGATCGTGTGTTGGCAACCCTGCTCATTACAGCTGCTATTTACTTTCCCAAGGAGAAGAAAATGCTGCGAGGAAAAGAGTAGTAACGGCTGCAGGCAAAAAGATAAAAGCGTTAATCAACTTGTGTACGTCAGCAAAGTTGACGGTATCTTAGCATTAACAGGGCTTTTTGTTTCCAAAAGTGACGCTTTAAATTTTAAATGACATCTTATTCTTTCTTTCATATGATTTCTTTAAATGTATTCCATGAAGGACTTGGTCACATTAAATAAATTTGACGTTACTGAAAAACTGGTTTTTTAAGTACTGAATAACAACATAGCACTGCACAATTTTGGTACAAATAAAACCCCATTACTTCAACTTTGACATTTTAGAATTGGAAGAAAGACCCATACGCCAAAACCTGTTTTGAAAACACAGATGTCAAAATTTTAAAAGCAAATACAGGATAGCGTACGGGAAAGGGAGGTTTTGAAATTAATTTGTGATTGACACTTGGGATGTGTTTATGCTGGCGACTTGCTGGTTAGAGGCTACTCTTATCGCTGACCAATCAGGTAACAAAAACACATCGTCAGAGGCATGACATGATCGGCATTGCAACAGTTAGCAGTTAAAGGAAATTACGTAGTGGCAACGTTTTTCAACAGAATGCGTGGAAAGAATAAGGTATTCAAGAATAAGTAGTAGTAATTAACTTGAGTGACTCCAGTGATTTCATTGACAGTGAACGTAACAAAATGAAAATGAAAATCGACAGCGAAGAGCAGCAGGAAGATGGTGATGCTCTTGGAGCGCAACCTTTGGAAATGGACAGCGAGTGACGGGATGTAACAAACAGCTTGCTGGCACGGCCATGTGGTATCAGGAATTCCAATCGCAAGGTAATTTCTTGCTTATGGGGTTTTACATACTCTGCTGTTTTCCCCTCCAATGGAAGGTTTTTAAAAATTGTTCAACATGTAATTGATACAGTAAAGGTAAATAATTTAAATACATTTATTATTGGTTTCAACACTTAATATCTTTAAAATTGAAATTAATAAATAAAAATAAACTGAAATTTTAATACATCCATTCCTCTTTTCATTTGGCGCTACAGTTCGGGGTGAGCCTGGCCTGCCGCGACGACCTCTGTCTGCTTCCTCTACCTCCGTCTTACGACTTCATCGACAGAGGGCAGATGGCGGCACCCCACCGGTACCGCCACGGGTGACCGAGGTCGTTAAGACGCGGACTCGTGAGCGGGAGGTCTGGAGTTCGAATCCCGCCAGGACCGTCCTCCCTGACTGAGGTTTTTTCCAGGTTTTCTTCAGTCATCATAACTGGCAAATGCCGGGGAGGTACCCTAAACATAGGCCTGGAACGTTTCCTTCCTTTAAGAAAAGCCTTTCCCAATTTATCATTTCATTTCATGTATCATCAGTGTCCACCGCCTGTGTTGCCATAGTAGTAAAAACGGGCGTTAAACACCAATAAAAAAAAAACCCACCGGTCGCCTATCATGCGGCTTTACTGATCGAAGAACGCCACCCCTCTATCAGGCAACTTCCCAATTGTCCTCACGAAACTGGGTGAGCCCCGTTCCAGACCTCCCTAACTTTGAAAAATTTCTAAGTAGGTACGATAATCGAACTCAAACCGCTAGGCCAGCAGTCAGCACGCTAACTGCTAGACACAGGAGATGGCCAATTTTAATACATATTGCGATATAAAAATTGCTAATTATTGCGGGTATTGAGCTATTGGGCGGGTTTATTAGCCATACTTCCATTTGTTAGTTTGTTAACAACTTTTATAGACAGTATACCGAACATAATGAGGAAAACAGAAAGTATAATAAAGAATTGGAGAAGAGACCATGGGCTTAGAGAAGTTTTATTTATTTTCTCTACATATTGGTGCTCAAATGTAAGGTTTTTGAGTAATGGGAAAAGGACTGCTTATTTATAACCGAATTTATTAACTATGATTACATTTCTAAACAATACATTGCTTATTTCTCCATGATATTGCTATTTTTACTTCATTTTATGCATATTTGACTATTTTTCTGGAGATTTATTTGTCTAAAGTTGGCGAGAATGATTTGGCAACTCTGGTTCCAAAGTATTTTAAAGTATTCTCTATTTTAAAAATATTTTCTGTTAATATTCATGCCTGTTAGAGGCATGTTGATGGAAATAAATAGAATGTTATGGAACTATCTGATATCCACAATCAGTGGAAAGTACAATGCGGCCTATTCCAAACCTGTCATTTCCCGTTAGAGAGCGGTCGGTTCTCTCCAGTAAACGCGCGCCGTACGGCCCGCTAGAAAGCCTGCAGGTTTGAAATGTAATGACGGTATTTGAACAGCGGGCCGTCTGAGTGCAGCTTTTTACTTGGGAAGTGCAATGGCCGCAACGAACGAGGGTCATAGAGATCGTCTCACGCAATGTTAGTGTTTTTATTTTCGTTAAAATATAAAATTATACTATATTTAAAACTGATAATAGTAAACCTGTGTTATAAGAGAAGATGAAAATGATATCCATCAGCGGGGACATCTGAGTAGGATATCCTTGTATTTCATCTAACTTTTTTTCTGTAAAAACACAGCAGTTCGAAAGACGTATCTTGTTTTTGAGAGATTCTGTCTCTATTATCTTTTTAATAAGTTACCAAACAGTTTCTCTGCCTGGTATATACCGCCAGGGATGGTCGAGGTCGTTAAGGCGCGGACTTGTGAGCGGGAGGTCTGGGGTTCGAATCCCTCAGGACCATCCTCCTTGATTTTTTTTTCCAGGTTTTCCTCACTCATAAATGGCAAATGCCAGGAAGGTACCCTTAACGTAGGCCTGGAACGCTTCCTTTCTTAAAAAAAAGTCCTTTCCCAATATATCACATCATCAGTGTCCACCACCTGTGATGCCTCAGTAGTTAAAACTGGCGTTAAACACTATTAAAAAAAAGTATACCTGATACAAGATAGTCTGGATATTTCTTGGAGAATCACACTACTTCTCTACAAAAATCCGTTTTCATGTGCATATAAAACACTTTCAAGATTGTATTTATGTATTACATAACTAACGAAGATCAATTAGCACACAATTTACCTACAATGAAAACACCGAGTAAAGCACAACCAATCGTTTACAAGGTCTCGCTCAAACTAACTACAAGCTGCTATATGCACATGAATTATACGGCCTTAACTATTTTCTTATCCCGGCATGCAACCGCGCTCTGCCGGCCCGTAATGCAGGGGTTCCCTAGGGTTCAGTACTCATACCACTACTTTTTATGCCGTACATCAATGGCATTGCTAAAGAGATAAAACATTCCAATTACCACCTATACTGTGACAACTTACAACTACTTTCACACCGCCCCTCGTTCTGTCCATGACGCCGTGACTGTATAAAATGAAAATTCAACCTCTATCTCTCTTTGCACACAAAACTTGGATAAAACTGAATCCACTTAAATCACAACCTATAGTCGTGGGACATAAACGTGCACTACGCAAAATAAACTCAAACGATGTGCCACCCATCATGATAAACAACAATGTACTTAATTATAGCAGCACAGCAAAAACCTACGTACTTATATAGACTACGATTGTAGTAGGCCAGGTAAATCATACATGCAATAAAATGTTTTCTTTGATTCACACGTTAAAATATGTAACAAAATATCTACTTCTCTATCTTAAAAAGAATCTCATTCAAGTGCTTATCTCACTTTGATTATTGTGATGTCTTGTACTCCAATCTGAGTAATGGGCAGATCTACAGATTACAACGCGTTCATGCCCATATTCGTTTCGTCTTCAACACTCGTAACTTTGATCTTGAGACACCCTTACGCAATCAACTGCCCTCTGAAAGAACGTAGGACTTTACGATCCTGTTCAAAATCCTCCGTCCCTCCACACTCAATAAATCGCCTTTCGCTTCCTATACCTGTCCCTACCTCGAACCCGAATTATGACTTTACTGTCTATCCCTCGTCACCGAACACATTTCTTCTCAACCTCATTCAGCGTGTCAGTTCCCAGAACGTGGAACTCCCTTCCTCCTGAAGTCAGAGATTGTCGTACAATAAAACAATATAAACGTAGATTAAATTGTCACCTCAACTCTAGGAATCAGCTAGTCTCTAGCTTCTTCTTTTATTTATTTTTCTTCTCCTTCTTCTTCCTCCTTCCCCCTTGTATTCCAAAAAAAAAAAAAAAATTAAATTGAAGGAAAAGTGGAATTCCAACACTATCTTTATCAACTTTCTAACTATATTAACATATATTATCTTTACATGCATTATATATCTTTAATTTGGTTTTTATAACTATATATATTCTACTCTATTTTTGCTAGATTTTCGTCTGTAAGAGTAGAAGGAAGCTTCATGGTTTAACTCATGCCAGGTTAAATAAATAAGTTAAAAAAAATAGCTCAATTAACCTACCTTTATAATAAGGTAATCCAATGTAATTCCTTCCACCTGTAAATTGTCCGAAACTCAAAATATTTTATTATAATGGGTTACAGTTTACATAATATATTGCCTTTATGTATTAAAGAATGCCCTATATTTTAACTGTTGCATGAAAACATATACTTTTTTAATTTTTGTAGTATAGAAGATTTTTAGTACCTAATATTTCGTTGAACTTGTGATGAATTTAAAATTTTATTTTTCAATAAAACAAAGTCTATTGGGTGTACTTGTTCAATGTTATTATTAATTCTAGAAAACTAGTTATAATTTCTATTTTGCAAATTTCTTGCATCATTTTTAAGCAAATTTCTTAAATAAATAGTGCTATTCTTTAAATGTAATATCAGTACTTCCACCTTCAAGCTAGTTGAAAGCAAAATAACTCGGAGCAGGAAGCCAGAAAGCAGAGCAGACGGGCAAACAAAACAAAATGCAACCAAAGCACGGCAACGGACGTAGAACTTCACAGTAACCAGGGATACAATTGTCGAACACACAAAACCCCTCTCTTCGGCCATGGTAGATAAAAACTCCCTCGTTATGTGTCTATAGGAACAATACCGCTGTGATGGGGTTTCACTTTGTGTTTGATGCCACATGTAGAAAAGGGAGTGAATATCTATTCTATTAAAATACACAGACTCACCAGGGCACGTGTTTCTTTTATTAGTTCAAAAGTTAGGACGCTTTAATTACCATTAGTTGAGCTTATCCCACCCCCCTTTCACGAGAAAGGCGATTTATTTGCATTATATGTAACCACTATTAACACATGAAATTATCTGATGTGATAGAAGATGAGGCTCCTGTATGGTTATAATATAAATGATATGCACACATGAACTGTTCAATAACAAATTATCTATTTTTTTTTTTTTTTTTTGAAATCACATATTTACTTGTCATAATTTGATCATGTCAAAATAGTCCCCGTAGAACCCAATGCACCTGTTCCAGCGTTTCTGCCAGTCTTCAAAGACGTTAAACATTAAACCATTTTTTGACAGGTCCTTCAGACCGGTCCACAGCATTCCCACTGCTTCTGATGTTGGAAAATTCTTCCCTTAGGGGGGAAAAAGGCCACACGGTGCTCAATCTGGCCCATGGGGATGGCGACGAACACATTTCACATTAGTTTTTGTGAGATATTCAGCAGCAGCAACATTTGCGATGTTTGTTTGTGTATTATCGTTGTGTAGAATCCAGCTCGTTGCACGGAAATGCAGTCTTGCAGAGTTTTCAGGATATTTCTGTAGTATTGCCCAGTTACAGTTTTGCGTGCAGGTAGGACATTTCTTGAATATCGAAAAATGAGATATCATAACGTTCCCAGCACAAGCAACCACTTTTGAGTTTTAAGGTGGAGACCGCTCCACATAGTGTTCTAGAATTTGCTTTCACAATCGAAATAAAATTTCCAAATTAAAAGTGTAACATTTTATGGTAAACTGAATGAAAATCTCTGTAAAGCCTGTGCAATATATCCTACCTGCTCTGCTTACTTCAGACGCAGGTGCTCATTCAAGCTGCTCTCTTTGAGTTCTGGGAAAAAAGCCAGATGTTAACTAGGATTTCAAATCGGAATCCGCAAGTTTGCTAACGATTTGTCGTTTATGTCACAGCAATGTCCTCATATTTGTCCTATCTCGGTGTTTCCTAAACTGTGGTTCGCAAATCCGCTAGGAGGTTTCCGAAAATTTTTTTATAATTCTAGATTTTGAGATTTTTATTGTAATGTTTTTATTATTACTACTGTTATTTATACTTGGAATATTGAACTATGGCCACCATAGATTAGACATTGTTTTCAGTTGTTGATTTGGTTTATTTACGGACCATCTTTAACATCTCAGGTGATCAGCGTCCCATTCAATTCAGGGTGTGAAACGGCCGATAAATTTTGCTTAGAGGCCTTTTCTTTCAGGCTTGAGGTTCTTTTACATGCTATAAATCTACGATATGGGACCCACGCCTTTGCTTCCCTTCCGAAGGAAGTCATACTTAGGATTTTTATGCTCTAATAAATCCATCTGTAATGGCCGGAATTAAATTCGCGTTCTTGGATTTAGGAGGCAAATATGGTTACCACTAGACCACTAGAACCGACGCGCTTCTTTATGTTTAAGTTCAGTAATAAAGTCTTATATCACTTTCAGCAGCTGTCATTCCTGTCTTCAAAGTTCTGTACCGTCTAAAGTAAGCTGTTTACTCATCTCATCGTTCAAAATTCGGAGAAAGAAGGACGTGCTGTTTTGTTTAAGATATTGAAATTATCCTCTAACTGTATAACTTTAAGACCGAGTGTAAAATCCTATCATTACATGAAATATTTAAATAATATAAAATAGTAATTTTCATAATTTATATTAAAATGTGAAAATAGGAAAGTTTACCTTAAATATATGGAAATGTGCTCTTAGAACTTTGATTTACCTGGCTTTTTTTCGGATTTTATTTTATAAATTTAAAGTAAATGTTTATGTATTATGAACATTTTAAGTGCTTTTGCGCCAATTTGGATGCAGGTAAGCCTACTTACTGTAAATATAACTTTTTAATTGTTTTTATTAATAAGGTGTTTGCTCAGTTCGGATCTTTATGAAGGTAGTTTACGAATCGATAAAGTTTGGAAACCATTCTTCTATCTCATTCCGATTTGAAGTTGACATTAATTATTTTATTTCTTATTTTTGGCTGTGTTTGATGCCATTAGTTCCAGCAGGTTGTCAGTGCACATCGGGGAATATTCAGACTACATGCATTTCTCCGAGGCATGGTTTCACCTAAGTGAATGTGTTAGTTCTCAAAGAAGAACGTGCGTAATGAAGAAAGGGGTATGTGTGCTCTATCACAATGCCACATTGCTGACTCTATCTTCTTCCATGTCTACTTTGATAAATGCATGCTACTTTCATAAATTTGAGAATCAATGGGATAGTAAGAACTCCAGACAGGATATTTTCAGCAGAATGTTACCATCTGCCACACTTCAAAAAAATCAGCATGTTGAAATTGAACAATATGTAATATCTAAAAACCTTTGGCCACGGAGATTGTCTGACCTTACACTGTCAGATTTCTTCCTATTGGACATGTATTGCAACAAACCGCTTGACTCTGGTGAAACTGCAGGAAACATAGGGCGGGAATTAAGGCTGTGAGTTGATATGTTGATGAGTACTTTGTCATGCTTCTCAAAGAACATCTGCAACCTTGTTAAACATAAATGTATTGCATCCATTAATTTAAAATCTATAAGGGAAATTCAGAATGAAACATCCTCTATAGATGATAAAAAGTTGTTATAAATCACCTTATTCATTTGAGAAACTATCAAAAGCAGCTATAAACCTGGAGAGTACTCAAATACCTGTTGATCAATATACCCAACTGACATTTCAAATTCTAGTTTTCAGAGTTTGAATGAAATACTTATGTAACTTTAACCCTTATTATTCTTGAAATAATTACCTAACAAGAATCAGCTAATTGCATGCTTATCAAGATGTCGCTCTAACATTAACTAAGATTAAGTTAGTATTTGTACACCCAACGACAAAAATAAATAAATAGGTAGCAAACTCTCGAAGTGTTGAGTTGTTTACTTCCTACTCGGTTCCGCACCCAAATCACAATTGCAAATCTTAGACATATGCGGATCTTACATTATCAGCCATGTCCAGTTCTGTTCTCCATGATAGACGAAAGCGCTTAAAAGCAGGTATCAAACAACGAGAAATAACGAAGTTCGAATTCCACCCTTGAGTAAATTATTTTACTTTTTTTTTTTTGTAAGTAAAGTGATGTTTAGAATGCAAATGGTAATATAACTGTCAATTGCAAAGGTTTATTTCAATTTTAAGGAATGTATACCCATAAAAAAACCTAAAGCAATCTTCTTTGTTACCAAAATAAATAGGAAATTAATGAATATTCTTAAAAGAAAAACTCAAAGCAAACATAGAATTATATCCTTCTCCTCTGTGGTATGACAACCCGATATCGATCTTGGCACCGCATTGTGAAAAAGCTTTTCAAAAGAGTCCATGTAACTGTACTAACTTTAAATGCAATTTTTGGCACGGAACGTTATAGGATTTATTTGCCTATCATAAACTGTAGAAAAGTTTAATCTTTCTGTCTTTTATTTGAGCGAATTCCACAGAGTTTATTTGCTTATTTTTATTATTGTTTCATTCAACAAATTAAACGAAACTACAGCTCCCTCCTGTATTGATGAACACACTTATTATACAGAAACTTGAAATAAAACGTCACTTCACGATATATGTTCTTACAACAGATTACATTTGGCACACCACCCATTTTACAAAGCATTCAAAAACTGAGAAGCGCTTTGGCAGTGGCAAATTGACAATGTCTCCACTTAACAGATTGTCTTTATTACCTCTGTACACCCCAAACTGGTTAGGTTGAGGTTCAGAAGCCTAGTGGAGGGGAGTCATGTTGTTCTAATGTGGCAGTTAATAGTAAGGTGGCCTCTACTGGTTTCATAAATGAGTACTTTTTGGAGATATGTGGTCACAAATTTATCGTGACTCGTCGTGACACTCCACTGTTTAGGTAGCTGCGTGGGTTTTCCGCAGAATATTTGTGACCGTGTAGTCAATTCTCGTTAGACATTTCAGTGATGTTTAAAGAAAAAAGAACGAACGAAAAAATTAGCTAATGTCTTTTTCATTAGCAATTGGGAGAGCAAGTGACCGTATGAGCTTAAGGTAGTGTCACCTCTGATTTCCTCTTCATGGCACAACTTGAACATGAACGATAGTCAATGGGAGGGTTTTTATTACAATTATGACTTGAAATGTTTTAACTACTTATTTTTTTTAAGAGTATGCCTTCCATTGATTTTTATTCCCAGAAATATACTTTGGTATCTAAACTTAATATGGCTGTGGATAAAATCGGCCATTGCAAAACAGAACTACACTTCATTAAGTCTTCTGCCGTGCATGCGTGAGTTTGGAAAAGCCCTGCCTCATCTGATAACGTAACGGCAGTAAAAACCCGTGCATGCACACGATATACACAGGTGCTATTAATTACTACATTTAGGTCCTCCAAAGGGCATACATGCTATAAAAATGCTGTCGCTCTATCGCGCATGCGCGGCCAGCTGGCAGGCAGACAGTTTATTGAATACTTCATTCCATCTCCAACAGAGACACATACTCGTTTTGTGAACAAAAATTATGAAGTTATTTTTACTTGCGTATAAAAACTTGGTACTAATTGCTAGATCACAGTTATGGTATTCTAACCACACATTTATGTTTTAGCGATTTAATAGAAAGGGAATAAAGCACATCTGCAGCATTAATGTATATTGTGAATCCTTAAATATTCTGAAAACTGATTATTTATTCCCATTTTTAATGTAGAAAATTTTAACGTGTATTTAAAAAAAATTAAGTTATCGCAAATTTTTAAAATACTTATAATGAAATACATTATTTTCATTTCGTATTTTCACAATTGTTCTTAAAATACCAAATATTTAACATGTTTTGTAACAAAATGTACTTGAAACAGGGGGTCCCATATTTAGCAAAAATTGATCTCTAGATGCTGTGCATATATTTAAAAAAAATCGTTGTCTTTAAAAATATATGATCAATTTTTAAACGTTTTGCTCCAATTGAAGGGAATGACCTAAATGCAGATATAAACGACAACCAGCAGACGCAGCAATTAAACACTTTTCTGCAGCACATTCATTGTGCCAGTTGCAAATATTTGGCAGAAACACATGCTGTGATTTACACGACAGCAGTTGTTACATGCAAACGGCCAGGCTTTTAACAGAAAGCATAGCCCCCATTGCGTTCGACCACGGCATAGATGGCGAAGCACGCTAAAATGAAAGGCTATATCGTTTTATCGCCTTAATTATATTTCATTAATTGTTTAGGTGGGGCCACTTGGTAAGATGGAGAGATTGAGTTTCGATCACGCACTAGTAGAATGGGGGGGGGGGGGGTTGTGCGTGCAACACGTGGTGTTCCCGCGGAACTACGCCTCCGCACACACAACCACACGAACAGGGGAAAAGAATACCCTTCTTCCGGAAACCATTCCTTTCACATCCCTCCCCCAATGCACCTGATCGATTAAAATCTGGAAACAAGTGCGACCTTCAACCCCACGAGTATCACATACCTACAAACTTCATGTGTATGGACCACAACATCCGTTTTCTTTTATTAGCTTTCTTGTTCTTCAGGAGTTAAACCATTTGCACTGTTGCACTTCAAGTTCGTCACAATAAAATTAAAAGATCTGGTAATTATATGATTTTAGAAAGCTTTCTCATGAGCATTTCATGAAGTAAAATTGACTGTTTGACTGATGGCACGGGTCTGGGTCTCGCAGAGTGTTCACATAAAATTATGTGTTATCTTTGCTTCAACACTTACTTCATGAAATCACACACTGTTCCTATTCACTTCATGATTTCTCATAGCTATACAAAGTCTGTTCAAAAAGTAACAGAATGTTTAATTTTTTTTACAAAATTTGAACTTACCCGCATTTTGCTGAGCTTTCTTTCTCTATTGATACACCTCTGCGAAAGGCTTTTGAGCTTCTGAAAGTCAACAGCACTTTGACATTTAACCTGTCCTAGCGAATTTTTTTTTTATCTTGGTGAAGATTTCCAAAACCACTGTGATGACTGGACTTTCGTCTCAACGTGGTAACCATAGACCCATGTTTCATCGCCAGTGTATCCTTACTAAGGCGATCACAGATCGTGAAGCGGTTGTCTTTCAGTTCCGCATCAGCAGCTTACGGACAAACTTTGCTGCAACAGGAAGCATAGCAGGTTTTTCTGACAGGATTTCATGACAGGATCCTACAAAAACGTTAAACTCATCGGCGTTTACTTGAACGGTCAGGAGTCGATTTTCATGACGATCTCGTTAATATTTTGGGCACGTGAGTCAATAGACGATGATGGACAACAGGAGTGAGGGTCATCAACTATGGACTCCCTACCACCTTTAAACCGCATATACCCTCGTAAAAATGAATATGGCTTAAATAATTTTATTTATTCATCATTTCATGAATCTCTGTGAAGATGTACGAAGTTTCAGCGCTGCTCATGATAGCAGTTACCAACAACACTGCTACATAGAAAGTGCCGTAGAAATGAACTGAAATAAGATAACACTGCGGGCCAACGGTAGGCTTCTCATCAAGGTGAGAGGTAATCAGTGGTACCAACTTCACTTTGCTGCAACGCTTCGTTGAAAGTTTCGCTATTTTTTAATAGTCTTCGTAGTCTAAAGAAGCAAAGCCCATTATGTTGCCTTTTGAATATTTATCAACATAGGACATTTGCCTACATTATTTGAAAGTTCGGATCAGTTTGACTGCTGTTTCTTGAAGGCAGCCCCCTTGGATTTTTGAGTTATACTTGCAAGACACTAAAGGAATCTTAGATTCCTAGGTAGGCAAAACATTTTGGCGACCTTATCCGTGCTTAATAAAACATATTTCCCATAAACTTTCTTTCCTGACATTTTGCAAGGATAAAAACATAGTGGAATTATGTATGGAAATTGCAGTCATCTCATTGAAATCGTACCTCGTGCTAGGGAAACACAAATCCATGTCTTAATTAACAGGGTCACCAGACAATTATTGAGACAATGAATACTCATAGAAACGTTTTGTTTATCTCAATTTTTTCAAAGTATTCCCCCGGGCACTGTATGCAGCATTCTATCCTGTGGAACCACTTCTGGAAGCGTCCATGTCACTCAGTTTCCGACACTGCAGATAACTCCTCCTCGCATGCTGCAACCGATTCCTCGGGGGAGAAAATCGGTGACCTCGAAGTCGGTCACATTGGGAACAGGAAGAAATCGCATGGTGCCAGACCGGGACTATGAGATGAATGAGTCAATAGTTTTGCCTCACTTCCTTGCAGAAACTCCATTGTTACATTTAAGGTGTGAGCTGATGCATTGTCATGGTGCAACAAATGTCCCTTAGCCCCTGTCTTTGGACGCCGTTCTTGGATTTTCTGAAACATTTTCGGAAGGAAAAATTCTGCGTACCATTTTGCAGTAACAGTTCTCTTATTTTTGGATACAATGGGTAGCCGTGATCATTTATAGAGAAGAAAGAGGCAACCATTTTCTTTCCCACACTCCTTGGTCTCTTGATTTTGATTGGTGGTATGTCATCAGGGAAAACCCAAATGGAGGACTGGCGATTTGTTTCTTGATCAAACTGATGTTTCGTCACCCTAACAAAATCTATCTTTCGGCCCTGGTGGTGTAGTGGTAAGCATATTTGCCTTCTAAACCCAAGATTGCGGGTTCAACCCCGGCCAGGATTTATGAATTTTCGGGCGTAAAAATCCTAAGTATGGCTACCTTCGGAAGGGAAGTAAAGCCGTGGATCCCCCGTGTCGTACATTTACGGCACGAAAAAGAACCTCAAGCCTGAAAGAAGAGGCCTCTGAGCAAAATTTGTCGGCCGTTTCACGTCCTGAATGAGACGCTGATGACCTGAGGTGTTAAAGAGCGTCCATAAATAAACAAAATGGGGGGGAAAAAAAACCTGACAATATCTGAAACACGGCGAGATTTTCCACAGTTAAAACTTGAAGAAAATTTTTTCGCTAAGATAATCATGAAGGATGTTTGAGGATGTTTGAAACACTCGCTGAAGTATTGCTAATGCCAGCTCAATGTCGTTGTAATTAATCTTGGATATTCCTTAATCATTGTATCCACAGAGGTGACGTTCTTGCAAGCCACTACTGTTGCTGGTCTGCAACTTTTCTCATGATCTTTTAAGATTTTTTCTATATTTTTAACGCCCGTTTTTACTATCGAGGCACCACAAGTGCTGGACACTGATGATGCATAAAATGAAATGATAAACCATGAAAAGATTTTTTTAAAGGAAATGAACATTCCAGGCCTAAGTTTTGGGTACCTCACCGGTATCTGCCATTTATGAGGAATAGGAATACCTGGAAAAAACTAGTCAGGAAGGAAGGTCCTGATGGGAATCGAACCCCAGGCATCCCACTCACGAGTCCGCGCATTAACGACCTCGGCCATCCATGGCGGTTTTAAGAGATTTCCGTCCCCTCTTTAATTCCCCAAACCAGCGTAACACAGAGACACGTGAAGGGGAAAAGTCTCCGAAAGCCCCCTTCAAACACTCAATTGACTGCGTTTCATGTAAGCCACATTTGAAATAGTACAAGATCATCGCACGAAAATGCTCTCTCTGAATCTCCATTGCACTTACAAGAACGTTCATATTTGCTGAAACTAAAACATAAAATTCAGGAAAATGAATATCACAACAGAGCTCTTGCATGCTACCATTACAACACCAACGACTCAACAATTTGGACCTCTGAGCAATCTTTCCCACGGGTTGGCCAATGTTCCGTGGCTCATACTTGTAGAAGAATGTGGCATTGTTAAGCATCAGTATTTTCAATGAAAATTATTCAGAGCAAAGTTATTACTCCTTTTATTCTAAAATACGTTAAAGAACTGGAACAGTATATTCGTAGAAACAAGTAACTTAATGACTTGTACACATCATAAAATGTACTTCATGTTTCACAATATGACAATGAAGATGATGGCGTCTCTTGCAAACGACAGAGATAGAATTGTTAGTAAAAGACAGTCTTTGATTTTGCTCAGTGTAACTACTGTGTTCGCAGTTTGCTTTCTTCTGTGAAATAATATCAACAGACATCTCTTCAACGTACTGCATCTTTGCACCGTGGCAAATCCGAAAAATACTTAAATATTTCACCTGCAGTTTACCTCTAACCGCTTTAATGTTCCCCTTATACCTTTCCTGTATGACAGCTGCAGTTACATAATGGCATTACAATACTCAGCTGTCTGACGTCGCACCTTTGACTTTCTACTACCTGGGTTAATGGTTGGTGGGCTTGTACCAGAACAACACCGCAGGAATTCATTTGATTTCTGTTCGTAATTAACTTTGTAGAAGAGTGTGATTTGATGCCCCACAATACACTAATAACAGCCGCACATGCTACATTAATGCGTACAAATGTTTTATCAAAAGTAACACTTGTGCCTTCAAGCACAAAAATCCCACTCGTTATATAAATTTTGGTAACGGAGGAAATTTAAGTTCAATATGTTGAACTGACACTCACTGTGTTACAAATAATCGTCAAGATATTATAAGCTGGTGGACAAATATATGCTACACTTTTTTCCAAACACACAAAGCCTTCTTCCGTTTGCAAGTCATACACACTGTAGTTGCACTAAATTTTCAAGTATTTCAAGTAATAAGTATTGCAGGAAACTGATTAAAACCGCCAAGTCTTTGGTTAAAACGTGTTTGATCTTGATTAGCATACTTTGTCACTACAAATAAATCTACTGTTACAACACGTCGAGCCTTTATTCATTTTAGAATTAAGCAGTTCACAGTAGTTAAGAAGCCTCTTGACTTTACTCGTAAACTGGCCTGTCTATGCTTAAATACTCAGCTAGCATACCTTAAACAAATACCTCGCAAGAGGTGCATTTTAAATGTCTTACTCAGAGTTGGAAAGATTTATTAGCTTTTAGAGCTTGGTGTATATTATTCTGCAATTTTCTATGAGTTTTTCCTCCATTTTATTTATTTTGTGAACATTTAGAAACAATTTATCTCAGTATATCTTAAGTATTATTGCAGGATGTCATAGGTATTTTCTTTGTGAATTAGGGATACTACAAGAACTGTTCAATAAAGAATTATCATAATTTTCTCGCGCTGAAATTTAACTGCACAAAATGTTGTTAGCTTATGTATAATCTACACGTAGCACTAGTTTTATTGTAGTCATTTCCGTTTCCTATGGGAAGTTTGCAAGCATAGCTCGAAGATGATATAAACATTTTAAATACCGAAGGAAATCGATTTCATAGGACGGTAGACCTAGCGCTACATGCTCTAATGGAAGAAAAAATAAACATTTCTGCCGCCACTATGAGGAAGAATCTATGAATATAATATTGAAACACTTTAAGTAATTCTAAAACCTTCTCTGGGTGACCTGCATACCGTTTATTGCTGAACTAAAGGTCATTCACGTGCAAGCTTGCATGCAGTTGAAGGCGATGTTACAGGAAGATACGGAGGTTCTTTCAAAGATTTTCATTGCTGAAGAAACTTGGCTACATCGTTTAGATCCTGAGACCAAACTGCAACACTCGTATGGAAATTTCCATCTTCACCAATAGAAGTGGTTGCTTCTGCTGGGAAAGATGTGGTCATCTCATTTTTCCGTATTCAAAGAATGATTTACCAACATATGATACCTGCACACACAACTGAACATAAATGTCCTGAAAACTCTGCAAGGCCAGACCACACGCTAAAGTCACATTTTCTGCAACAAGTAGGAAGGATGCTGCATCACGATAATGGACATCTCAGGAGTTGTTGCTGAATACCCCACAAAAAGCATGTGAAGTGCATACCTCACCATTCATAGAGACCAGACATCTCCATGTGAACATTTCCTTTTCACCAAAGTGAAGAAACCGCTTCTTGGAAGACATTTTCCTTAATCAGAAGCAGTGGTGAAGGCTTCAGAGGCGAATCTGAATGATTTGTCAAAAAATAATTTCCAGCGTGTCCTCGAAGACTGACACAAATGCTGCGACAGGTGCATGGACTACTCTGAGAAAATCGTCAAAATCATGAGAATGAGTAAAGATATTCTGAAAAGAGAGAGGGAGAGAATTCTCTAATGAACAGTTGAAGTATTTTAAGACGTTCAAGAAGTATAGGATAATGTTTTATAACCAAGACAAGCGTATGTTAATCAACTAATTGTTGATGAAAATAGCTAAAAGCGCCACCATTGGTGACAAAATGAAAGTTCATTGGAAAATAGCTATTTGTTTGTAAATTCTAGTAATATCTACGATATTATATCAGCTAATATTATTAGCTGATATTTTTCCCTGTTTCTTTTCCGTTGCACAAGAAGTTCGTTCCTAAAAACTTTAAGGGGTGCCAAAATGGCGATTTATACACTGTTTTTCATTTTCAGGTTATGATATTCGAACATGTTCATTTTCCCATTAATTTTTGTATAGGTTTTAAAGCGAATAACAATGGTACATATTTTAAAATGTTTTTAAAATTATGTGACACAGAGTTTTTTACTCTCTTCTGGATCATTGTTCAGTTAAATGTAAATACATTTGTGAATATTGCTCTATAGAGATGATTCTTCTTTTTGTTCAGTAAATAGATAAATAAGCTTATACAAATAAGAAAAATACATAAAGATGAAGAGAAAATGGTGGAGAACTGTCAGCCTGCAGAGTTTGGGGGTTCACTTCCACCTACAAATGTTAATTTTCTTATATTTAATTGCGATTTCTGATCAAATTAATTTTCCATATAAATACTCCATTGTATCAGAAGCTTGTAAGCATAAAACTCGAAATGCTTAAAATTTATTTTAACAGAGTAACAACCAAGTTAATGACAAGGTTAAAATACTATGCACAATCATTTTTTAAAATACAATTTTCACATTTTCAGTACAAAGCACATTATATTTAAAATATTTTAACTTTCTTGCTATTCAAATCAACTTATTTTTCTTCCATCCACATAAAAATATGTTCATAAATACATCATACAATTTTTTTTTTATTTTTAATAAAATATGAGATAAGGGATAAAGCATTTGATAAATTTAATATTGGCGGGAATAGGGCGTTGCAACATGCTATACAGCAGGCGAAGGGAAAATAAAGAAGAGTAATGCAAGACCAATTTATGTCTCAAGTTAGTCGAAAGAATCAGCTGGAAAGTTTCGTACGTAACAAAATTCATGTGGTGAGGTTGGCTTGCTTGGAACCACCTTGCAGCCAGTGGCAGATTTACAGGTTTCCTCAACGTCAGCTGTTTGCTGAGGGTGGAGACACTTCTCGGTTAACGGATTGGACGAATTTCCTCTAAAGGAAGGGTGCTTCCGTAACTTTTATTTTTAATTACGGACGCTGTTTAACACCTCAGTTCATCAGCGTCCTATTCAATTTGGGGTGTGAAACGACCGGTAAATTTTGCTCAGTGGTCTGTTCTTTCAGAATTGAGGTTCTTTTACCTGCCGATCAGCGGCTTTTCTTCCCTTCCGAAGGAAGTCATACTTAGGATTTTTACGCTGAAAAAAGCCATGGACTCTGGCCGAGATTGAACCCGCGATCTTAGGTCTACGAGGCAAGTATGGTCACCACTAGAGCTCCAGGACCGATTCTTTCTTAACAAACTGCTGAGAAAAGTGGTAATATTTAAACACTGTTGTGAGAAAATAACTGAAGTGAAGACAGCGAGAAGCGGAAGCAAAATTACCGGGTTTTGAAGTAAATATACATTTTGTATAAAATTATTGCGTATATAAAACATAAGAAGCATTGTTATAAATAAAGCAAGAAAATGTTCCAAAATATAAGTGGTGTCATATTGTTATATAGTTATGAAAATAAAAGTATTGCTAAAACGTTTAGTTCACATTATAGAGTGTTTTTCAGAGTAATTTCAGGAACTAAGACGTCAAAAATAGATAAAAACATAAGAAAGAGTCATTATATTAACGAGTAATAGAAAATATAGAATAGATGAATAGTCAGAAACATGTAGGGCTATCTATTGAAGGACTAACCAACGCATGCTGGCTGCTAGTGCGCTTGGTACTGGGTTGCCAATTTTGAATTGTGACAATAAGGGATCAAAAAGTGGGAGATATTTTACGTTTAATCAACATTTACAATTTAATGATTCGTAGAAGCCAAAGTATTGTTAACATTTATTTGTAATTACATCTATACAAATAGAAAATTGCTGCAGGTTTTGTAATTAATTATAATGAAACGCATTTACAATATTAAAACTTTAAAAATTATATACAACCTTTTTAATAATTAAATCGCTTATTGTTTATACAGAGTTTGCGTTTTGAGTTATATACATATACTTTTTATAACCTGGAGCATTTTTGTAATTGAATGACTGAAAGTAATAACTTATTTTAAGCAGGTAGCGCTTAAATAAATAAAACAAATTCCGGGATCCGAGATTTTGTTCAAAACATGGGAGAAATATGGGATTTCTCGGAAAATACTTGTTAGTTGGCAATCGTATTGTCCTCACAGAGCGAGTTATTTCTTTCAGGATAGCCTAAGTTCACTGACAAAGTTAGCCTGTTTAACAAAGAAATTTAATGTAAAAAGTGCATATTAACACTTTTCAAAACATCCCACTAATATCGTACTGTGCGCTTCAAGGCATCATATATTTTCTGTTAACGAATTTCTTTGACTGTTTTGTTATCAATGTAGTTAATCTATTAAAAATAACGACTATATTGGAACAGAGCGCAATAATATTTAAGTTAGTGTTCAAACTACAAGAGCTAAATTTTAGTTTTGATGAAACTTAAAAATAATTAATCAATAAAATGAATAAATGGCGTTTGCTATTTATCTGGCGATATATTCATCGTGAAAGATATTTCAAGACATACGGCATTTCATTATATTTATAGGAAAGAGTTATTTCCTAAAATAAGGACATAAAATCGGAACAAATGCGGATAACTCTTGTGCTGTCATCATAACTTCACGATTTAGACCGCAGGTCTGTTCCAAAATTGAAAAAATGATACTGTAATCTCTTGGTTAGTCCTCAAAATATTCCACAGCCCAGTGGTCTATTGTATGTTGGGTTTATAACCCATTCTGAGGACATTCAAAATATTTCAGGACCTTTAGAAAGAAAACAGTCGGCCGATTCATACATTGAAAATTGGAATTGTGGGTTTATGAAAATGACTGTATTCTGTTATATTTAACCAAAAAAAATGCATTTATTTAGTTAACAAGCCATCGAAGTCTAAAGGACAAGAGATCGGTGGTTATCTTTCTAAATCAATAAGTACATTTGAAATTTTCTCCAATAACCTTAAAGCAGAGCATATTTGTTGTTAAATGGTTTGTTTTTGAGTTACATAGTATTAAGTGCTGTTTTTTTTTTTTGCACTAAATTTACTGAAAATGCAATTTTTCTTAGAAGCACTGCTTAGGTTTGTGACCATGGCATTTTAAGTGAATTTAATCAAAGATAACAAAAAATGTGTACTGCCTTTGACATGAAAACATGTTTCCGACAGAAACTGGACATTTTGACCATCTGTTTTAGGTAATGTGAAGAGGTGGGTGATAGACATAACTTAAAATTAGGAAACAAAGCACTTACAGATCTATGTTAACATAAACAACAGTTATTTGTATGTATTATAAAAACAGTTCCGAAATTATGACTCGTATTTATAAAAAATCAGTATAGTATTATATATTTTTCAAACTTTATGATGGCAAACTTTCCTAATGAATATTTCTTCATTTTAACATCATATATTAAAGTTCTGAGGGCTATAAGGAGATCATATACTCACAGCTACTTACTATTTCATCTCAAACATTAAAATATACGAAAATTATATCTGAAGAACAATATTCTGCTTTCCAAGAATTGGGAGCTGTGAATAATTGTGAACTTGTTTGTGTAGAGGAAATTCGGCTGCTTTACAAACCAGCATAACACATTTTTCCAACATGTGTGCATGGCTTTCTTTGAAGATCAAGAAGAAGAAAGGTGGACGAGTGTGACAGAAAACAGCTGTGGTGTGCACCCCACAACATTCCTTTCTTTCACCCTCCCACAGAGAGAGGGTCTGCACTTCCCTTCCATAAAGATCCGGTCCTTTGGTATTTCTTCGGCAGCTGTTCCAAAACAAGTTTACCTTATCACTGGAACAGGTCATTTTGGGCATTTACAATTTTTAAAGTTTAAATTTTTTAGAGTTTAAAAGTTTATGTAGTTTAATTTAATATGCCAAAAACAACTCTTTTCAAAGAGAAGATATTTTAAAAATCTACGGAAAAAGGTTTGAATTATGCTCTATAATTAATTCCCTTTCTTCTGCCTCTTACAAAACGTATCTGCAGCTTTGTGAATATTGAATCAATAAGAAAATCATGAACTAAACTCAGGTAAAATATTAGAAAGATTTATAGTTAAATAAATGCAAAATACTATAGAATGAAGGTGAACTGTTTAAATCTGATATTCTATTGTAATTTTTGTTTATTCTGTTGAGTATTGAATCAGTTTATTCATCAAAATATTTACAAAAATAAAGTGTCTTAACCGTTTGTAAGTGTCAGCCTAATTTAATGGCTGCTTGGGAAAATTTTCAATGATTTGCATTGGAAGAACAGACTTGCACAATCAACTAGTCTATTTATGTAAGTACAAATAATAATACACAATATGAGATATGACATTTAAAAAATAACATTATTAAATTTACAGAAATAGCAGTAGTAACAAAACAGATTAGGTTGATAACTATTAGGGATAAAATATGGAATTTGCACTAGCTTGAACACAAAAGCAAGCTCCATCCGGCATAGCTACGCATGGATTTGTATTTGAAATATATTTTTGCCAGCAATTGTTATGAAAAATTATTCCTGTACTGAGGAAACTTACAGACTCTGGCAACGCTGTAAGGTTAACACGCCACACTAGTGCGTTTCTGTAGTGATCTTCATATTACTGAAAATGTGATAGTGAAAAGCATAGCTCGAATTCCATTTTCTGTTAATTGCAGGGTAACTTAAAATAAGTTGTGCAGTACAAGGAACAACCAATCTGTCAGTTGGCTCTTACAGAGCCCAGTTGTTGATAAATGTGTCAAAGGGGGGGGGGGATAGGATACTACAAATAACTTTCAACCAATTATAAATAAAAAAGGCTTCTATTTATTCTCTACACGCCTGTATGTTTATCTGAGCAGTGGACATGTATGTCTCTCCCTGTGTTTCCTTGTTTAAGCACTAACAGTACTCCTAAAGGTGGGAGTGCAGTTAATTTTAGGAAAGTCAATAATGATGTCCGAGTGTTAGATATGAGCACAACTATGATGAATGTTATTTAATAATTGTGTCGTACTAGTAATTTTACTACTTTATGCTGGCCATACCACATGATACTTGTGACGCGACTCAATATAAATCTTGCATTCCGTACTTTAAAATAATTGAAAGTAAACAACAATAAAATAGACTAAAATAGATTTTTTCTTTCACTAACATTGAAATAAAATAATTGAAAATGGGAGAGTATCTGCTCAATGTACTCAAAATGTAAACATCACGTATAAACAACAAACTCTAAAACAACGATTCTGCATGGAAGCAACATTGTACGTTTAAAAATAATAATAAATGACATTTAAAAACTTGTGTTAAATTTTAAAGGGGATTTATTATTTTCTTTCCTTTCTTTTTACATTTTTACGTAGCTGCATAGATAACATATGTTATTTTTTGGACATCAGATACTGTTCTTTTGTGTTTTCATCTAAACTAATATAAACGTCCTCCATGTTTGCTGTAAAAAAAGTCATTAAATTAAAAAAATATTTTTTTAGGTCCTTATGTAATTACAAAAGAACAATATAAATTATTCTTAATAGTTCGGAACAGAAGTATTGTTAAGACATTCTTCAGTATGTATGTAAATGAATTACTGGTCAGTTAACCACAATTTCAACGATTTAGAATAACTTTTTTGTCTTTAAATGTATGTCATGTCATTAAGAAAATCGCAAAACTTTTGCTCAATTCTTTGAAACGAAAGAAACACATGCAAAAAGGGATAGTAACATTACTGGCTTCGGTTAAGCTCAGCAAACATAACTATGGCGGCGTGAAGTGACGTTAAGATTTCATTTAAATTTGAATACAGTATCATTTCTTGAAGTACAGAGATGGCCATGATAAGACATTTAATTTGATTATCAGATGACTTTGAACAGACTGTTATAACACCTGAAAGTCGTGAACATGTTCGAAGGAAACTGAGGAAGTTTTTAATAAACAAAGTAGAGACAAAAGTCTTTTGAGCATGCCGGTCTGAGCTCAGATACATATTAAAACTGCTCCATGCAGGAATATCATTCTGCCAAGCGATTTCGAGAGGATGGAAGTGTCTCGAAATTATACTAATACGAGTAACTCCAGTTTACTATTAACAGCATCTGAAAATGTATAAAATGTCAAGTTACTTGTTGCAAATGTAAAAAATATTTTTTTCTTCTGAAGTTCGATTTTCATTTGCAAACCTATGCCATTTAGGGACATCCACAACACTTGGCTTGCAGACAAAGCTCGTGTTTATGTTAATTGGTGCAAAATAACAGATTGTGGAATATTTAAAATTCTGCATCATTTACAAGAAATAGAAATCCACTAGGAAAATGTTACAATCTAGCAATGAACCGAAGTTAGATATTCTGCCAACTATTTAAACGTGAAAAATTATATTCCCTCTCAGTTATTAGTTATTTATCTATGGACACTCTTTAACATCTCTGGTCATTAGCATCCCATTCAATTCAAGGCGTGAAACGGCCAATAAATTTTGTTCAGAGACTTCTTCTTCCAAGCTTGATGTCCTTTTACATGCCATAAATTTACGACATGGGAACAACGACGTTTCCTCCTTCCAAAGGCCGTCATACTTTTGCTTTTTAAGCCTAAAGAAAAAAAAAATCTTTTGATCCTGGCTGCTTTTAACCCGCGACCTTGGGACTACGAGGCAAGTATGGTTACCACCAGACCACCAGAACCGTCTGGGTTATTAGTAAAGAATTTGTACACGAATATTCCAGAGTTTATGCAAGATGTAGCAATATCACCAATTCTAAACATTTTCTGAATCGTGTAATTTCAAACGAACTTCCTGTAGTGTATCGCTTAACACTACTGGCCACCTTGCAGTTGGAATTTAAATTTTTGTGAATATTTGTTATAGGGTTTCCTTGAGTGCCAAGTTTTAATTGTAGAGTATCGAATATACAAGAATTTCGGCAAAAAATATTGGAAAGCTACAGGTCTATAGACGTGGAACAATATTGGAGAGGTGTTTCTAATTCAATTCATGTCTGAACTTCGTCTCAGCTTCTTTTTGTCTTGTTTTTTTAAATTTTTTCTTTCCATCTTTTTTGCCGTCCCCTTTTGTCTTGTTTTCCTATGACCTTGTAATGATCAAACATTTTGGTGAATCTATTGTTCATTTTTAAACATGATTATGGGATACACACACACACTTTTACTTCTAACAATTTTGCATATGTTTCACATTTTCCTTTTCTATAAAAATAAGAACTATTAAAATAAAATGTTGGATAGTTAATATTTAAAAGTATCCATTTTTATAAATTAAAAAGTATTCTTTTATGTTATGGATGTTTGAAATTATTAATTCCATTGTTAGATTTAATTAAAAAAACGTCTACAAAATTATTCCGAAAGTTTTGAATTTTTCTAAATAATTCTTTCTTTATTACAAAGTTAACATCTAAATCTACAAACTGAATCTCAACAGTTAAAATGTTTACAGTGCAAATGTAGGCAAGATTTTTTTTTTCTGAAAATTGGATTAAAAAAAAAAGTATGCATTATAAAACAACTGTATTTATTTTATTGCTATTATTATTTTATTTATTTTTTTCGATTAACTTAAGATGAAGACTGCGGTTTGGATTGTTGACCTCAACAAAAGGAATATCAATATCAACGCTCACACAGCAACGCTTTTGTAATATTTATTATTTTTAAATTCGCGTTTTTTTCTTCCAATAATGCACCTTACTTTTATCCACAAAAGGGTTGCTACCACATTCAAAAATCAACAATACATTTGGACAATTACTTCCGGTTTGTAGCACGCCTACCACACTGCTAAAAGGTTCACCACACTTATAGATAAAAACAAATTCATTGACAGTATGAAATTTAAACCAACACATTATGAATAAATTAAAATGCTTTCAAATAGGGTTAGAGGCCTAGCTGCAGTTAATATATAGGTCTAACGTAATACCACGTGTTTCAAATTCAAATCTATTTAAAAGGTGTCATTTTTCCCTGAAGCTGAATATACCCCCTTAACACATCTTTGATTTTTCCAATAACGGTTTTTTTTTAACCTAACTTTTATCTATAATAGTTATTTTCAAGGCTTAAAATAATCAAGGTATTCAAAATTGCTAACTTGTTTGATTTGTTTGTTTGCTATTAAATCCTTCGTTCCCCAGTGAATAGCTGTATTTCAGTTTTAATTTACTGACGCATAAAAATGATCTGTATCAAATACAAGTCATTAACTGATTCTTGCCATTATTCTTCAATCTTTATAATGGAGTAACAACTTGGTCGCCCGCAGAAATAAAATTTATCATTGATAATTTTCATTATATTTCATAAACAAATTGCCTTTCTATCTATAATCATATTGCTTATTATTAAACTTTTCTTTTTATAATTTAACGTGAAAATGTTGCAATAAATGCATGCAAAGGTATGCTGAAAAAACATGAAATCAATAGATCATATTTTAAAGTATAGTAGTGGGACATGGGTATTAAGAACGGAATATAAAAGGGGAATAAGAAACAATGCAGACAAAATAATTAAGAACATAGTAACAGCTTAGCATTCGATAGGGTTATCAGAAGTAAACTATGGGAAAATTTAGATAATAAAAGTATTTGCAAGCATCTCATCTAGAAAAATATTAATAATAAAACTTATATGTATGTATGTGTGTATGTGTGTGTGCGTGTGTGTGTGTGTGTAACAATCGAGCTAGTTAATATAAGAAAAATTATATGGATGTAAGAAAAGCGTGTAAAATGTCCCCGATTTTGTTCAATTTATATATTGATAATGCTCTTGATAATGGAAGCAAATACTTGTTTAAAGCATTGATAATAACTGAAACAAAAGGAATGTTGTGTTATCACTTACTTGCGCAAATGACTAAGTAGTAAAAACTATAAATGAAGAGACGTTACAAAAAGGAGAAAATGAAGTGAATCAAATAGGCAAGAATACAATAAGACTAGATCTGAAAATAATGAAAAGCAATGACGCTTAGAGAACACTCCGGAAAGTCAAAACTTCTAGAATAAAAAATTGTGTAACGTGTAAACTATTTTAATTATATAGGCTGTAGGATCTATTATACGGGAGTAGATATTCGTAAAAAAAAATATAAAGATTTAATTGGTTCTGTGGCACAATAAAAAGAAAACTGAAAAATTAAACATGGAAATAAACTTTAATTTTTATAAAATAATGTCTATATCAATATTCGTATATAGTAGTTTTTTTAATAGTGTTTAACGTCCATTTTTGCTACTGGGGCACCATAGGCGGTGAACATTGATGATACATTAGATGAAATGATGTTTAGGAAAAGGATTTTTTTAAGGCAGGAAACGTTTCAGGCATAAGTTTAGGGTACCTCCGCGGCATTTGCCATTTATGAAGACTGAGGAGAACCTGGAAAAAAACCTCAGTCAGGGAGGACGGTCCTGGCGGGATTCGAACGCCTGACCTCCCGCTCACGAGTTCGCGCCTTAACGACCTCATCCACCCATGGCGGTCTGTATTGCAGTGAATGCAGGGTATTAAATAGAAAAGTTGAGTGCAGGTGCAAGCAACCAAAATGAGACACTGTCATATAGAATAAGATATGAAACAAATAGGAAATAATTGGAAATATTGATATAACAAAAGTCTAGAAACATATAAAGAATTGACTGAACTACGTACATAAAATAGAAACAGAAAGACTGCCAAAGAGAGTCTAATGTAAAAGTATGAGGAAGAAGAAAGAAATGAATATAACAGAAACGATAAGAGACTGTCGCAACAACAGATGTCTTAAGAATTTAGCGGTCAATACACTTTGAGAGTCTGTCGTCGCCTTTAGTATTACGAAAACAGACATCTTTAACAGCATAAGTTTAGGAGATGTTCAAAGTGATACTTGAGACACATCTTAGCAGTATGAAAGAAAATTTTCATTGCACTGTTTTTAGAATGGATGGTCTGGGCAGGATACTTTCGGTACATGAGCCTTGCTCACAGCTGGCTCTTTGTGCTTACGCCCCAATGGTAGCACCTCCAGGAGGAAGGGACAAGGTGAGGGAGACGCAAGGCGGTAACTTGGCGGATGCAGATGGGGTTCCTAATATGTTTCTAGATAGAACATCCCAATGCAGGTGAGCCTCCCCCCTCCCGATTTGTGCAAGCCCCTCAGATGGTCTACTTGCTTCCATTCCAGACACTGGAGCAGAAACCTTTCCAAAGCAAAGCCACCATCATATCGCGCCAGTCACCCTCGTTTGGCAATTTGGACCCTGTAATGAAACCAACGGAATGAAAAGGGAGAGCGGAAGATTCTTGGAACGTAAATATCCATCCCAGCATTCCGTAAGTGACGTGAAGAAGCCACGTCAGGACCCAGGAGCTCCCGTGCCTCAGGCGTTACTTGTTACACCTCTGGGAACTTTTCCACTCTTTTCACTGCCCTCTTTATTTCCAATGCTTGCTGATGTTGGTCTCAGAGTATTATTAAGGCCATGCTCTGCCCAGGTATGTTTACAGGCAGCTCTTTGCTTTTTGTGTGCTTTCATTCTGCAATTTTGGTAAATATAAAAACGCTTATTTCTGTGAAAGCACGGCCTTTAGGAACTCTCGCATATTTTCTTTCTCGAGTAACGGTCGGGTTCTCTTCCCTTTCCCTTATTTCTGCTTCTATCAGCTTCCCTTTTATCATCCGATTCTCTAGTGCCTCCCTACGGAATCCCTGAATGCGCTGAATAACTTTTCTAATTTAAAACCTTCTCCCATCCGTGTTAACCGTGGCTTTAAAATGTGCTTGGTAACGACCTTGAAAAATGGGGGATGACGTGTACAAATTAGGGTTCGGAAGGGGAGAGGAGGGGCGGGGGATTATTAATTAGTTGGAGCAGCAGGAAATCTCGTAATACTCCCGCTGAGCGGACAGTATTCATACCCCGGCTTGCGTGTATGCTGTCAGGAACATGTGATACTGGCACCAAAACTGACACAATTGCTGAATTATGTTCGCCCCGAGTACTGCGAATCAATACGGCATTACGTACGTAAACTGCCCTTGTCCATTTCACGGAACTCTGCATGTTTTGGAGATTTCAATGCACGGGAAATGTGAACGCTATTGAAAATGTTTGTGCCACGTCCTAATGATTTGATTTCTAACGTTATTACCCTGGGGCTTTATTTCACCCGGTGATTAACTTAATTCAGTGGCGTTGCTGGGAATGTAAATATGGGCAAGCGATTATAACATACTTAAAATATACTGTAGCAGGTGCTAAACAAACTTGGAGATAACAAACACACTCCACAATGACTCAAACAATACCTATACCAAAATGTCTAAAAACTTTCACCTTGTTTCTTGTAATTAGAAAATACAGGGAGTTTTTGTTGGACTGCGACGCTCCCCTCACATTGACAATTAAATTAATTTTTGTTCTGTGGTAACTATTGAACACAATGCTAAATAAAATTTACTTCACTAAAACGCTGTAATTAATAACAATGCAGTTCCACAGAACACACTGAAAAAGCTGTCTGGAAGTTGCAGCAGATCCTGATGCTATTGGGTAGTATATAGTAAAATAATTATATACAGTTTCCAGTTGCAGTGCTGTTCTGATAGTCTTAATTCATCCGCCAGTAATATTGTTAGTATAAAATGTGAAATAACGCGTCATTATAAGTCATTTCATTCATTACTACAGATTTACACCAACAATAATGACATTCAATGTAAAGATGTCGCGGGAAGATCATTGCAGTCAAAGCGACAATAAATAATAATAATAATAATAATAATAATAATAATAATAATAATAATAATAATAATAAGACGAACAGCATAATCAAACTCAGTTTGGTTTCTTGCCAAAATATTTGCACTACTAACAAATACGAAAACTATTTACCTTGTGTTACTGAACTTAATAAAATATATGGTTTGGTTGCGTTTGCAATTTAATACTAAATATGCACATACTAAGAATTAGGAACTAAGCTACAAATCGTAAGAATTTTAAGCATTACGGGATTAAGTGCCGTAAACTATAAATATTCTAATTTTCTTCGTCATATCTAATGCGGAAAAAATAGGCACTTGCATAAAGGTCAGATGTTAAGTTATTACATAGGCAACAACTCATTACAGCATAAAATTAAAACTTTATATATGCTTTTCTTTACTAAAGTTGTACGAGAGTTGCAATACTGTAAGATTATGAGTCAATAAGGACGAGATCTGGTCGATAGGCCATTTGGCCCTCATACGTGGCTAACTGGGACGCACAATATAAGGGAGAACCTGCAAGTCGAAATCTTGTGATATGTAAAGGTCTTTATGGAACATAAAATCTTTTGTTATCACAAATTCCATCGATGAAAAGGCAACTTTACCTTAGAAATCTCGTCTAGCAAAGATCGCGACAGAGGAATGTTGTATGCTAAGGTTCTGAGGCTTTACTGTTAGCTGTAAAAGCCAGTCGATAACTTGGTAGTTCTGTATTATTTAATAGTCGCGGGACTGTATATGTACCTAGTAGGAAGACGGCACTTTAAAACAGTTGTATATTACATATAATTCCCCGTTTGCCGTTTCATGGATTCCTCTGGTTATAAATGCGATAAGGTTTTGGTCTCCCGGGCTTTAAGCTCGCACGGGCAAAACGACGGTATAAAAGGCAGGGCAAAGCCGGAAATTTAGATGCAAATGTGGGCCTTACGTTTCACAATAAGCATGGGAATGGCTCCCTCCCCGCGCTCACTGGGGCAGCGGTGGTATCAAATGAAATGGCTCTTCATAACCAGAGCTTGATGAGAAGTTATATGCACATTACTGACTACTGCTGGAGAATTCGCGCATGCGCCTACCTAACTCTGCTCTTCCGTGATTATATTCTATGGTATCGAGCTCAGATGCCATACGTTCTTGTTCCTTTTACCGTAAAATTTAACTGCACTTTTTTTTTAATACATTCTCCTTGTTCATTATTATCCCAAAATTGTCGTATCATAACAGAAGCAAAATCCGATCTCTTGGTGCACCATCCTCAGCCAGGTTGTAAACAACTGTACCAAAACTTTCTTTTATTACGTTTAAATAAAGAGTGATCAACCCACGCCGTCAATCAAGAGTGTGCAGTTTGTGAACCACCTAGTGTAAGTTAAAGAATACTCGGAATCTATGAACATGCCAATCAATACAAGAAACAAACAAACAAATAAAAAAACCTAGTCACGTTCGGAAAACCTCAATAATTATCAGCTACAGCTACTTACTAGCAATAATAACACACCAACTAACTGCGCGGGTGGCAGTGTTTTTTTATGTACAGAGTGTGAAAAACATGTACAAAAATTTAGAGTAAAAAGGGGGTCAAAATAGTTGTATTAAAAACGACATAAACGGTCTCAAGACACTTAGTTGTGGTGCTGCTGCAGTTAACTCCAAAACAACAAAGTTTTATTTATTATGTCTAAAATGACAGAACTCCATTTTACCTCAAAGTATGTAGGTTTATAGTTTTAACTACTTTTAACTAATGCAGCAACTTTTACTAATTCGTGTCTGAGTATTAGTAGGTTAACATTGCATGATTGTAAATAATCAACAATGTGTAATGAATGTCCCAGTCAAAAAGTAAAAGAGGCACTGTTTGCACATTTACACATTTGACCAGCATAGCATTTTATGTTGAACCTATAAAAGTACTGAAACAGCATTTATATGACGCATCTCATATTATTTATTGTTTATATGATTTATTTTTCTTATAAATTATATAAATAGCATTCAATAATTTAAGAGTATTTTAGCATAATTGTAAATCTGTCTTATTATTTTTATTAAGAATTTGGGTTATATTTGCAATGTTTTATATATAATAACGCATGCATTTGTGTAAATCAAAGTGAATGGGGAAATATTTATATTATTTATTTGGTTTATTTACGAACGATCTTTAACATTTCAGGTCATCAACGTCCCATTCAATACAGAGCGTGAAACGGCCGATAAATTTTGCTCAGAGGCCTCTTTTTTCAGGCTTGAGGTGCTTTTATGTGCCGTAAATCTATGTCACGGGACCCACGGCTTTACTTCCCTAATGGGGAAATGGGAAAACTCAGCAGGATGAGAAATAGGCAGAGGTTAGAGGCTAGAAATTAACAAATGTAAGGCCTTAGGTGGATTTAATGACCAAGCCGAGCGCGATGTATTATTATAATTTGGACTCTGTGCGCGTAGTCGGCACCAAAATGACGGATACCAACCAATAGACATTTAATATTTTGAAAATGTAACGGTAGCAGCAACTGTGAGCGTATGTGTGAGGCCCCCGGAAGAGAAATGGAGCACATGTTCGTTATGTTTACAGTACATTCATAAAGGTCACGTACTATGTTCTCAGTTTCTGCTCAGTTGAGGTTTAGGGGTGACTATGTTCTCGCGCGGTCATGAATTTATTTATCATCAATTTAGTATTTAAGATATTCTTGTTTTTTTGTTTTTTGTTTTGTTTTGTTTTTTTACTTTTGTTTAGCTACGATTAATGCTTGCTTCTCAGTTAAGTTCGTATTAAATATCGCTAAAACGCATCTAAGGAAATGTAAATATCGTGAAGTTTGTGAGCGTGGTAAATTTCTGACCGTGAACTACATTTTGAGCAAACCGTAAACCCGTGGACAGGTAGAAACAAGCCCAAGTTCATAATAACATTCCTCCGCTACCAATTTACACAATCGGAGGTACAGGTGTCCTACCAGCCAGCAGAATGTAAGTATCGCCGAAAATGTATGCAAAATAATAAACAATGGAATGCCGCGTTAAGTTGTCTTTGCTTCTTTAATAAATAAAATCACATCCTCTCCTAGTCCTTTGGGCAGGACTTACAAAATACAGTGACAAACCCGTGACTGTTGCTGCGAAACCATGCAACAAGGCATTAACCTTGCTGGCACCCACATTATTGCGGTAGCAGCATCAACCTTAAACTCGCTTCAACACGTATCTTTTAAGTTTTCCATGTACGGTAAATTTTATGGTGGTAAAAGGTTGAAGAATTTCGAGGTTTGACGGTCTTTAATACTTGATAAAAAGTGTTGGTATACTGCCGTGTACTGCTACTCCTCCATGGGGTAGTCAGTCTTTCAATGTTTTTCTTAAGCAGATTTTGAAACTGGGATCCAAATTCCACATTGTGGAGAACCTCGCCTTTGACCCAAGATAAGCAGGTGTGGTTTGAGTTTTGTATACGTAATTCCATATGTGTGTTGCAAGGGGGTTGTATTTATCTTGTAATGAGGTAAGAAAAGCATGGAAGTCTCAATAAATGTGTACGCTTTTGTTATGGTTAGTGCATCACTGCACTGCCTGGCCCAAAGCAAACAACTGAGCCTAAAAACAGAGGAAGTGTTTGCCAATTTTATATTTTGTTTTAACAATTTCGAAGTTATTTTTACTATTATGAAAGAACAACCTTTAGACCATAAGTTCTTCTTTTTTGACTATGTGGGTGCCGTCTGTGCAGATAAAGTAATATTACATTCTTCGCAGTTTTTCTTGTATCACTGGATCTTTATACAGCCCAAGATGACTTTATTTTTCAATCGCATGTTCCGGTAGTGCCCGGGAACCTTGACATTCTTTCTTAAGAAAGCTTACATTTCCATTATAAATAGCTGTTGGAAATAGAGACTCCACGTCAGGAACAACGAGGGTAGCGTAGGTAGAATTCTCTTTATATTAACTTAAGTTTATTTAGAGCTCAGCATTTGCTCAAAGCATCTTGATAGAGACGCAATAGGGAAGAAATGTTTCGCAGCTGCGTGGTAAAGTGAATTGAGACTCCCATGTTTTATGGATGGTGAAAACCTCTGACAACACAACAACTTACCTTTTATATATATAATTTATTCTGTAAAATGCATGCCTTAATATTAATTATTTGTAGTTCAAGTACAGTACTATATATTACAGTTCTGAAACCGACTTGTGTCACTACACTCGGTTACAGTGCGCGACTTGTGGTTATATTCATATGATTGCGCCACCGTCACTGATATTGTTTACGTTTGATTAGCTAGATAGAGACATGCGTCACATCGCAACATATCTATGAAGCAGCCTGAAGCATCCAAAACCATTCGTCCTATATCAGCATACTTAATACCAAGCCCTCTTACTTATTTATAAATTATTTGTAAATATTTTATCAGCATCCTATATAGATCAAAATTAATGGCGCATACTGAAAACGGTTGAATGTATACGATAATAGAAGCAAAACAGTTAAGTAAACACGGGTCCGCAACGAGCTATGTGCAAGATAATTGCAAAAGTGCGTTTACAAGTCGCTATTGATTCCATTAAGAAACGTTCTAGTTAGTACAAATGAATTTTAAAAGTAGACTTTTTGTTTAATTTCCATTCTAAGTTGGTTCAAAATTCACTCCTAGTTTAACTTAACAAGGAATACAATTCCACTTTATGTATGTGTGCTACATGTTATGTACCGTACACTGCTATCTGTTAAAGTCAGTGTTCAAGGTGTCCTTGCATCTGGTTGCAATAATGCACTCGAGTTTCGAATTCTTTCAAACATCCCCAGGTCACCTCGGAATTCTTGACAAGCATGTCCAATTGTCTGCTCCAGTACTTCAACCATTCAACGGGAGTGCTGTACAGTACTCTTATGAGGTGACCCCTGAGAGAAAAGTCCAAAGGATTGAGACAGGTGATCATGGAGGCCAAGGTACAAGCCCTCCTCGACCATATTGGATCTTATCTCTACGTTAGATGTCTTCTTACAGTAGCAGCAAAATGTGCCAGTGCTTCATCATGCATGTACCACATACTCCGACTTTGCTCAAGGAAAACACCCTCAAGCAATTCTGGAAGATTTCACCGCAGAAACAGAAGGTACCTCCGTCCATTGAGTTTTCTTGGAAGAATGTATGGTCCAATGAGACGATCATCTAGTACCCCTTACTACATTGAATGAGAAAGTTGCTGATGTGGTGACTCGTGAACAGCATGTGGGTTTCATTCGCACCAAAAATGTGTATTGTAATTAAAAATACCATCGCGTGTGATCTCTGCTTCGATTGTAAATAAAATGTTATCTGTAAAACGTGGGTTGACTACATCCTGTTGTTGCATCCGCTTACAAAAGTTCACTTTAGGACCAAAGTCCGGATCACTGAGACATTGAACTCTTTGTAGGCGGTAAGGGTACAGTGAATTAGCTTAGTACAGGCACCTGTGTGACATTCTTCTCATGAAGTTCCTAGAGACACTTGTACTGCTTCCAATGTCATATCCCCAACCTCAGGCGTAATGCTGCAGGCCTCCCTGCTCCTCTGCCACGTACGAAACTACCCTATCTCTGAGGCGCTGACGGATCCTTGTAAATGTGCACTTCGGGTGTCTTCGATCACGGTATTCTTGACGGTACAAACCTGCAGCCTCCCGTGCATTGCCGTTAGCCCTACCACAGATGAAATGCCTGCCCGCATACTTGACTACGTACAGTTCAGCACACCTGACACTGTTCAGATAAGTGATCTGGCAGTGTACTGTACACATTGTCTGTCGTGTATGGTTTGATAACAACATCACCCGTTGGCAATGTTCGGTTTTGTAAATAACGAGCCGCTTCTAAGTGCGCACGAGTGACGTCAGAAGCACACTTTCGCATAATAAATCATTTCGCACACGACTTGTTTGCGGACCCATGTTTACTGAAACTGTCTTACTTCTATTATCGTATACTTCCAACCGTTTTAGTTTGCGCTATTAATTTTGAGACATCCTGTACATTCTAGCATTGTATTGTTGCCACTGCAATAAATACACACTTACTATTAAATACACTCCTACTATTAACGTATTCGTTCTATGGCACGAGACTTTTCATTTAACTGCTTCAATCTCAAATATTTCTACTGATTCTAGCCGTTGTCAGTTGTCAACATGATATATGGGGTCATGTTCTTGACGCTCTGTGCATTTCCCTTAAAAAAAAATCTAGAGTCTTTAAAAACACTCCTTTACTTTGATATTTTGATACTTAACATCGATACTTAAAAGAAAGGCATTTTGTACTGAAACATTTGTAACATTTTGCTCTAATAATTATTATTTATACAGGCATTATTTTAGTACATCACAAATCGATGTTAAAAGTAAGTTTGCTATCTGGTGTCTAAGATCAGTGAGGAATAGCACAAACGAATAAAATCCTCCTGAACACGTTTTTGTAACCGGGTTCATAAATTTTTAACATTTTTTTATTAACTGTTTCCTTCCGCCAAATCTAATCCTATTCTACCTGGATAAATTACATTTAATAAGCAACTTTCTTGAAAAGAAGCTCACTAAGGACTTGATTGATTTTAAAACAATGCACTGTTCTACACAATTTTTGCTGAATGAAAACTGTTAATATTTTTTATTCTTTAACACATGGGATCTCTCATACCAGTCTTAGTTTTCTTTCATCTCGCTACGGTTTTTCAGAAATCGGTAGTATAGAAAATAACAGTTTTTATTATTTGTACATTGAGCAGACACATAAAATAAATATTCGGAGTGATATAAAAAGTAAATAAATTGTTAACTTTGTGAATGAAACGGTAGGGCTAAATCAGATCATTGGACCATAAAAAATTGACTACAAAGGAGCAATTTAGTTCCTGGAGAAAAAAATGTGAACTATTGCTCTTCTTCTTCTATGTTCTTCTTCTACCATTCCATATTAAGTTAGGCCTGATGAAGCAATTTGTTACTGCTCTGAATAAGGGTAGTGATTGTTTCAACTTTCTTGTTACAAAGCTCCCACAGAAAACTGAAGCTAAGATAGCTGCAGGTATTTTTAATGTACCCCCAGATTCGTGAGCCTATGCTGGATGAGACCTTTCCTCAATCGATGTCCGAGCTAGAGAAGTCAGCAGGGATGACATACGAAAAAGTGACATAAAACTTTCTTGGTAACAAGAAATCTGAGAACTATAAACAAATTGTGTAGGAAATGTTACAACATTTTAGAAATCTAGGCTGTAGAATGAGTGTTAAAGTATTTTGTCACCAGCCATATTGATTACTTCCTTGCGAATCTTGGTGTAATGCGTGAAGATCAAGGGGAGCGGTTTCATAAAGACATTAAAACAAAAGAAACCCGCTAAGAAGGATTTTGGTGTATGTCGATAACGTTGGTGTTTGAAAAGGGACTTATCAGACTTTCGGCAAAAATTAACCTTTTTTTTTTCCTAATAATGAAAAAAGTTTGGAAATACATAATACTAACTCTTTAATAGCTCTCTTTTTTCAATATATTCATTAATATTTAAATTAAAATGAAACATATAAGAAGTTTTGTCTTAACTATATGTCTTAAAACTTAATAATATTTAATTAAAATATAAATACATTATTACATTTGATGTGATTTTGTTAAAAGTCTAGCCCGATAGAGTGAAACTGAAAACATATTTGAATTCAGGGCATCCATATTTCATATATCCAGGTGTTGGGGGGAAGGGAAAAAATCTCTTTTGTACACCAGTGTTGTGAGAGCATTTACTCAGAAACTGATTGATAGAGTGACCTTCTCATGCCCAGATGCAGGAAGCTGTCACCTGAGAAACTTCCGCTTGATGTTGGGGATATCTGCACCACTTCTTGCATAAATTTGGTCCTTTTTGCGGTTGCATTATTCCTCTACCGTAAAAGTGCTCTCACCAGAAAAAGAATATTGCAATGGGCCTATCCACCGTAACTTAAAATCAATCGCGTGCATCTTTGCACTTTGTTTTGTTTTTCCTTGGCAGTGAATATTGAGAATTCTTGTCTCAAGGCGTTAAGTTTCAAGTCCTTCTTGTTAACTATGAGACTTCTGCACAGAACCAGGTTCTTTTGGTATCCCAGTGGATGCTTGTGATATGTCTTGAGCACTTTGAGAAAGGCATTGACACTGCCCAAAAGGAGGAGTACGCCAGAACTGCAGAACCCTAAAATATTTTCCAACTCATGTAACCAGAACGGCTTGATTCGCCAAGAACTGAATCATGTCCCATTAGCTGATTGATAGTGGATGACGAATATGCCTATGTCCCTACACTCCTGTGCTTTACTAATTTCTTATTAGCAATTCATATTTTATTATTACATTATAATTATTAGAAATATCGTTGGTGTATTGTTGGTGTATTGTTAATTGTTAATTAACGAATAGTTTATAGGTGTATACTGATTTCAGGAACAAACTGTATTTTATGCATGGGTCGTAGACCGCACATGCTTAAATATGATACACAGTTATATAGAGAAGCAAATAATAATACAATAATAATAATAGTAATAATAATAAATAAACACTAAAATGGGAATAACGGAATTTACAGATTTATGAATTGGAAACATTATATGAGTTATTGCGCTCTAACCAAAAAATTAATTACTTCTAACTTGCGCTCTTTGGCTAGGAAAATGCCATTATTAAACTGTTGTTATTATTATTATTATTATTATTATTATTATTATTATTATTATTATTATTATATTCAAGTGGTATATACGGAGTTTCGTTGCGAAGCAAATATTAATGTCGATAAAGCAATTTTTAAATGTTGTGTAAACCGCTTTGCTAATAGTTCAATTTCACTGATTTTCAGGAACTGTTATTTTTATTTTATTTCAATGGCACATATTAAGTTTCCTTTACAAAATTAAAATTGCGGCCTTTAAAATGATTTTTAAATTTGGGCTTAGCCTCCAGATTTTATCAGCTTTACCTGCACTCCCAATATGATCATTAAAAAAATATTATTTCAATTAAATGGTACACCGAGTTTCGTTGTGAAAACAAAATTATTGGTGCTGCTAGAGCGATTTTTCAATTTTCGGCTTCAGGTAAACACCCCTCCTAATAGGCCGATTGCACTGATTTTCCAAAACTATTTTTCCTGTTTTATTTCAATAGCATATACCAAGTTTCATTTAAAAACGTTCTAAATTGCATCCTCTAGAGCGATTATTAAATTTCACTTTAACCCCCAAAAGTTGTTCAATTATTAATCCCCCTCGACTGGGCCGATTACCATGATTTTGGAAATTTATTTTTATCAATTTATTTAAAAGTTTTTATTGAGTTTTTCTGAGACAAAGCAAAAATTGCAATTTTTGTTGTTTTTTTTTTATTTGCAATTCTTTTAATAATCTTCGCTTTAGGTTAGCACCACCCCCAATGACCCAATTTTGCCGGTTTTCTCGAAGAATCGTTTGTTAATTTACTCTTTTTTTTTTTAATTTAGGTGCCTAGTAGGTACGATCGATGCAGATTTGAATATATTAGTAAAAACTCTTTTCATTGGTACGACCGCAATAGCTTGTATTGAATTCCCTAAAAAATAATTTAATAGCCTAAAAATAAGCGGATTTTTCAAGGTACCGACGGCAATAGCTTCATTCCTTCGGAATTCGCTAAAAGAATTAGATAGTCAGCATACAACAGTACAGGAATGCTTGTATCGACCACTTAAGGGGCATTAATTTCCTCCGCTAACAGAGCATCCTAGATAGCATCTATAAATAAATTATACAATAATATATACTTCCGAAGGTAGTAAAGTCATGGGTACCATTTCATTGATTTTCGGCTCGTAAAAGAATCTCATGCTTGAAAGAAGAGGCTTATGAACAAAAGATAACGGCAATTTCATGCTCTGACTCCAAAAAACATAAAAAATATGCGCACTTCATTGCGAATCAACATGTGCCAATTTCCCTTTCTTGGATCAAAAGCTTTCGTTCGCACAAAACATACACCTACAGGTTAAAATATTTGACATTCATATAAATTTACTACTGCACATAGCGGTGAAAACCACCGTAATGAAATTATTGCTACAAATCCAGCTTTACCGCAGGGCCATGCATTAAAATTCGCGCCATCATCAAAGCACATTTATTATTAAGAAGGCACATTATGCACCAAAGTTATGTTCTCATACACAATTAAAAGCAGGGCGGGCCATTAGCGAGCTTGTTTAAATAATAATCATCAAGCAACACGCCCACGATTCATAACTTTTTTGTTCGTGCATGTTCATATTGTTTACGCATGCGCTGAAATGACATGGCTCTCACCCCTGGCTCGAGAATATAATGCGCGAAAAAAACAAAACACAAACTAGCTGCCTTCTAACTACATTGTTTTATTTTCTGAAACACTCGTTATTTTTAATGTGTTTATATTATTGTTGTTGCTCAGTATAAAAATAGCCTTCCATTTACAGTTCTTGCCGGTAATATATGCACAAAAATGCTCGAAACTACCGAATAAATTCACTGTCAGTATTTTTAAGTAGGAAATGATTTTCTACCGCAGTTTAGATCACATACGTGTCCATGCCCTCAAACAATTGTTCAATGCATTAAGCAACACATTGTTTACTGTTATATTTATCGAATTTTATTATCAATTTATATTACCTGTGTAAAAAAAATAAATGCCTCACAGTTAGGTGTTATGTATTAGACATCAACACCGATAAATTCAAAATTCACTTTCTTAATTAAAATATCCACTATAAGCACATGCCGGGCGTAACACTAAGGTAGCCAAACTTTCAGGACACGTAGAAGAAGAAAATATGTTGTGTGGACATGGGTCTGGAAACGCTTTATTTCCATGTTAGAACTCATTTTCCACAATTCTGCATAGTACATTAATCATGGGGAACACACAAGGGGGGGGATTATTAATAATAAAATAAAATCTGCAATACTCCTTCTCGGCCCCTCGTTGCCTATACGAGGTGTGTATTTTCAAAATTTATAATTTGTTAATGAGTTAATTTCCACTGTACATAATATACTTATAGATCATAGTCTATAAGTATAGGTATATAACAAAAATAAAAAAAAATTAAAATAAACTAAACAGTTTACTGCATTAAATAAAAATACAATCTACTGGGAACCAGTGAAACTACCAATAGCTCGTAGCCAGCAAACCACCTGCACTAAAATCAACCGTTGGAAACCTAACCTTAGCTATCTGAGAAAATTGAGGTTCCTACTTATTACTTTTTTAGTTCTACCTTCTTATTCTTTAGTTTTTTTAAACATTATTTATCTTTAGGTTTAATTGTTTATATATTCTTATCCTTACAATGTTGATACATACGCTACCCTACTTGCTTCACTTAGTACATTGAAACTTTCGCTTTAAGTATATTTCTACAATCTCTATACTACACTTCACTGTTACAATCATTCACTGATTGATAGTTGCTACTATTTACTTATACATTGTACATTACACCATTTACTCGTCGGTCCTGGTGGTGTAGTGGTTACCATACTTGCCTCCTAAACCCAAGATCTCGGGTTCGAACCCGGCCAGGACCGATGGATTTTTTCGGGCATAAAAATCCTAAGTATGGCTTCCTTCGGAAGGGAAGTAAAGCCGTGGGTCCCGTGTCGTACATTTACGGCACGAAAAAGAACATCAAGCCTGAAAGAGAGGCCTCTGAGCAAAATTTGTCGGCCGTTTCACGTCCTGAGTTGAATGGGACGCTGATGCTGAGATGTTAAAGAACGTCCGTAAATAAATCATTCAAAAAAAAAAAAAAAAACATTTACTCCCTATTCTTCACTTGACTAACTCTTCATTGCTTATATATCTTGTCTAGTATTTCCTCACCTTTACTCACACACTAATCACTTTAAACACCTTCACCATCAACATCACCTCGAACCGCTCTGCTCCTGACTCCTCCTTTCCTCTTGGTCCTTGACTCCCCGGTCTTCATTCTTTCTCCGTCTTCTGTAGTATGTTGTTTATTATAGTGGCCGTCATATCTTCTCTCGATCTTCTTTCTTCGTCTCTAGTCGTTATATTATTAGTTATTGTTATTATAGTCATTGTTTGTAATTTAAGTGTTAATTGTATATATGGTCACTAAGCATTTCTCTCTTCTTTCTTTCTCGTTTCCTCTCCGTCTTCTTTATTCTTTTCCTTCTTTCTTCTTTTTCTTCTCCTTAGCTCCATCTCTCATCTCTGTCTTCTTCCCAAGCTCATATCGTGCAATTCCAATTCGTGTAACTGTTTTCTGTTTTCTTCTTCCCGGTCCCATAACTTACATCTTCTAACTCACTTTCGCTTCTATAATCTTCCTTCTCTACCCCAAACATCCCCTCACTTTACACCGGCTCCTTCTTCTCTATTTCTCTCTCCCCCATTCTCCTTCCTTTTCTTCATTTTCTTTTTACCTATTTTCTTCTCCATCTTATTCTCTTTCCTCGTCATCTTCACCAATCTCTCCATTCTCTTCTTCCTCACATCTTGGTACTGTGTTTGCTAAATTTATATTTGTAATCTTGCTAATCTTCAATTTTATCTTCAGCTTGTACTGTAGCTATTGGTATCTTCCTGTTGCAACTTTTCTTCCCATGCAATTCTACTAATTTTTTCAGCCACTTTCTCCAAATGCTTGTATAAATTATTTCTTAAAATAAATATTTGTAATATCCACCTAAAATTTACCTTTCATCCTTAGTCTGTTGTAAATAGTGCACACATTTGCTCTGTAGTCCCTTCACGTTGCAGTAGTAACAATATTATTAAGTTATTTATTAATTTTAATCCGATAGGTTTTATATTGTTCATCACCTGTTAATTAGTGTATTAATCCCTCAGTAGGAAGAACGTGTTTAAATTTTAATTTCTCGTAATGTAATGAACCATATCTTTCCTCTGGCTAGGTTAATTTTAAACTCTTTTAATAAGAACGAATGCTATCAATCACGTACCTCGACGGTATTAGAAATGATTCAGGAATCTTGCACAAACACATGGCTAGATGATTTCAGCTTTAGGGACTGTAGGAATCGCTAAGGAAATAATTTAAATACTGTTATATTTTTATAAAAATAAGATGCTGCAACTTTAAACTTTATTTATAAAATTTCAGCCCGATCGGTTGAGGGCAGAGAGGCGAGTTGGAGCTTGTACCAGAGTATCTGCAGACTTCGCTTCAAATGGACACAGCTCCTCTATAAGGTAAGAAAACTTGATGCTCTCTATCTAAATGCTTAAATGGGGCTTATTGTTAATAATTATAAAATAAATTAGTAGCAGCATGCCTGGAATACATAAGGGCTCCCTTTCTCAATATTTTGATAGACATATTTCATACTTGAGCCATAAATAGGATAATTACAGCACATCCCATGAAGAAAGAAAGAAGGAAAGAAAGTAATTAGGAGTCCTGCGCATGCTTCAAAGCAGTAAAAAAGAACGGAGTATAAAAATAATGTAAATTAAATTTTCAACAACGTTCTGAGGGTTGACAGAGCACTAAATTATCTTTAATTTTTTTATCCTACGTTTCATTCTTTATTATCTCCTGTGTTCATCTTCAGCCTATATTTTTTAATTTTGTTAGTCCTTTCCTCTTCATTTGATGGTTGATTAACAACGCTTTAGAGCGCATGTGCGTCCAAAAGAATTTAGCCTCGTTTTTGCAAAGTTTTTCCTTCATAACAATTATCAACATTGCTTCCTGTGTTTTGGCAGAGTAGTTTTGAGAAAGCACCGTTAAAGAGGAGCTATAATGGATCGCGAACAAATAGCCCATCTCGATAAGACTGTCGGACGAGTCTATTAAAACGTTGGCCTGTTTTAGCTCACCTGTCCCAGGTGCAACAGAGAGCCAGTCACGACACTACACCTTGAATTTTGCAACAGCTGGATTCATACTCAAGTACCAAGGCAGCATTGTGCGAGAAATTTAATCGTAAATGCAAAATGTAATGGTGTATGGAAACAGATTATGGTGAACGCTTATTTACTGCACGTTCATTGTTCCAAAAATTGTTTCATTTAAGGTAAAGATTAAATAGAAAAGTTGTTGACACAAATTGCATATTTAAATGTGCCATATTAGCTTTCTAAGCAAGCCGAAGCTTTCACAAACACTTTCGTGGTTAAAGAAATATGTTCATTGACTTTGTACCTCCTCTTCTGCAACTCGATGGATAAAAAATAAAGATAAAGATAGCCTATTGTGTCCCTTAACGTCAAAGGCCTCCTAACAAGTAGGGAAAGCTAATTTTTTCTTAAGATGGTGAGCTATTCCATGCTAGTTGTTCGTATGCTGTTTAAGACATTTGTTCTTTGGTTACTCCATTTCTCACTGCACTAGTTGCCTCTCGAGAGATTTCCATTTTTCTCTTCCTCTTGCTACTCTTGACAAATCTGGGCCTGTATATTCCTTGAAGAGGTCTTTCCATCTTCTTCTGGGTCTGCCTTGTGCCCTTTTTCCTATCCGGGGATCCCACATGGAGATCCTTGTAGGTCCACCTATTGTCCTGCATTCTTGTGACGCAGGACGCAGGACTATTCCCATTACTATTTGCTTCTGGTAGCTATTTGTGCGATGTCTGTTATCTGAGATAACTTATTTATTAATGATATAGGTATTTTGTCCTCCAAAGTCATTCCCAGAATCTTGCATTGCATTTTCTTTGGCATATTGAATTTTGCTCTTTTGTTTTTCTGTTATTAGCTGTATCTGTGTAGGGTATACACAGATTTCGAGCCTCTGGAGTGTTGATTTTCGGATACCATGGGGAAAAATAGGTGAAATGTCAATGTACGTAACAATAACCTTTTCTTCTTAGAGTACGCCTTCAGTCTACGGTATTTTTATTCTTCATCGTTGACGAATCAGGCAATTGTTATATGACCTGTGTGTTCTAGAACTCTGCCGGCAATGACATACCATTTGAATGCTATGTATCTACCAAAAAAAAATATCTGTGGCTTCATCCACAGCAATCCAGCAGTTCAAAGCTTGCTCGTAGTACCTATTTGCAAAGTGTAGATGTCAGGAACTTGACAACCGCATTACTTCTCGAGTAAAGCGTGGTATTTTGGAATCTGGACTTTATTGTGTATAGTGCCAATTACAGATCCTACCTTTTATTATACATTTGAGATAACGCCATATGGTTAAAAAAAAATTAATGGTGTTTAACGCCCGTTTTTACTGCTGAGGCACCACAGGGTGGGCACTGATGATATATAAGATGAAATGATATATTGGAAAATTATTTTTTTTTAAAGAAAGGAAACGTTCCAGGCCTAAATTTAGAATACCTACCCGGCATTTACTATTTATGGGGACTGAGGAAAAAAAAAACTTCAATCCCACCAGAAGGGTCCTGGTCCAGGCCTCCCGCTTATGAATCCGCGTCTTAACGACCCCGGTCATCCGTGGTGGTTAAAAATATTATCAAGGATTATGGTTTCTTAGATAAAAAAATTGCGATTGTAGCCTACCCGATAGAAATTCACAGCTGTTAATTGTTCACCTGAATAGTGACTACAAAAGTGAACTAGTGCCAAATAAAAGGGCATGGATGCATCCTAGCAATGAAATATGGCGTAATGTTGAATTAAGGAATAAAGCTCTCCAGCAGCATAGCTGAACGTACTTGCTCCGTCTCCAGGAAATACCTAAATACGTTTCCACTTAAAATTAAACACCAGCTAACAAAAGATAATGATAAAGGTTAAGTTAAGTTGCCTTCATGTATAGAGTGACACGCTCATCATATAGTGAGACTGTCACACAACTAGGTTTTTCCAGAAAAAATTACAGGTTAAGCGGGGAAATACCTGTGTAGTTGACTCATCGTGAAAATAGAATTCAGTGGGTCATTTACACAGCAGTTGGCATGAACGTTTTATGTAAAAATATCCAGCATTGCACGAAATGTGTAAGAGTATGTAGCATTAAAATTAAATATAATTGTCATAGTATCGCAATTCGTCAACATTTTAAGTTTTTAAACAGATAGCACATAACAATTATGAAACTACATAAAAAGTTGAACTCTACTCTTGAACTCTCTTGCTATGGCATACCCACAAATAATAACATGGAATTCATTAATTATACTTAAAATTACCTAAACAACAATTATTTTGTAGTTATATTGTCATGTCGCCCATTTATACTACACATAGAATATCAACTAATGAACTATCTCACAGATCTTTTTAAAAGCCTTACCTAACGTGAAACTTTTTCAAACAAATATCTAAACATTGACAACACTAGAATAACAATTTCTAATTCAGGACTAAAAGATTGATAAGATAAAGGAGAAATTGAATTAACATTTCAAAATGAGCACGTAAAGCGTGTAATATGCTATTTAATATATTTTTCAACGCAATGTTGTAGCTTATTTGTTGCACTAAGCAATATACAGAGCTTCCATTTGGACGCGTGGCCGGCTTAACGGGTATTTGCCTGTCCTGTCTAACAGTTTCTGTTCTCCTCTCCACTTTTCCGCCTATACGTGTGCTCTGACGCGAAGTCTTTATGCTGTACAGGAGTTGAACGTTGTGAGATCACGTGTTTCAGCATTATAGTGTGTTAGTACTGTCGTAATGCCAAAAAGTCCGTATATTTTAGCACACACAATCTTCATCTATGATTCCTATGTGATAACAAACTCATTTAGATAAGTGAGACGGCGATTTATAGACAAGATTCCCTGCTGCTGGTGCGCCTCACAAAGAAACGGATCGTAATCTTGTGAACAGAAGGGATCTGTTCTTGATAAGAAACCGAAAGTAAAATTTCGTTTTCTTACAAAGGAAAAACTCGATGACATCGGAGAAAAGCTAGAACGAAGCCCAAAGAAATGTCTGAGAAAGTTTGCACAGGAATCAGGAATTTCACAAATCTCGGCTTGATATGCCATTAAACTTTTTATGGTAATTGTAGTTTAGGATTTGCAATCACGCGATGTCAGTAATTAATTTCTGCAATTGGGTGATGGATAATGTTAATGATCACTCTATTGACCCGCGTTTATTATTTTTTCAATTTTTTATGTATTTATTTATTTATTTTTTTACGGACGGTGCATGATGTTATTTACATGGCCATGTAGTGACACAAAACAATATATATTTGAGTGCAGACAACTCCGATATATGTACACGATGTTAATGTTAACTACAAGCTGCTACGTACACATGCATTATAGTGTGATAACGACAGACTTGCCCAGCATTTAGTTGCGCTCTTGTGGCCCGTCACTCAAATAACCTAACTGCAGTTGAGAGTGGTCGGATGTCATGAGTACATCGCTTAATAGTGATGAAATTCTGGTAGGAATTGTATCTGCTTGAATTCTTGTTCGATATTAGGATACCTGTTGCTTTGAAATTTCAGTTCAGGATGTCCGGATAGCGCTGAATTTCATTTGCTTTCTGTCGAGATGATTTTGAGCGGTAAGTAGCTATAGTTTTAAGTACAGATTGTTGATGTAGAGGTATATTTAAGGTAGTGGAATCGATTTTTAAGCATTGCCACAAATTTCTTGGAAATAGAAGACATACACGACAGCCATTATACATATTTCACCGGATTACCTACCACTTACAGCTTAATGAGCTCCATTATCAAACAAGCCACGCCTATGAGATGGAAACCGTCGAAAACATGTCGTTATACAAGTTGTACAATTTTTTGTCATATCTGTTTCTTTTTCCATCATATTTACCTTCAAATTCTGTTTACTTGCGCAAACAAGCGACGCATGCTAACGCCGTCCATACGAGTTAACGGGATGTACGCCCTCGGGAGAGAATGAGAGGAAATGGGAGATACAGCTGCCTGTTCCGGGTCAACTTTGAGGGCAAGTCTTTCCAGGTGTACAGTTGTTAACGAGAGATGATTACAGGAAGGAAGTTAACGAGTGTAGACAAGATAAAATCGCTGTCACAGCGGTAGCAGAATGAGCCAAGAAAATGGAGAGAGCATCTTTTGTCACATCTTGATGTTAACACATAACTAGAGAGCGGAAAAATATGAAGACAATTTTGACGAAATATGGAATACTTATGTGTAATTGTTGACGTACCCTAATTGAAAGCGTAACGTCGAGGTTTAATACACTTTATTTTGTATACCTTAAATAGGATACAACAAGTACACTAGTGATGAGAGATGTAGGGATAATACCGCACGAGTCTTCTCATCCTGCGGATTGGTATCTAAGCAAACCTGTATTTTTTATTCAATGGGAAATGCAGGTGCTCTCAAGTGACCCGCATTCAGTCTCAATCGATACGACGCAGGGGATAGTGTTTAAGGAAACACTGGAATCGTATAATTTCCCGAACTGCAGGATAAGGAAACTCATTCGGTATGTACACAGCTGGCCATTACGTGCAACGCCTATAACAGCCGCGCTAATTTGACTCCACATTTTTTAATGGAAAATACAAAAACAATACCAGCAATCTGATTAGGGTGAATTGTGGTACACAGAGAGTGCGATATGTCATTCTGAAAAATCAATGCTCGTGTTGGACGAAATGGGCCGATTAGTGGATCAAGGTAAACGGAACACTCGGACGTGAAGGATTCCAACGACCCCGTCAACAATCGAACGAGGTGACGACAAGAGCTAATTTCCCCCTAGCTAATTTGAACAAGCTACGATTTTAGTAGCCAGCAGAGTGTTAAATCTTTATAACTACATGTTTCGTGCTTAATTAAGATGACGGATGCATATGTATTCGTGCATACATGAGCATTTTTTGACGTTAAGGGCATATTTCGTACATATTTATATGTTTTGTGGCCAACACAGCTTTTTAGTTTCTGGATTTATAAAGCATACTACATACATTAGATCCAGCTTTCCTATCTAGGGAAACTTTGGTAAAATTGGTAAGACTGTGGAGGGGAAAAGGCTGAAATGTGCGCCCAGCAGTCTTTGTGTTGTCCATAAGTTTGTAGTAATTGCTTGAAGAGAATTCCAAACGCTATAAAAATAGTATATACAAGTTTATTTTCACGTACAGGAGAAATGAGCTGGGCCATGAAAACAGGGGAAAAATTAATGTGACACAAAAGTTAATGGGAATAGCTAAGATTTTACAGTGTTTACAGTTAAACCTAATATTTAAAATTGTTCTCGTATAATGCTAGTGTTTTCTCTTTTTCTTCTGGGATCTGATACTGTAAATAAATCGCAGAATCCCAAATTTTCGGCACCTATTTGAAAAATTTAAAGTGCATATAATTCTGAACACTAATTACTAATGTTACAATTCATATATTTATTGCACCTATATTTTGCAGGATTAACGACGATGTGAGATTTCCTCGTTCAGAATTTAAATACCTTGAAATTTAATACGAACTTGCCTTAAAAGTTATTACACAAGTTTGTATCGGTGGCTCACGGCTGTAAACCTGGGCAGTACATACACAACAGAGGGAGAGAGATGCCCCTATTTAAAATTAAAAATAATGCTTCTCCAGGTTTCGTGCAACAAACTTAGCAATGATTGAAGTATGGAATCTGCATGATGAAGCCTGGCTCTACAGAAATCACAGTTTCACACAAATTAATATTTGTAAGTTTACCCAGCTCTTTAGTTTCAGTTTTCTCCTTCAATAGTCTCAATGAAAAAGACTCAAAATGTAAGCGTTGCATTATGTTATTTTTCTTTACATTCAATTAACATAAAACTAGTTTGCGAGTTTACGTGAAACTTTAGCAACAGTTGACTATTAACGAAACGGTCGATTATCGCTGCTGGAGAGGGTCTATATGGGAGTTTTGTTACTTCAATTGCAATATTGATTGAAGTTGAAATTACTACAAGTTTTCTCATATATGACAAAGTTGCCATTAATATACTGTTTTACTATAATTATCTAATAGTCTTTTAAAATATGTTATCCATCTTTTGTAATGCAACAAAAACCACTCGTATAAAACTGGAGGTAAATAAACTTTCCTGGAAAAGCAGATTAATTTTCAAGTATTTTTTTAAATAGTGTTTATCGCCCGTTTTTACTACTGAGGCATCACAGGCGGTGGACACTGGCTACATATGAGATGAAGTGATAAACTGGGAAAGGCTTTTTTTTTAAAAGGGGGAAACGTTCCAGGCCTAGTTTTAGGGTAACACTCTGGCATTTGCCATTTATGACGACTGAGTAAAACCTAGAAAAAACCTGTCTGGGAGGACGGTCCTGGCGGAAATCGAACCGCCGCGCCTCAAAGACCACGGCCACCCATGGCGATCTTTCAAAGCAGTGCATAAACAGAATAGTCCTTTTGGGCGAGGAGCTCCTATTACTGCTTCCTCTCACTTCCTGGTCAAAACACTCCACAAATTCACTGAGATATTGGTTTGCAGACCGTGTGCAAACTAAGTCCCCTAAAGATAATAACCACAAATACAAACATCAGGTTCAAGTTAGAAGTCCCCTACAGAAGTTGCTGTTGTTATATCTTTCACAAATATAAATGCAATAGTTTTAGGAAAGTAAACGTTTGTTTTGGAGGTAGTGCAACCAGTAACCCCCTGAAATACGTTTTCCGCTTCAAAACCACATATTCTGCATTTAGGAATTCGATATTTTGTTTGACACAATGCTTTAATTTTACTTGACGTGCAAAAAAGTTCTATATGACCGTCTACTACTTTTGAAGAGAGACGAGATCTCTTTTTGTGCTTCATATATTGTAATGTTTGTGGTTGTTTATGCGTTCCTCCATGTTAGTGTCCCAAAGCGAGCTAAATACACTCACAGTTTTTAGTATTTTGTTAGCATAGTACACTCGAACATTCGAGTCCTCGCTTGGGAGCAGAATTTCATATAGTGAGGTAGCTAGAAATGCGAGAGGAGTTGGTAGTTGCTAACGCCCAAGTCCATCGGGAGGTTCCATTAGCCTGCTTACACTGCCAGTAAGGTTTTTGTTACGTGTCTGATGCTCTCACAGCGCAGGAGAAGCAGCTATTCAAATCATTGCACATTAAGCAGTGAAGATAAGAGCATGTATGTACTAATTAAATCTGCAATTGGGCTTACACCCCAGTCGCAGTAGAAAAATAATGAAATTACAATATTTACAGCTTTTCCCCTAGTCTTTTCCTCTTAGTTGGAGACTAGTGAGGTGTTTCTAGTCCAGCAATATTGTTAGCTGCAGCTCATTGTTTCTGAAATCTCACAGTAGCAGTTACTTATACTTTTCAGCAGGCAATTTTGTTCTTATTTTATAATCCTATTTTATACGCTCCTTGTGTTTTTTGTATTCATTTAACTTCCATAATTATTTACAGATTTGATATTGCAAATGCGCCTTTATGATATCTGCATTCCCTCAGTAATTATTTCAATTTATATATATATATATATATATATATATATATATATATATATAAATTAACACTAATAATAAAAGTAGATAAAGATAAAACACAGAGAAAGAGTCACACTTTAAACTGCTATATTTCGAACTACTGCGATTCACTTGTCTAGCTTCTTGCCATTGAAGAACTCGCAGTAGTTCGAAATATAGCAGTTTAAAGTCTGACTCTTTCTCTGTGTTTTATCTTTATCTACTTTTATTATTAGTGTTAATTTGTTACATTGTTAATAGTGTTTCTTTATTTTTATGTTTCATTAATATATATATATATATATATATATATGATTTTGTTGTCACATTTGTACCCATACATAAATACAATAAATATATAATAAAATTTACTTCACTAGCACACACTAACTAACTACACTGACACAATAACTTTTAATACCACCAAGACTTCAGTTATGCTGATCTTTAAAGACAGAAGTAATGCTTGTTTTCCTAGCAGCAAACTGCGACTGGCGTGCAGCCATCAAAGCGGCAATTACTTGTTATTGGAACAGGGACTGGCATGCGCTGCGTTCAAGGACAAAAATAACTGCGTACATAAGAATCTCAGTCGATAAAGTTAGAAGAAAAGAGTGAATAGAAGATAGAAGAAAGATTTGAGAGGGTGTTCTATTTCAAATAAGTAGCAAGCATTCTAAGCAATTACAATAACCAAACGGAATTTGTAAAAGAAAAATGTTACATTAGAAATAGAACATATTGTGCAAATACAGTGTTTAAAAATAACCCATTAATAATTAGTGCCCGCCTACTTTGAGGCAAGTTTCAATTACTAAGAAGAATTTCACGTACACTTATTTCCCGACAGACAGCAGGAGGACAGGTAGCAAGCCCATTGCCTTCAACCTCTTTTTTCACGTGTAGAGTTGTTTAATGTGCCGTAAATCTATGACACGGGATGGGTTAAAGTCCCTTCCGGGGACTTTGTAGGAGATTTTTTACGTCCTGAAAAATATATGGACCCCATCCGGGTTTGAATTGGCAAAATTTGATTCCAGTGGGGAGTGTATTACCCCCAGATCACCGAGATTGAGCGTTATTCAAGCAACATTAAATTTAATATTATAAATCATCAATAAGATCGTCTCGTGGTCCATTGATAGCAATTGCGATTACTTATGTAGATGTGTTGAATTTTTCAGAGTTTTTCTTTAACCTGATAAGATGAATGCCAGGTAGCGCTAAGTCGCCAAAGACTCCAAGCTCATTTGCGTCATCGTTATTTCATTTCATTCATCCCTACACTTTTACACCTATGAGAGGCATTCAACAAGTTTTGCAATCAGCCTATCCATTGTTGGGCAATAATATATGTAAAAATGTAGCTTACGCCACTAGCAACAATGAACTTTAAGCTATCAAAATATCATAGGTGCAAGTTGAAACGCATAGTCACTGTCATACAGTCTGTTGAGTTCAGTCCATTATCAATAGCTGATGGAAAAGTCATGAATATTCCTAAGGAAAATTTTAAATTAAATATTTTCACGCGCTATAAGCTAGATGAAAGAGCGGGGAAAAAAATAATAATAATCCACGAGGACTTGGTAGCTGTTCATAATGATCAAGTGTGTTCATTTGATACCATTGCAAGATGGATTCGGTTATTTGAAGAAGGGCCAGAAACTTTGAAAGATGACCCGTTATGGCCGGCCTTGGGAAGCTGTGAACGAGAGAACAATAAAGAGCGAGGAACTTAGTGGAATAAAATCGACCTATTGCTGTTCAAATGGCAAATATGGAAGTGGGTATCAGTGTTGCTGCATGGACAGTATACTCCATGAATATTTAACTGCGAAAAATCTGTCAAAAACGGTTCCACATCCCCTATCCATTGAAGAGGAGAAGAGGAGAAAGGAATGTGCAAGGAAATTCTCAGCATATTTTCACTTAATGGTTCTAAACGTTTGGCATATATATCCACTAGTGATGAAAGTTGGTTTATTGCTATATTGCTGCAAATAAAGCTCAGAACTGCGTGGGGGTAAATGAAAATGACTCAAGACGAGTTGTTCTTCGACAAGATTTTTGTTCTCGGAAGCGAATATTCACTCTTTTCAACCAAATGATTGAATGTTAGAAGGAATGACAATGAATGGAGAATACTATGACACTTACATTTCATTTGAAGAGCTAGGCGGCGGCCTCCAGAGACAGGAACTTCAAGGCTGACACTTTTATATAACAATGCGTATCCTCGTAGAACAGCTGCAAATTTGAGGAAACCATAAGTCGCCAAATTACAATCCCTAAAGCCCTAACCTAGGGAATTCTGGTTGTTTTTTCGATATACTGCTTTGCTGGAAAAACGTTTAAAGTGCAGGACTTTTTTTAAGGTGTAAATTTAATTCTGCTGACAATATTTCAGTCCGAGTACCGTAGTCCTTTTGACAAGTGGTTGCACCATCTACAACTGTGTGCGGAGAGAGATGGAGAGTACTTTGAAGAATTGTGAGGTTAAGTTTTCGAATTATTCCTTAGCTTGGACTTTAAGGCGACACTTGCAAAACTTTTTGAATGCCCCTCACAGTCCACAATCTACAGAAGCCGCGAGAAGACCAAAAGCGATAATAAAATGAAACATTACTAATACCAGTTGTAAATTATGCTGCAGCAACATGGATTATGACAAGTACACATTAAGAAATACTAGATCGATAAGTGTGAAAATTTAAGAAAAAATGGAAATAAATTGATGTACTGGAAAAATACTCGAAATAGACAACGAATTATTGTCATGTTTTTGAAGCAACATTGTACATTATAGCTAAAAATATAACTCTAAAGACAAATGGTAGTTTGCATTCCAGTAGCAAGATAGGGAAGACCTCGACAGTGTGACTGGATGGAATCTTTTCAAATGATTAGAAAATGCAAGTCGGAGGATGGAAAGGAAAGCAGTGAAATGAAGATGAAAATGGAGAAGGAGGCTAAAGATTTCCAAGAGTTATATTTTCAAATAATAATATGAATATAAAAATTAAAACATGATTCATTAGTGTCAATTTCTGTGAACGTTGCATTAAAATGTGATTTATGAACTTCTTTTAAAGAGCACGTGGTTCTTTCTACTTGTCATACTTAGTGCCCCGTTGTTGATGCTCATAAGTGAGCCAGTGGCATTTGCCTAAGAGAATGAGGTTTTGCTTCTTTCTGTCTGGGTGTAGTAACTGGAGTTGATTTATTTGCCTTTACTATTAGTTTAAGCATACAATTAGATTTTTCTCAGCGATTACTTGTCATACTTTTATATGTTGATTGTGATACATATCTATTTTTTTTTTAATTTTTACGTTTTAAAGACCAATTTTAAAATTTATATTTTGTGTAATTTTACTATTTGGTAAAATACAGTTTAATATATATATATATATATATATATATATATATATATATATTCATAAAAAACGCTCAGAGTGCAATATAAAACAGTTCACATAAAATTTCACACTAAAAACCGTAAAATTGAACACTAAAACCACACGGATATTTCGAGCTTGGCTCTTGGTCACGTGAGTTCATCACGTCATTTCCGTGTGATTTTAGCGTTCAATTTTACGGTTTTTAGTGTGAAATTTCATGTGAACTTTTTTATATTGCACTCTGAGTGTTGTTGTTTTTTTTTATGAATTTTAATGCTTTTTAGAAGTTTTTATTACTCCATTAATAGTATATATATATAAAACAAAATGAATTCTTCTTCAATTAACAAAATGTCATCTGGGAGTATGACTTGCATTAAATTTTCTAATTACTCGGTGACAGTATATAGTAATGGTTTGAGGAAGTCATTTTGTCCTATTTTTGAAACATGTTGAATGATTAGACGTACATACAAGAAATTAAAAACTGTAAATGTTGGAATTTCTATTTTTCCCTCGCTGTATATAAGTGGAAATGGCACAGTGCGATGTGAAAGCTACCGCTACATGTGGCATGAACAGTTAGCTGCTGTAGACGGTGCGCACCTGCGCCACGTGTGTGCGAATATCAGGTCATCGCCGTATTACCTCTGAGTAAAATTCATACTTGCGTGCAGACGCCCTTTCACAGATGCACGCGAGTGGAAGAAAGATGGATTAGTGGTCGGCCCTTAGAGGACTGGACAACAGTGCACAACCCCAAAATTAGGCCTCCAAATCACCCATGAGAAAGTTTCTGTGGGAAACACGTAACTTTGCTTTTTGCAACCTATTAGACTTGTCATTTCTTCACTTATTTTTAAAGCAGTCAAGTTTATTTCTGTTTCAATTTTCTTCGTTATGATACCGCCACGGCTGGCCGAGGTCGCTAAGGCGCGGACTCGTGAGCGGGAGGTCTGGGGTTCGAATCCCGCCAGGACCGTCCTCCCTGATTGACGTTTTCTCCAGGTTTTCCTCAGTCATAAATGACAAATACCGGGGAGGTACCCTAAACTTAGGCCTGGAACGTTTCCTTCCTTAAAAAATTCTTTCCCAATATATCATTTCATCTCATGTATCATCAATGTCCACCGCCCGTGGTGCCTCAGTAGCAAAAGCGGGCATTAAACACTACTCAAAAAAATCTCTTTCTACCGGAGGTGTCTCCATTGGGGGCGTAGGCACAAACGGCCGGCCGTGAGCAAGGATGAAATGTCGAAGTATTTCCTTAGCCCGAAACCATCTAATCGAAAAGTGTAAAAGATTAACGTCAAGTGGTCAGAAAGGCCATCCTTTTAGGCCTCCTCGGCCAATCCATCGTCAACTCAAGTCTTGGTTAGGTGTCGTCGCATATGACATATTTTTATAGCGTTCTGTTTACTTTGATGTGCAATAAATACTCTTCTAAAATACTTTATATCAAAACCTAACAGATAAAAATATTTTTGAAAGAGACTGTTTCAAAAAGTTTTTACAGTAAGGCTTTAAAAATAAATATTATCAAAAGTTTTTTAAAGACTTTGCCTTTACTCCATTGCAGGTGTGTTTCTGGAAAAAATAGTTAAACTATCGTTAATTCAATACCTTGGATTTTGATGACAGTATGAAGTAGATACACGATGAAAGTAGATACATGAGTGTGGCTCGTAAAGTAAAGAACGCAAAATACTTTTGTGCATACTAACTGTGCAACTGTATCGTTGAGGTGATCTTGTGTTAGATATCCTTAGTGCGATGCAGAATTAAAGTTTGCTATGGCTGTATTTTAAGGGTCTGTTCTTGGGACTTTTTAAATTTATATTTACTGTAATGGTGTTCAATTTTGGCTAACTGAGCAGACAATGTTTTATACTGAAAACGACTACATTTTTATAGACTAATGTTAATTTTATTATCGTGGATAATTTGATGTGGTTTTGTGCTAATGAACTTGGTTTCAATCTGTCAGAAACCCAAACAATCACATTCAGTCTTAAAACTGTCATGGAAACTGTTAATAGTGTTAAATATTGGGTATTTATTTTTATTTTATTTATTCTGGCCGAGCTAAGGCCATTAAGCCTTCTCTTCCGCTCTACCAATCTATGTAATAAAAATTACACTAATGTATTACGACAGTGTTACAAACATAATATTGACAGTAACATGGACAATATTCACACATGTAAACCTATGCAAAACATGAAGTAGATAAATGAATTTTAAATATGGATAATGAAACTGAATAATGAAAAATATTAACTTAAGGAGAAGAAACAGCAAGCACTTACATAACAATTTATACACATATCGCCGTATGTAATTAATGAAAGTTGAAAAAATATACGAGCAAAACATAAAATTAAAAACCCTAATATTAATGTGGAGGAGATGGGAACATTTATGATAGTAATAACAATAATAGAATGAATAATTCTACAAGAGCATAAAACACACAAATACCTGTATTGTAACGTAAGGAACCTAAATTTAAAATAATATATTATTTCTGATAACATTAAACAATTTCTTATGAAATGTTCCTATGGGAGCTCTACATTGATAAAAAATTGACAGGAAGACATAATATAGATGAAGTCTGCAGTAAACTATCTAGATTTAATTTGTATGTTAAAAAGGTAGAACAATCGTTCAAAAAGTTTTACGATATCTGCATCCTAGGAGATCTTTATAGTATATTAAATTATGCAGTTATTTTGTGAGAAAACTGTTCTGCAACACGGATGTATTTTTATATATACATTATATATTTTGTTAAAAGAAAGCTCTTCCTAAAATATAATTTACCTCTAACAGGAATCTTGTGAAACGTATTTAATAATTGTTTATTTTAACAACTTCGTCTATTTATATCCATACATATTAAGTTGTTTTGATGGATGCAAACCGAATATTGATATCTGATGTTCTCTACAAGAATATTAGAAGACAAACCAACTTAGTTCCTCCCACTTGTAGATTTCAAACATCAGAACAGTTTACTTTAACAGGTGTCCATTTGTATAACAGATTACTATAGAAATTAATAAATTTAATTGTTTTGTCAAATGATTTTAGAAGATAATATTAATGAGTAAAATTTCATAATTGTTTTAATTCTCTGTTTATAAGACGAAGACATTTGTAGGAATCGTTTAATGGCCAATAATAATGTTTCCATAAAATTATGAATGCTTATTGCTAAAGGTACTATACATTAGAATTGTGTTCGATAAAATAGACCATATTATGCAATGAAAATGAAAAATAAATAGGGAAATAAGGAAGAAATTAAAAATAAAGTTTAGTGTAATTGAATGGGGGATAGAAACAAAAGAGATCGCATATTCTGTCCACATATAAAGTGAGATAGCTATTTTGTTTATCTAACATATCTGTCTCCTTTGACTTAAAAATAAGGTATTTTTCATTTAACTACATTCCATTAAAGAAAATAAGGAACACTTTCTTGCAACGATTTTCTTTTAGTCTTCAGTATCCCTATATCTGTCTACCAGTGCTCTGTTATTTTCTTAATGTTATTAAACTATTTATACGACTAGTTAGTGCTTTGATTTTGATATTTACTTGAAAACCTTGTGGGTGAGAAACACCTTTAAACATATGAGTGTGAAATTCTAGTTAAGAATAGGAGGGTATACTACTGGCCATTAAAATTGCAATGCCTATAACAGACGCGTTAAATAGACCTCACATCTCCTCAGAAAGAGCAAGTATGACTCGCCAGCAATACCAACAGGTGTCTGAATTTGACCAAAGGAGAATTGTGGCATATCGAGAGTGCGGGGTGGCATTTTAAGGAAATGTTGGCGGAGACGAAATGCGTTCACAGCGAAATTAATATGAGAACAGTGGATCGAGGTAGGATGAACACACAGACGTGAAGGATCCCAACCAACTCCGTCAAATAACAAAATGAGAAGGCAAGATATTTTCATTTGCTACTATCAACACATACAATGTGTTGCAATGCAATTTTAATGGCTAGCAGTGTGTAAAGATTATGAAATTGGGTGAAAAATGGTTCATGGCAACTAATGGCAAGTTAGTAGAACAGAAAACAACAGGATCAGAATGTAATTGTAGAAAATAAGTACAAATAAGCATTAATACAGGTATTAGGAACAAAACAATAAAGAGTGTGTGATGGCAGGCCTAAAAATAAAAAAGACACGATTCTGATGAACCAAACTGAAAGGTATGATGTTGCTAGACGCTGAACTAATAGTGAATACTCGAAACAATTTAGGTCTTCTTTCAAATATTTTGTCCTGAATGACTCCATTCGTATTGAGGCATGACGTATGTTATTTGCTTTGTCAAGTAAAGCAGTCTTTCGTCTAACAAACCTGTTAGATAGCACATGAGTTTATAAACAGTATCATGAGTGAAGTGATCAAGTTTTACAAAGGTGGCAATATCGTGCTTCCTACTTGTACTTGTTGACATCGGGAAAAGTTTCAATAAATATTAAAAACATACAGGACGTAGCTAAAATTGTTCATTATGTAGCAGACGATTGCAAAGTCTTTCATAAAAATATTTTATAACCGTCTTTATCCTTGCAGTTTGTTGATGAGCATTTTTTCAATAAAAATCTACTGCTTCACCTTTCCATTTTTTCTCTCCCCATTCAATTTTTACACCTACTTAAAAAAAAAATAAAAAAAAAACCACTTTTTCTAAATGCCATCCGAGGTAACACAATATTATATTTTACGCTTTTCAACAATAGTTAACACGTCAGAGCTAATTTAGGAATGAGTTTAAATTTTGAGGAAAGGTGTTTGTGTATGCTTATTTATATCTTGTTTATAAAATCTTTTACGATTTTTGTTCCTTTCAAAGCGCAAACATATTTTTAAATGTGTGTTATTTATTTATGTTTCACGTAGAATTCAAATGACTTTATTGATTTTTTTTATCTTACTAATACAGTGCAGACCGTTACTCAACTAATAATAATCCGCACAACATGGAGGAGTTACGTCACATTGCGAGATGACGTCATTCCCAATTAGTACGATTGCTCAACTACCCCCTGGGGTTGAGCACCTCATTACATCAGCTACTGTGTTCTTCTTAAAAATAGAAAGCAGTCGCAGCGCTAGAGTTATTGCTGAATTCCATAAGCTTGCATTGAACTGAGCTAATGTTAACTAAGTCGTAATTCAATCTGATGTATATCCAGTCTCTGGATTTTGACACTTGTTTCACGGGAACGAAAAGCATTAATCATTTTCATCGTTTCACCTACCTGAAGGTTTATCATCGAAGGTTGCTAATGATCTATACATAAATAAGGACATTTATGAAATGTTTAATGTTCTAGGGAAATTTCCATTACTGTATGATTTTTTTTTTCCGGGGAACCGGTCAATTAGTTCGCATAACAGGACTGTATATATGAGCTTTAGTTATAAATATTGACCACCCACAACCAGCATCTCCCATACGTCAACTCCGTTTCACCTTTATGTCAAATCTTTGAACGTCCGAACGTATTCCCTATCAGTATCATGGCAGTATGCATTCATTCGCGAAAATGGCTAGACAGGTGGCTAGAGAGCAACATATATTTATGTCTAAACATCATGTTAAATTTATCAGCTCGTCGTATACGAGCAGAACATATTCAGTAGTTTTCTGATACATTTCATCCTAGAACTGAATTCACGTTATTGCTCTAAAAGTTCAGTCTATCATGCATAAAAAAGAAAGAAAAGGAAAAAACCCACACACACAAGAGTGAAAACTTAACAGTTTTAACGAAGGAAAACCCAGACGAAATTGGCGCAAATCTTACACGTTTACCGACTAAATCACTCCCTAAATTATCATAAAGGTGACTTATGGAATGTTAAGTACAACATCAGCAATGAAGTTAACATTTAATAGTGTTAATGAAAAGCAATGTTTAACCAATACCTGTTTCTTCTTATTCTTTTGTTATCTAATGTATATAAATACTCTCATAACCTTAATATACGCTCTAAAACTCGAGAAATCCAATCAGCTTGTACCAAACGTAATCTTTTACCGTAATCACTGCCCTTCTCTGGAATGCGTTACCTCGGGATATCAGAGACTGCCAAACTTTAGCAGTATTCCATAAGAAATTCTGTAATATTATGAGAAAAATAGAGTACCTTAGCCTTAAATTGCTTAGTTACAATATACTTATTTATTTGCTTATCCTGCTTAAAACATTTCATTCTATTATTGTTATTCTTATTACTTTCGTAAATTTCCCTATCTACTTCATAGTATGCCTAGTGTTTTTGATTTTATAGTTTTGCTAGCATATTTATTTCCACTATCTTTTATTTACATAGTTTTATATGTATGATTTGTCATTGTTACTTCTTTTACTATTATTTTTCTTTCTTATTCTTCTAATTAGAATATTAATAGCTTTTGTTATACATGTTTGGGCATTAGCACACATTTACTTAGTGCCTTAAATGTATTACATAGATTTATATGCATACGAATATTTTCCTTGTTAATGTTTATGTTATGATTGTGCTATTGTCACTAACATTTAGTGTAATATTAGATTGGTAGAGCAAAAGAAAAAGTCTATTAGTTTTAGCTCTGTCACATTAAATAAATTAATTCAATTTAGCAAGGTTGAAGATACGGATATTCCAGTCAAAGCTTCATGATCTACTACTATTTCTTGAGCATTTCTTTATTTTCTATTTTATGCAATAACTGGTGTGTATATATATATATATATATATATATATATATATATATATAGGATAGCATATATATAGGATGGCGCAAAAGTAACTACACACTTAGTGAAATTCAGCTAACATACGCTTTCAATTCTTTGTAGGTTAAGTTTTCTTTCTTCGTTTATTTTTAACTGTACGTATGTTTCTAGAGTGCTAATATTGTCGGCTGAAAGAGCAGGAAACAGAAAATGAATTGTCAGTAACAGTTGAAAATGTTAACGAAAGAGGAAAGATTTTTTTGCTCTAAAATAGTATACCAACGAGGTTTAAGTGCTGTACTGAGGGAACAGAAAGAACATTTCGAGTCAGATCCATTATCATGTAAGGTTATTTTCAATGTACTTAACAAATTTTGAAATTAAAGGTTCTGTTTTGAATGCACATAGTAGTGGGGGATCAAGGACAGCACGGTCTGAAGAAAATAAACTCAAAATGTGTCTGACTGTGAAGACTAGTCCAAGAAAGTCCACAAGACGATTAGGTAGTGGTAAAATTTCCAGCAATGTCACGTCGGTCAATCCAAAGGATTGACATAAGCATAAAGCAGAAGTTCAAAGTGTACATTCATGCATATGACGCATTGTTGGAAGATGATCCAGACAGGTGGCTACAATTTGTGAGATTATGCACAGTCAGTATCGATCGACATGACCCTAATTTCTTCCAAAACGTTTTGTGGTCGGATGAGACCACCTTTTAGGTATCGGGACATGTAAACTGACATAACTGTACTTATTGGTACATGGAAAACCATCGTGTTGTTTTGGAGCAAGCGCTAAATCAACCTGGCGTAAATGTGTGGGGGTGCAATATCTGCACGAGGTGTAATTGAGCAGCACTTTATTGACGGAAATACGATGTTAACAAGTACTTTGTTCTACTTCAAGAAATTCCAACAGGAATTGTTACACATTTGTACAACTTTGATAAACTCTACTTCCAGCAAGATGGAGCTGATGTGCATTATGCTACAGTCGTTGATAACATTTTCAATAGAAGAGTGCTTGGGCGTCATGCAGCTATTGAATTCCCACCACGATCCCCTGATCTTACACAAAAGATTTCTTCCTTTCTGTATGGTTAAAGACGACGAAGCGTATGGAAGGAAACCGCCAGCTGTTGAAGGGCTGACTATTTACATTTAGGATGCCTTGCACAATCTGGACAACATTCAGCTGTGTTTGCGTGCGTTCAATGTGTTCCAGAAAGACTCCAACAATGCATTAATGCAGAATGGAAAGAGTTTGAATATAAAAATAAGTGAACTTTTTTGCTAACTGAAGTTTAGTAAGTTTGTGGTCACTTTTGCGCCACCCTGTATAGTAAATGAGGAAATATACAAAACACTCTTAAGAGTTGTATATATATATATAAAACGCTCGTTAAAAGTTATGAAGTACACATAAAACAGCAACAACAAAAATAGGCACGCAACTTGCACATTTCGGATAGCATCTTCACAGTATACAGGTCACCTCTGTTGCTGTTTGAATATATCTAAATATAATTAGTATCTAGACTCAAGTATCTTCTATAATGGAGCTGCTGTCTGCAATATTCTGCCAAATTCGTCAGTTTCTACTCTGCTATTTGAATATTATGAACATCTTCTTAATAAAACATGATCCACACGATATAATGGGGCTCTATCATTCAAAATTTGAAATACGTTTACGAAGATATAGGTAACAGTATTACAGATTGATTTGCAGTTACTGTACTTTCCACCTTGATTCAATTTACAGGAAACGGTTTTTTGCCGAATAATGAAACGTAACAAATATGCACGGATATGAGAGAAAGGCCAGATTGGTATTTGTGAAAGGGAGTTTGCGTTACTGTGGTCGGGTGCCAATATCAAAGGTGAGCTTTCCATGATTGGAAACGAAAGTTGGGGTACTTTACCTAATATATAAAGGGGATTAAAAAACATTTTTTTTTTTGAATACCATGCATGTTTTCAGAGTTCGCTCTGTATGTAGATGAACAAATACAATCGGATTTCATCAGGACGGCGGTCATTTCACATACACGCGTGCACAAACACAAACACACACAAGTTCAATACCCTGGTGTGATTCCTGTAATAATAAAAATTTAAACTTACACACGATCTTCCACTTCTATTTGCTGACATACACGTGTAAAAATAATTACGTTCAGTTTAAACACGTGGATTCAGAAATATTAGCAGTCATACTTTATATCAGTTCTCAAACTTTCCTTAAGGACCCTAAGTATAAACTCAGTTCAAAGTCCTAATTCCATATATGTTTATAACTATTTATCTCTGGCTTACAAAAAACAAATAAATGCACACATTTTCAACATTGGATTGTAGTGTATAACCTTATACTTAAAATAGTAAATAGTTATGATATATCAGAGTAGAAGAATGTTTCTATAGTTGTTTTTAGAAAAAATAGTGCTGAGAATAATTTTTCGCTCAAGATGTTCCGAAAGGTTCAGTACCTTCATGACCTTCTTTGATAGTTGGGGAAAATCCGCGCAGTTCGCTGCTAAAAAGTGCATACTGTTGTCAGGGAAATCATGACGATACATATGAAAGTTTGCCTGGTCCACGTTTTCTGTTTAGCTATTTGAAAGCTCCCTCTAGCACAAATAATCGTCTTCAATTTAATGCTAATTTGCTTTACCGCAATAAACACACAATAAATTTAAATCAGTAATCAGTAATTAATAATTTAATAAATTTAATTATTGTGCCAAATGATTTTAGAAATCTCGGCTGTGTTTCGCTTTCTCTTAATGCAGGGATTCTCAATTTTAGCAAATAATATAAACAACAAATATTTGACAGTTCTACTATAGCGGAAATAATGGATTATAATTTAAACTATAATTAAACATTTTGTATGATATTGTACAAAAATAATATAAATTCAATATTAATCCACGACATTGACAGAGCGCAAGTGGAATATATTTGATCAAACAGCAATGGGATACATTTTGTCAGCGAGTCGCATTTACAGTTAAGAAAGTAGTGAAGTTACGTTATTATTGTTGATTGCGAGAATTCATCAGTTAAATTATCAAATTTATACCTGGATTGAGCCAGAATCAGAAGAAATTTTAAATGAAAGTTGTCAACCTCATTAAGTCCAGAGTTATGATTCATGATTAGTAACCATTTTTGTAATAAAATGGTTGCTAAACACGATTATCTTTAATTTCACACTCAGGTTAGGTGGCTGTCGATGGGAAATTTATTGAGGCTTCTGTTTGAACTTCGTTTAGAAGTGCAGATTTTTCTCTCAGGCTTCAATTATTTCACTATGAGCTGTGGCTTGTCCGCTTGACTTGCTTGGCAGATGCATTTTGCCGCCTCAACCAGCTGAACAAGATTTTGCATGGTGTATTTACTTCCATATTTTTGGTACAGAATAAAATTTCGGCTCTTATGAAAAAACTAAGCTTCATGATAACAGAAATCAATATTGAAATGAACTTGTGAATATTAAGGAGTTTATTGGGAGTTTCATCTCAGATTTTAAATGTTTCTGAAAGCCTAGATTCAGAATTTTGGATTAGAGATCCGTTTTCTATTGCTGATACCTTACCAGAAACCATAACTCCTTTTGAGAAAGACGAATTGATCGAGTTCATGTGACGAAAGTCTCAGGCAAATGATCAGGAAGATGGATTTAACAAACTTAACGAATATCCAATGGTCTTAGAAAAAACTGTTAACACTTTTGTTGGGTTTGCGAGTGCTTGCCTTCCTGAATGTGCACTTTCTTATCTAATTTATTAATAAAAGAAATTACAGGAATAAGTTGAATGATGATTCGATTTGAGATTAAAATTAAGTCAGTTGAAACCAAACATTAAAGAACTAGGTTCAGATAAACAAACATAACCTTCGCACTGAAACAAAACTGTGAGTTAGAAATTAGTTAAATTTGTAAAGTTAATAGTTTCTACAGTTATAAGTCTGAGTATTGAAGTACCAGTATCAGGAATGTGTGTTTGTCGATGTTTATGAATTCATTCACTAAAATTTAACCTTAACGAAATTAATTTTAAGTCAATTCACAGAACAATCCATGATTAGAAATAGATTGGACGTTTTTTCTCCAATACATATCTAATTATAAATACTACACACAAGAAATAACTATATAGTATTATTATAAAGTAGAGAAATGCTTATTTTGACCCTTGTACCACAAAATCGCGCATTGGCTCACTGGTTCATCAAATATCATGCGTTGAATGTAATGGTGCGTCAATGGAAAAAATTGAGAACCCTTCTTAATGGGTCCGTGGGAGGGCCTGGCCAGTTTGACAGCCCTGCCTAATACTATTCCCTGCTGTTTTATAATACGGAAAAGTTAAATTATTACGTACCACCATATTCGGCTAGAAACTAATAACTAGACAAGGAAATTCATTATCAATCACTGACCTAGTAAAGTGACATAAACATGTACCAATTTGGAAGTTAAGAGGCCGGTCAGCAATCAAAATATTTCTCATCATATGCTTTTATTGCTATTTACTATAAATTTACTATGCATATATGCACCAGTGTTTCTTATTAGGATTAAAATAAAATTTTAAATAAATCGTGCAGCTTAATCATTATATTTTGCATCTTCACACTGGGAGTTTTCTTTAAGTGGTTATCAGGAGTTTATTTTCACGTAAAATCTTGGAGAACCAGAAAATATAATCCTCACAGCTGCAGCCAATAATCAATTTTGTCTGATTTAGTGGGTATAGTTTAAATTTTTCTAACCAGCAACTCATATATGCTCGAATGAACTTTGTGAGTACAAAATTTCAAATAAATTTCGCCATGTTGTTGACCCTTCCCGTTTTTGTATGAAATAAATGTAGCAGTTAATTTGTATCCTGAAGCTGTTACTGCTGGGTTTCTATTAAATTCCCTTATTAGAACAAGCACCTGCACATCATATTGTGGTTATATTTCCTTTACCATTACTCCAACCAACAACAGGCATTGAATGTCTGAAATTAATTTTAGTGATGTTAGTATGGAGAATGCCCAAGAGATCAACATTTGCTTTTTATTGATTCCTGAGGTTTGATACATGCGGTTGCCAAATACATAAATGCTTTCAATTACCGAGCTCGCTAATATTGAAGGCATGTTTTGCGGTGAAAGGTCCCTTTTAAATCCAATGTCTAATTATACGGTATCGCAGTTGTTCATTATCTGATATCGTTAACTACTACAGTGTTGCCAAATGGAAACCGGGATTCGTGCATTACGATGTGGGGAATTTGCATTGAAATTGTAGTGAACTAAACAGCCTATATTTGTGATTATGTTTTGGTTTAAATATCTTTAATACAATACAGTGAATTTTTTAATATCAGCAGATGAACAGCAGCACCAAGAGCTTTATTTATTATGTAAATTACTTGCAGTAATTACGGCTTTAACCATATCTGTTAATTAGCGATAGACAAAATGAACAATTTGACACAGTCCTTTTTGGCTTATTGTCCAATTTAGCAGAACTTTCTTCTCATTTGCATTCTTCGCCAACGCCCTTGCTATCTTCATTACGTAGTTAATTTAGCAATTTTTTGATAATCGGTCCTGGGGTGTAGTGGTAACCTTATTTGCCTCGTAGACTCAAGATCGTGGATTCAAACCCGGCCAGGGTTGGTGTATTTTTCAGATGTAAAAATCCTAAGTGTAGCTTCCTTCGGAAGGGAAATAGAGCCATGGGTCCCATGTCGTAGTTTTATGGCACGTACACCTCAAGCTGAAAGAAGAGGCCCCTAAGAAAAATTTATCGACCGTTTCACGCCCTGAATTGAGTGTGACGTCAATGACCTGAGATGATAAACAGCGTACATAAATAAAAAAAAAAAATTGCGGTTACTTTTCCAATTTATTTGAGCCAACTTATAAGTCAATGTTTATTGGTCATTCTAACAAACGGGTTCCAGGTTTCGATTCAGTTTCCTGAGATTTTTCAGCGGTTTTCTTTCGGTTATAGTGAATGCCTACACAGTGTCCCTCACTCGGCCAAATTATCACATATAATTCTTTTCAGAAAAGATCGATCTAGAGGTCCCGGTGCCATTATCATAAAAAAGTGCACAGCAGTATTGGGTAGATTTGAGTTATACTTCTAATGTTCCTCCCCTCCCAACTTTTTGACATCGATGCACTGAAAATATAAAATTATCATATAATATACTTTTATGGAGAATAAATATGGTGGAGTAAAATACGCTGAAAATACATAGATAACTGTAAACGCGAAAAATGATATTAAAATGTGTTTATGTCAAAAATGTTAAATGGCATCCATGAACTAAACTAATTTAAATTGAATACTAGCTTTGCCTTTGTTATTTACTTTCTGTACTTCGGTAGTTTCCCCTGCCTCCGTCCGTCCCGCCCTCTCTCTCTCTCTCTCTCTCTCTCTTTACACGGCCATGCTTCGTCACTGATGGCAAATTTCAGCTGCAGAAGACTATGACTCTATGAATATGAATGCTCTGCAGTTGTTTTTACCATAGAGACGTATTTAATATTTTCTTTAAAATGTTTTCCTCGAAAACTGATTAAAAATGGCGCCATTAAAGAGACTGGAAATAACTTATTTTTACGCCGCGGGGTTCCGAACGGATCTCCTGTCCTCATGCATAATTCTTCTTCATTTGCTCTTTTTTGTTCCTCGCGTTACTTCCTTTATCTGCGATTCGTCTCACCGCTTTAACGACAGCGTGTACCATGCCTATAATTATATTTCGAGAGCTAATACGATAATGAACCGCAGAATCGATTATGACATGCTCGTAAATTGCCAGTGTGCCATCTTCTGGTGCCAGGGAAACTACATTCTCATTAGGAGCCTGAATTCATTGTTTGTAGTTCGTATTTGGATTTTACGAGTAGCGTTTTTTTTTTCAATAACAAAGGGATACAGGACAGCAGGTCGTAAGCTAGAAATCGTCCGAGCATTTTTATATGCAATTGAAATGTAAAACATAATACTTAAACGAAGATCGGGATCTCTTTTTTTCCAAATGAGATTCTTAATTGGAAATCTGTTCTTAGATGAGGCAATAGAATCTTTATAAAAACCATAAAGGAAGGGTATAGAGTTACGTTTATTTAAAGTGCGATGTTAAAAAAAAACAAAAAGTTGCCGTCATTCTTACTGTATGAGCAGTGGCGAAGCGTGGCTAGGATGTCGAAAATAATAGAAAATCTAATTTATGTTAAATATACGATGAAAATGGCTCTGTAACGTTATAGCATTTTTTGTGTTTACCTTCAATCCTATAATCCATTACAAAAAATTCTTCACATTTCACTGAACGTTTTACCATTTCTTTATCATCCTAATAAGATACCGCGCCGTTCCGCTGCAGAAACCAGCATCATACAGTCCATGGTCCTGCGTAAAATAAAATGCTAAGGGGCTTATTTATATTATTTATAAAAATATTACGGAATCCAGGTATTAACTATATAAGCGTATCACTTCATAAACCTAAACTTAAATAAAATACATACATATAATAGAATCTGTCATCATGGTTTTATGAAGGGAAGATAATGTGAGATAGTATTTTAGATACTCAGCTGTAAGGAAAATTCTACTTGTTTTTTCACTATAAAAACATTCCAAAGAATTATACGAAATAAGTTTTTGAGTATATTAAAAAAGCAAGGCATCTTCTAAGAGAAATACAAATTCTTTACAGAAGTGACAATAGAGATGTTAACAGATAAAGAATAAAATCATTTGTTTGTATTATCTCTAGACTCTGGCCAGAATGTATATGTCTTTGATTATTTTTAACTTTTTTTATAGAATAGAGCATCAGTAAAAGACTAAAGTATAATGGTAGAATTTTAAAATGAATAGCATAAATTTTGCTACAGTTTTATTTGCAAAGATCGATTCGCAATATGAAATGCGAATGATATTCATATTGCTGTGTAAAAATTAGAAAAATAGTTAAATATTACGTACATTTCGCAATAGAAAAGTAAATTATCTTTCAAAAGTTCAAGAATTCCCAATGATTACGAGCAAAGATTATAACCAAAGATAAAACAATAGAAGTAAATATTTCGGATATGATAGGATAAGTTTCAAGTCATACTTTTGCTTCAACACTATTTTTTTAAGGATATGTATCGGGAATGTATTCCGTCACATACAGAAAGATCCTTGTTAAATCACTTGACGCATCGGCAATGGCTTTCTGTGCCTTTGAAATCAGAAGAACATGGGCTATGGACGATTTCTGGAAAGCACATAACCAGAACCCAGAAGTTCAGGCGTTTATTTTGGTTAAACAAGACAGGCAAATTTTCATTTAAAATATAGAAAATAGGAAATAATTTAATTAAAATAGGCAATTATTAAAAGTGAAAACAGTAATATCACTCATTATAAATGAAAATATATATTTAAGATACTTAATACTTTCTTTATCACATAATTAAAGTACTTAAACTTACCTTTCTTAGTTACAAGCAACAACAATATGTTTTTTTCATGGTATCAACTGTCATAGTCACCCACTTGTCCCAGAGAACATTTTTTATCATGGAAGAATAACGCTCTACTTCCACTTAAGTGATTGGAGCATATTTAAAACAAGCTATTTCGAATGGGCTCATACCAGTTACAACAGAACATTCACCTTTCAGAACATCATGGAAATGTTGATCAAGACAAAGTAAACTAGTTTTGATAATTCTGGCGAATGAACAAAAGATGCGCCATGATTTCTGGTCAAGTTAATTTTCTGTTTATGCGTTTATAGAGAAATCAGGTTAGTGTCTCTCTTACTTCCGTACTGAACACATTGTAGGACGGTTTATTGCACAGCTGCACCGGTCTAATCTTTCTCGATAGCAATTATTAGTTACATTCATGCAGCTGAGATGTTACACTCACAATAAATTTACTATAATTGTCTCACGAAGATCGATACAAGGTCATTTGCCAGGACTATTCAAAACTACAGCATTCCCTCATCCTCTCTATTTCCCGGTATGCGTATGCCCGAGGTAACCGTGCATTTCTTTCACTAAAAAGGTTCTGCTATTTAAAGAGCTTAAGTAAATGGGTTGGGGAGAAAGTTTTTGACTGCTTGAAAGGAAATAAATATGTAACATCATTGTCAATAGATATTTTTGTGAGGCGGGCAAACCATTTAACTTTTATAACTTTTTTCACTTTGATATATTGAAATTCTTTGTGTGCTTTTTAAAACGCGTAAATAATCGCAGAAAAAATATAATGACCGAAAACAGGCAAACAAAAAAAAAAAAAGTTTTAAACCTTAAAACATGCAACAGAAGCCAAAATAGGCAAAAAAAAAAAAAACAAAACAAAACAAAACAAAGCGAAATTAAAATCTGGCCCTACCGACCCCAAATGTACGGAAACTTTTTCATTTTTACCTGATTCTTCACCCAGATAGAAAAGGCATTTGCCTAACTTCCGGACTCAGGACATCACTTGGTATACTTTCCCGATAATTTGCGCTTGAGGCCATCACATAAAACATTATTGCTTATGAGGGTATGGTTTTTTATACGTATATTAAAGCTGTTTGAATTTCTTGTCATAGTTTGAAGAAAACCCTTCATATATGCTAATTTAGACTGGTACAGTTAATGCCTCGAGTGAAGGATACTTATCTAAGTAGTATTTCCATTTTATTTTTTACACCAGTTTATTATGTCCCGAAAACAGTTTGCAGTAAAAACTTTTTTTAATGGTGCTTAACGCTCGTTTTTACTACTGAGGCACCATAGGCGGTGGACACTGATGATACATGAAATGAAATGATATATTAGGAAAGGATTTTTTTTAAGGAAGGAAACGTTCCAGGTCTAAGTTCAGGGTACCTCCCCGGCATTTGCCATTTATGAGGACTGAGGAAAACCCGGAAAAAACCTCAGTCAGGGAGGTCGCTCCTGGCGGGATTCGAACCCCAGATCTCCCACTCACGAGTCCAGCCTTAACGACTTTGGCCACGTACTTCTACACAGGACACTATTTCCTGTATGAAACGAACCCTTCTCAAAGATACGAAACTTCTTATTGTGTGCTAAGGTTCCCTAGCAAAAGTCGGAAATTGTCTAATGTATTTGTTTATCGGCAGCTCAAGCGGGGTAACTTCTTACGTAGACCAAAGCTCTCGTACATCTATAGCTTTTTAGACAGCATTGTCAACCCAGCGATTTTGACACTATTATTACTCCAGTGAAATCTTCAAACAGTGAGCTTTGCACGTGTTTACAGACAAACAGATGTGTTTCATTTCAATGCAGTATCTGCATTGCTTTTGTTAACTTCTCTGGTGGTTTTCTTATTTTGGAAAGCGAATATATGTCGTTACGTATATAATCCAATATTGGTTTATGGGCAATGGAGCGTACATTCCTCTGTGGGTGATACCGGGGTGAGATACCCCTTCCTGCACACGCACGCATATTCACACAACTGAAAAACACGGGTATTCGCTTTCAATCAGTGATATCTGTCCATCTGACACTGCAAACTACGGTAGCACAAACAACACCACAGCTGTCCATTGTGACTCACAGAGTCAGCAGTGTGGCTATAGAAAATATAATCTCGGCTCAAACCGATATAACTACAGGATTTTATTCCGCTTTGATATTCTTGTAGCTCTTTATGCATTTATGTAATAAAATTTATCTCTATAATATTTATATAAAACGAAAACAATCTGATTAGATCTAATACGAATAGAAAATGAACTGGTTCCTATAAATCAAAGTCAGCATTTGAACAAAATGTGATTTTAATAATATTAACTTTTTTTTTCAAACAGTCAGGTCTAGGAAATGTCGATAACAACACTTTAAAAGAATATAAATGAAATTAAAAATAAAGGTATTTTAAAATACATCCCTTAATTTAATTACATTGCTTACCTCCCATGTGGGTATAATTTTAATATAAAGCAGGAACAAATTAGTAACTGCATAACCGAAACAGAGTGCTCGCTACTGGGACGGAGAGCAGTATAGTGTCACAAAAGTATGGGCCATCGTAAGCATATTGACCAGTCTATCATTCGATTACTACCAACTGTGTAATTTCAAATTACAGCTCTACCTTTTGATGCTTAAATAATGTTGTTATTGTGTTTGAATTTGGATAGAATAAAAAATAAGTCGGTTAGCTATAGGATGAAAAATTATTCATTTTATATAAAGAACAAATCATTAATTTTGCTAAATATAGCCTTCGTGGTCTAATGGTAGCATTTGTGGCAAATATTTCGAAGATCCTTGGTTCGAATCCCGGTCAGGTCAAGCTGTAAGGCTTCAAGGATTCCGAGCTCATTTGCGCCATCAATAATTAATTTCATTCCATTCATTACAATAGACTTAACACCTACAGTATTCATGTCCAGTTTACAGATTTCGCGAGAAGATCAATGCAGTGAACGTTATAATAATTAAAACACAATAATTAGATAAAATACAGCACATTTCGGAATACCTGATTAATCCGCTTACATCTGTTCTTTCTTGTAGGATATACTGGTTTAACATTTTGAGAAAAAAAATGATAAATATAACTGTTAAACATTAAATGATCAATACTTTTAAACCAGTATTACTCTATTCAAATTCAAAACACAAGAACAACAAATCACGTTTCTAGGCGCCGATAAAAGAATAAAATAAGTGACAACATTTCTTTCCTCTTTAAAAATGAGACATCAAAAGATAGCAGTGCTAATTGAAAATTTAAAGTGAAGGTGGCTAGGGGTGACGGGGTGAAACTCAACATTTTAACAACATTGGTTTTAAAAATTTCCGTCTATAACTAAATTGACCCCATTTTTATTGAAATTATTTTTGGTTAAATTGTTGGTTATGTAAATTGGGAAGTCAATTCGGTCATTTGTTAATTTTGACCATTAAAGTGCATATTGTAGTTTATCAATTTACATATTGTCAAAATGTTCGAAATTAATAGTGTGCTTAATATTCTTACAGTTGATTTGGTTTATTTACGGACGCTCTTTAACATCTCAGGCCATCAGCGTTCCATTCAATTCAGGGTGTGAAACGGCCGACAAATTTTGCTCAGAGGCCCCTTCTTTCAGGCTTGAGGTTCTTTTACGTGTCATAAATCTACGACAGGGAAACACAGGCTTACTTACCTTCCGAAGGAAACTAAAATTCATCCATCTTGGCCGGAATTGAACGCGTGATCTTGGGTCGAACGAGGCAAGTATTGTTACTACTAGACCACCGGGACCGACATTGACACAATTGCGCTGCGTACTTCCCCTAGGTAATGTAGATTGCGAATCGTTATTTTGCATTGCAACATTACGTATTCCAATATTCTTAGAATTGTGAATTGTGGATTCGTCTGATCGCTTTCGTTTTAATACTTCCTTCTTCAAAGTCGTATGCACAGTGTCCATCTTAAGTAAATAATAATTCAGCATATATAAAAATAAATTTGTTTATTAAGCACTGAATCATTTTCCATTCCATCTGATGTCGCTGCTATGGCAGCAGCTAACATATATGTCTAACGAATTGCTGTTAAACGTTGTAGATCCATTAATTAAAACCCTATTTCTAATAAAAATTTGCCTTTCCTTTTTAAAACAAGACTTAAAATTCCCGTATTTATCACTGAAATTAAAGGTGGTTGTTGATTTGATTTATTTACGGACGCTCTTTAACATTTCAGGCATCAGCTACGCTTTCAATTCAGGGCGTAAAACGGTCGATAAATTTTGCTCAGAGGCCCCTGCTTTCAGGCTTGAGGTTCTTTCACGTGCCATAAATCTACAAGACGGGTCCCACGGCTTTACTTCCATTCTGAAGAAAACCTTACTTAGGATTTTACACCCATAAAAATCCATCGACCCGGCCTATATTGAACCCACGAGCTCGGGGTTTACCACTAGACCATCAGGACCGACGAAATTATTAAAGATAATCATGTAGAACGCCACATTAATTAAGGAGGTAACTCTGATTTTCCGTTTTGCTTGTTTAAATGATGGTCAAGCATTGAAGTGTTGTTGTTGTTATTATTATTATTATTATTATTATTATTATTATTATTATTATAATCATCATAATAATAATCCTACTTTATGTTTAGCTCAGAATGTGTAATGTGTCTGAATTTTGCTAGGATACAAGAAACTACATTAAGGAGTTAGCGAGCGTAGTTTAACTTTATACTTAACTAAATGACTGCTCTCTGAAATGCGTATATTGCAATTTCCTCGCTTTACAACAGTTTTATAATATCACAATCCATTACCCGATAATTGAA